>JAPFQT010000205.1:90000-355015 GCA_027627225.1 Congeria kusceri
ACTATTACTGACGCACTGATTCACACACTCATTCACTCATTTACACTTTCGCACCCTCCTTCCCTCTTTTGCTCCTTCCTACGTCCCTCCCTTTCTCCCTCCCCATCTCTCTCCCTCCCTATCCCCTCCCTTATCTCCCTCCCTGTCTCCCTCCATATCTCCTCCTTATATCCCTCCCTTATCTCCCTCCATTATCTCCCTCCCAATAACCATCCCTATCTCCCTCCCTATCTCTTTTTTTTCAATTTCAGTATCAGATGCGTTGTTCGTTCCAATTCTTTTAAATAAAACAAGAGCTGGTGGCATTGTACAAGTCGAGTGCTGTTCAACGTCTGCCTTAACGTTTAAATTTACTGGAGATCAATGGAACCCTACTGTGAATATAGCAGCGTGTGAAAAGTTTCCAAAAATTTGATTGGGTCAGTCTCTAATAGCACATTTTGTATAACGCATACAGGAAGTGGTGGACTTTTACGTGTGAATCATCTTAACGACGAGGTGTTTGGGACATACCGATGTTGTGAAACATATAGGCCCAACAATTGTGTTAGCACGACAGTAAGGTAACACGATGATACCACTGCTTTCCCCACCACAAACATTGTTACTATGCCTGGTAATGTAGTGACAATAAATTAGTGTATACGTAATGCGACTACCAGCATGCGTTTTGATTTAATGCATATACAAACACATTTTTATAGGACATGTTTGAAGATAATTGTTCTTGACGATAATTTAATCGGCATATACATCACTTTGCTTTAAGTTTAAAATGAATATTATCTTTGAAACCAAAAACAAATGCGTTTCCTAATTGTATAATAAAATACGTTGTGTTTTTGAGGATAGGCTAATGTGTTTAATAGTTATTTACCGAAATATTACACTTCTGTTCGATGTAAAAAAACATACTTTAAAATGCCAATTAAATCATCGCTGTATATCATGGATATAAACGGTTAGTTTAACAATAAATTAGTGTTCAAACATATTTTTTCGTGACTGTTTTGCTTCAGATTCGACCGACATTGTTATAGATAAAATAATGGTGCATCCAAAAGAGGTCAACGGCAGAACTTATTTGACGCCAGAAGTAATCATGATCGTGGTTGCATGTACAGCTTTGGTTGCGCTTGTCGGTTTCACGATAACACTAGTTGCAACACGGCGGTTGAAACACGTAGAAAGTAAGTTATTTAACTTTGTAGTGCATTGCTTTTTATCAAATGTATATTAATAAACCTTGAATAACTATTCATGCATGTTTCGGGTAGAATAACAATGTACGTTCAAATAATTTATATACTGTCTTACTCAGCTGTTTGTTCCATTGGTAGTTACGAAAAAAAAAAAAAGTAAATTGTATAAACACAAACTGTCTAATACTCATGCTGCTGTTGTTTTTTCAGATCAAATTTAAATGGGTCATTCCCTTCAAACTCATAATAAAACACAGAAGTTATAAAACATGTTTTTATTGTACAACTATATATAACCTGACTCAAATACTAGCGTATTTTCGTTATAAAATACAATTGTCCAGATATAATTCCCGTGATTTACGCTGTGAACTAAATTTTACATTGACGAGCTTGAAAACCCTGACTACTTTTACGTTTGTTGAGTATCATATATTGCCAAACGTTCCCAGCGACATTGGAAAATACCTCGTTCTATTTATAGACACGACGATGCCATTGCAATTAGTTGATTTTAATTGAACAGTACCATTGTGTTATAATTTTGTTTAGCTTTAATTATCATTTGTTCTGTTACAGTAACATATTTGTGATGGTGTGTTTGTCAGGAGGTGTATATTAAAAGGAATACTACATAACTGTGGTGTTCCGATGGGCTGTATCGCTCGCGTTGAATGTTTAAAGTTAATATTCCATATATAATAAGCTAATAGCGCCAACTAAGCTGAAAAAATAGTTAAGCTTTCTTATCAATTTGTGTACAACAAATGAGATATATTGTCACTATATACTAGTAATATGCCCTACGAATTGTGGCTTTATATACGCGAACACTGTACTTTAAACTCTATTTATTTATATAGTTATTTCACTATTGAGAAATAGAGAAACGTCCCTTTAATCTATGAACAACACTATGTAAAACGTCTAATATAGTATATTATGGTTGTTTGTATAATGTTTGAAGTGCATATTATTAAAGCTAGCATGGCTATATGTGTACAACGAAGTGAAAGTAACATGTTAAAATATAAGTTTGAATGTCGTTTTAATTTTTTTAGGACATACCACAGAATGAACAAACCGTCCAGCAACAATTTAACTGAAAAGCCATTATTGCAGAAATGGACAGGGACATTAAATGTGATGTCAATAATATTTTCTTAAGATATGTATTCGATTTATGCGTGATGTTTCTCTATATTTTATCCTGTTTGGTGTTACTCTGATGTTACTCATAATGTTCGGAATCTTGTGGCTTTAAGATTGATAGGAATGTTGGAAACGTCCGATGAACAAATGGTCAGTTTTAAGGTGATCCACATCACTCCAGCTTTATTAAGATTTCTTTTCTTTGTGAGATGTGAGATAGTGTGATATATTGACTATATATATATATATATATGCTTCTTGAATGTCGGAGTCGGAATATAACTGATAATTGACGGAGTATATATATACATATATATATATACAAATATACATTTCAAAGTCACAGGAAGTTTTATTATTGTCCGCTGTTCGATTCGACAGCGTCAAAAGACGTCATTATTTGTAAGAAACAAAACGGCAGTCGGTTTACAAAACATGTAATAAAGAACAATCGCACCGACGTATGATGTCAAGATTTACATACGATGACGTACGGTGCGAACGTCATATTTTCGCGCAATTTTCGTGCATAACAAGTTCCGATCAAGGAAGTTATACAGTTTGGAAGACGGACTATATGACACAATACTGCTTAATATTTGACTTGCCTCGGGATGCGCTAATAGTACTTTATGAAATTACAGTAATATTTTTAATAAAAGCGCCGTTGTTTTGATTTTTTCCAGAAACAATAGAGTTAAAGTTACTCTATACCTCAGTAAGAAACTACTTTTCCGCTAAAAAATATTTATTTATTACGCGTATTTTTCGGACACTACTCGTATATTTTCTGAAGAATGTACTAATATGTTTTATTTTGCAATGATAATGAGTTGTGGTTACCCACCAGTATACCGTTACAATACATGTGATTACTGCTTTGCGCTATGAAAAAATTATGTGTTACCAACACTAAATGGATATATTAATAACTTGCCAAACACGTTCTCAGATATTTGTATCATTGTAACTGTTTTTGTCTTACAGATGGAAAGACATCAGAGGTGCCAAAGTGAGTATCCTTAGTATAACATTGTTCTTACAACATAGTGTACACTACGTTGGCGATATGTATCCTTAATATAGAAACGGGTATAGAAACCACGCTGACAAACCACGCTGACAATGTTGAACATTATATACGTTTTAAAACGTTTACTTTGTCGAAGTAAATAATATATTATGTATTCGTTGTGTGTGTGTATTATTTTTAATTTATAAATTCATCAAATTAATTGGTCTATTGAATATTATTTTAGTGTGATCACTTCTAAGACAATTATATATTTTGTTTAATATATTCTATGATATTGATGAAAGCCTTATGTATTCGTGTTTTCAGGACATCTGATCACAACTATACTAACAACGACGACCACGACTATGATGATATTATGGACTGAGAGTATAATAATAATAACAAAAATGCTTAAGTTCCTTAATTCATCATTTAATTTAATTGAAGCTATTTAATAAAGTATTTCTTTATACATTTAATTTATGTTTACTCTTCGCATTTACAACAACAGAATACATGAATACAGTACAATTACATTTAATATTAGAGTTTTATTTTCGGATCATATATGTTCATCACTGCCGACAGATCTATATGATTAGCGTGCAAGTGTTTATTTTTTAAGTTTTGGTTATTAGTCCATTTAAATAAATTAAATGTAGATTCTGTTGGAATAGTGGAGGATGTTTTTGTTGATGGTTTTTAAAGTATAACATTGTGTTAGCGAATTTATGTACTTTAAAAAGTTGACGATAACTCAATCTTTGATGTTTTACTTATCATGATTAAATGTATGTATTATGCACGTATAATTGCGTTTGTATTTGCTATTATAGTTAGCTATATTTCCTATTACTGGTGTTGTCATGTTTAGGTAGTGTACATTTATAATGCATCATGTATATAAATTCAAGCATGAAATTAGTAATCAGACATGAATTCACATAGCATTATGATCGTAAACGGTTCATTCACATAAAATAGTCATATATTACGTGTTACTTATTTTATATCCAACATGACCAATAAACATTATATTGGAAAAACTGCAATTTCAATGTTCTACTTCAACGTTGACGTCACATATTAAAAAGCTGGCTTTTAGTGACTCAGAATTGATACAATTTTGATCAAGTTTAAATGAATGAATTTATGTTTGTTTTGTTATACTGCGTTCTGTGGTGCTTTGAACCACTTCTTTGACGTGCATGAAGAATAAATTACAAATTAGTTTGAAATTTTTTCTGAAACATCTTGTCTATTGAACCAGGAATTTATTGACATTAAGTTAGTATTGTATAACATTAAGCAATATCGATTATCCTGAAATTGTAAATTACAACTGGACTTTCGATTTATACTGAAGGGCCACTTATACATCGTGTTAAACTAGTGCCGTATTCATCATGAGTCAGCTTGTAACTATTGTATAACCAAGAGGTTTAGTGCTACCCACTTACATTGTTCTTTGTTTAATGAAGTACTAACAGTTACATTTGAGGTAATGTCGCCACCGGTTTCGCTTTACATAAGTAGCGTGCGTGATTGAGCAACTTTGAAATAACATTAACACAATCGCTTGCGGTATGGAAATAAGTGCATTAATATTCCTGTGTGGTTAGTCATTATCATCATCACCATCCAATCATCATCATCGTCGGTGATCATCATCATTATCATCAGCATCAACATCATCATCATCAGCAGCAGCAGCAGCAGCCATAACAAAAACATCATCATCAATAACAAAAGCATCATAATCGCCATCATCATCTTTATTGAAATTTCATTAGCAGCAGCAACATCAGTGTCATATTCAGAAGCAGCAACATAGTTACTTATCATCATCATCACCACCGCATAATCATGATCATCATTATCATTATCATAATCTTCATCAACATCATCATCATCATCATAATCACCATCATCATCATCATCACCATCATCATCATCATCATTATCATCATCATCGCCGTCATCATCATCACCGTCATCATCATCGTAATCATCCTAATTATAATTATAATTGTCATCATCCTCATTATCATCATCATCAGCAGCAACATCGTTGTAATAATTATCAGCATCGACATCATCATCATCATCATCATCATCATCAATATCATCATCATCATCATCATCGCCGATATTAGCATCATCATATGGTATAATATGTTTTATTAATATTTTATATTCAAAGACTAGTATAAATGATACTTAATATTATGTTCAAATCTTACGCGATAATCAAAACAATTTGTATGAGCGTCCCAATCTCGAACTGAGTTTCTGATTTTTTTTAAAGATATATATGATTTAGATTTTATTGTGTGTGTGTTGTTTGTGTTTTCTTGAATTTAAATTAATGTTATTCCCTATGCGTTTCACCTTATTACTTCAAAATACATGTGTACATGTATTAGCCTCTTTTTATTATGATTAACTTGGCTTTGCATTTAAAACTGTCTTATATATGTTCATTATGAAAAGCGTTCTTAACAAAATTGCCAGTATTGTTTTTCCCCACGGTTCGTCAATTAGCATTCAAAATAGAAGCATTCACCTAACAATACAACTAATTTATTATAATGACCAAGGGAAATCAATAGGTCCAATCAGTCATGATCTGTTGTCGATTCGATTTTTTTTTTATCTTTCATAATGAGTGTTTTATATTTACAAGACTTATCAAAAATAATAAAATACTAGTGTAGCAAACCGGTTTATTAAAATAACATGTAAGATAAGAATACGTAAGCTATTGTCTACCCGCATACACGGCACTAAATTACCCGCAGAGACCGGGACACGTTTTGGTCATTGAACCTGAAAAGAAACAGAAACATGTACTTCTACAGGATGGGGAGATTGTTGTTGTCGGAATGTCGATTACAGTTGCTGCTGCAAATACATTGTTTGGTCAATAGCTATTATTGTGAAGTAGAAATATATACTTTTATAATATAATTAAAGTGCTAATTCGTTAATAAACATTGTTATAACGTAATTATTGCATTGTGCAAACGCTATTTATAAATGTAAAACGCGGGTACACTGGTAATTATTTGCCACCCGCATATTGGCGTTAAACTATCCGATTTCCGGATACTCGATTACTTGCCCTAGATCTAATTAGAACACACTATAATTGCTAGCAAAGCTGCAACAAACATATACTAAGCGTACAAATCGTAAAATGAAATGGCAAAAACAAAAGTGTGTATAGGCTCAAAGCAAACGCCACACTAGCAGAACAGTAACATGTGCACTGATGGAGTAAACCGTCTATCGCAAAACATCACACTTTTATTTATATACTTTAAATTGCATACTATGCATCCGATTCCTGTCAATGATGCTGATTTGCAAGAATGGCTGCTTGGGGATTCTGCCATTAGATATGCTCCATATGTGAAGAATGATCGTGGAATAATAAGTCGTCTAAATACATTTCTGAGTTATCGTTTAGTATTTGTTCCCGTATACACTAGGTCAGTCTTCTGAAGGAACTGACATCATTGTTGAATCGGATCGTGTTGATGCAGATGGATTCAGTGGCAGTGTTTCACCCCCTCTACCTTTACGATTCACCCCTGAAGTAGTAAATAAACACATTATATTACCAAATCTGACCGTAAATATGTATTCAAACATTGCCTGTGGTTTTAAGATAACAAGCAATGCAATCTATTTTTATCCTAAAGAAAACGTTTAGTTTCAGTAAATGTTGTAATTGTACGGCAAAAAATAAACAATCACTCGAGTCTCCATGGGGAAGTTAAGCATTACCAACCAATTCTATATATAATACCATTGCGAAATCTGTTTATATAAATATTAATTTCGTTTTGTAATTAAGTAAATCAATAGAAACATTCGTATTACATTGTTTTAGTGTTATGAACACGGTATATCCCAGTGACACGGTTTTCTTTATAATAAGTACGCATTACATTAGTTATTTTAAATGTTATTTTAAATGTTAAATAGCTGATTACATAGAGCATCCAGTACTCGTTGGCAAATGTGTCGCCCTGTAAATGAAATGTTAACAGGCTCTTCCGTGTCCAAGGAATTTCTGTCTCAACGCAATGCCAATTTGGATCATCCTGTCTACAAACACTCCTACTGAACCGATACAAAATGCAAAAGCGCCTGGTAGGGTAGATCAATCTTAAATGTGTGTTCCGTTGAAGTAATTGTCTTTAAATCTAAAAATACAATATACATATGCGCATGTGTTATAGCAATAAAAAATTGTATGCAGTGTTGTCAGTCGAGAAATTGAATTGTAGAGTTTCAATTATAAGGGTACCTTTTTAACACACTCACTACTCGTACATTTCATCTAGCCTTTGCACTTTACCATGTAATTAAAGTTCCTTCTCACCATCTGTATAAATAGAAGATAAATATTTATTCACAAATAGCGGTCTTTTATTTCAAACAACTGAACACGACACATGAACGACAGTCGTAATTAAAAATGGCGCAATCGCACTGGAACGCCTAAATATTTGGAGGTTTACATATCATACACTGCAAATAATGTATGAAATTGTCAACAATTGCATTTACTTTTGAAAAAAACCTACATGATGATATACACATATTCACAACCATAAGTTAAACACACGCACCTTGCTTGCCTTTAGGAAAACAATTAGGCGGTATAGTAGAGGCATCAATTATTGTGACGTTGCGCTTCCTTGGAGTGTAGGTTTCAAAACATACATATTCGCCATATGTTTCGTCATTGACATTTCTAACGAGAAAATGATGCTGTTCCATCTCGTTGTTGTACATATGTTTATACTTACAATATACGAGACAAATATAAGTATATCAACATTTAAAACAATATCAACACGCGTATGATGATAAAGCTGTGGCTATTAATATATCAGTGCTTTTAATTTGAAGAACATGTATCGCAATTAACGTCACTGAAACGAATACAATGCCAAACAAATTAATATAAAAAGTACCTGTATCACATTAAACGTTAACGCAGTAGAAATTGAAATTTAAATTGTTTACCGCGAGCTAATCGAACGATATTTGAATGAAAGCCATCCCGAATAGAATGTCAAATTACACCTGACGATTGTTTACTCGTGAACATTTTGACATCTAGATGCACTCATATTATCTGCAAGCTAAAGTTGGTAAGCCCGGTGTTTGTAATAGTTTACATAATATCAACGTCAACATTTGATATTAAATACAATGTACATCAAGAACAAAATTAGGCGTTACTATCCACACTAGAAACTCGGGTAATATGTCCATATATTACGAGGACAGTATTTCACAAATTAGGCCAGAGCTGAACTTTATAAGTATGCAGATGCAGTAATGCCATATCAGATAAATAAAATAAATAAATGTCATAATATTTTATAGGCAATATGTGTGAAATGAAATACGTGTTCAAATTTCAAACTGATTCCAGTTGTTGTTTTGATATATATTTTTTAATCTGAATACATAAGCCTGTACCTGCCAATGTCATTTTGTGTCGAGTATTTATTTGACTGAAACGACCCTAGACATTTAGAAAACATGGCGAACTCATATAACTAGACACAGTCACTCCTCTAACAAGAATTGTCATGGTAGCACACATGTAAACGGACTTCCCCTTTATGTATTTTTCATATAAATTTGTCAAAACTGACTATTGTGATTTGAAACTAATTCAAAATTGTTACCAGATACGAAGAAATTTAATATTGCATTACAATCCAATTCTGACTATGGGAATCCGCCGGTCGTTCAAAAAATTGTTGAAACGCGAAATTACAAATATATTAATTTACCCTCATTACGTGACGGAAAATCCTATGTAACAGTAAACAAAATTGATGCAAGTAGCTACATGTTATGCGCGCATATTGACAACGACAGCGCAGGGGGAAACCGTACACGGGATCCCATCTAATAGCTACGCCCGACAAACCATTAAGAGACGCATATATAACTGTGTTGAGATGAAAGCAGTGTCAAAGCTAACGTCGGAGGAAACTCATGTGTTATATAGTCTCAATAAAAATATACTAAGCAGTGAACTAGTCCTTGATGTCTCGAAAACACCTGGAATTAACGTAATGCTTTAAAACTAACTTTTTCAAAGCGACCATACTTGGTACAGTGTATTTATATTGTGAGTTGTTTTTGTTTTTCTAATAAATATTAGTTACAAATGTTTTACAAGTCTGCCCGTCTACACAAATATAGCATAGCTAACTATCTGCAGTACAACAATCAGCTGTATATGCGCTTAGTGAATTCTTGAACTCAGAGGACGCATATATAATTAGTATATGAGTCCAATCGGAACAGTATTCATTAACGATGTTTATGCATTTTATAATTATGTAGCATATTCGCATGCATCAAATATTCATTCAAAAATAAAATTATATATATTGTGTTATTATGTTATAATGAAATACAGCATTGTTATAGTCAACTATAAACTGAAAATTCATAATTTAATACAGTGTTGTAAATGTATTTGTTTGTAATCATTACTACTACTCGTACTATCATAGATCAAGTCACAGAAGAGCGTATTGAAACACTGAATACGTCAACAACGATGAAAGACACTGTACACAACATGACGGAAATCAACCATGGTAATACCCGAGAAGCTGGTTTAGATTTAGATGATATTAGCTGTCAATTGATGTGTTGCGTGAACATAAATTTACATGTACAATACATTTTATACTACAAATTCAGCATTCATTCAACAAATGTTCAAGTGGAACACCGATTTTACGAGACAATCATTAATGTATACGTTCATACGTTTATGCATTCACTATTAAACTGACTTTTGATTAATATACACATATATTTTGTTTTTCCTACTAACCATCAGTTCGCACATTTCAGATTTCGGCAACACACATCTTTTCATAGTAGTTACGGTCAGTGGTGGATTTGTTCTTCTTGCCACTTTAATTTCTGTATCCGTGTTCATGTACAGAAAGTACAACCCGCAACTGACTGGTATAGTATGACTTGCCGTTTTTGTGCATTAATTATTAAATGGCGTTTTTGAGATTTTTGACGATTAAAAAACAATAAAATATATACGTTATTGGTATCAAACTGTTAATTTGTTGAATCTGATTCATTTTAACTGAAAATCTTGACTTAAGAGTTGATTCCAAATAATATGACATACCTCCAAACATTGACTGATATAAACGCTAGCGACCTGATTTTTTGAAATGTATCAGACACTTTTGTATTAGGTCGATTTTAGCAAAGTGATATGATAATTAGTTGTTATTGCTTTGTTTCCAGGTGCAGTCATTAAAATTATAACATCCCCGACGCCCGGCAACACATTGGCGACAGAAGAGACTCCCGAATTGCATACAAGTGTCAGACAGACCGTACACTCTTACGAGATAATCAAATTAACACCATCCCTGTAACAGACCCAAATGCCCAGCAGCATGGCATCCAATACAGAATCAGAACCGAGTCCAGCGGAGTCAGTTGCAAGATTGCACCACTACGAAATTATTCCTACACCACCACTTTCGGCAAAGAGTAACACTGCTGATGACATTGAAATTACGTTATGTCACAACTCTGATAACAGTTCGGACGATGACCGGTACGAGAGCTTGAACAGAACTAGACATGACAAATCACAATACAACATATTGGCATGCGATTACAATACAATGCGACTATCTCTTCACACAGTCGGTATTCACAGACTGGAAGTAAACATACACAGAACATTTGAACTTGCAAAATTGATTCGTAATCGTGTATACACGCAGTATCGTCCACATTATAGTGTGCTAAAGTATATCTTGGACAATGTTAGTTGTTTGTAACATACTGACACCATCAATGCTGATTTTTGTGCAAAGTCATTACAATAATGGGTGTTTATAGAATGCGCTGCGAGTTATGACGACGTAACATTAACAAGTATGTAACTGAAGCACATTGAACAAAAGACCAATGGATACTTCATTATTACCATTTCAAAATTATGAATTGCCAAATACTACAAATAGTGTATCAAATCTAATCATCTACCGTCATCTCATAATTCAAGTGTTTATTCGCGTTTGAACGACGCTTTAAATTTTACCATTGTATGGAAATAATGCAAAAAATGATGCAAATAACAACTACTAACTAAATTTCATTTGTAAACGTATAAATTGTCAGTTGACATATTTGATAAATGCATGCACTGTATAATTGGAATTCTATTAACAGTTAACTGGAAATGTGTTGCTCTGTCAAATTCAAACTAGATGTGCATATATACAGCAACGTTAATAGTAAAAATAACGTCAACACTATTTTGTCAAAGTCAGTCTTAAAAAAAAAATACGCAATGGACTCGAATTATATCAGAAGCGCATACAGTGTACTATACATAGAAAGAACAGTGTGTCGGCATGTCGCCTATACCGATACAACTTCGTGGTTAAATCACGTTTCACAGCCACCATTGTGTCATTTAAGCCTAGGTCACACATAGGTCGCCGACCGATTACCGATCACCGACAACTACAATTTTCGGTGGTCATCGACAATCTCTTGCGATTAAAAGCCAGATAAAGATATTACATTTTAGTCAGAGACTGGTCGGCGGTTGGTCGGCTGATCGGAGACTGGTCGGCGATCGGTTGGACGAAAATTCGGCAATCGTCTCCGACCATCAACAACCATTAACGACTGGCAGGCGGCTAGTTGGCGACTGAATGTCGATGCTTGCTAGGCGGTATTTGGAATAATCGAGATCAATTTAGTCACTTCTATGATTTTGCTCATTGTTTAAAAAGCGTTTGCTTATATAATTATATGACATTAGGCTATATTGTAATGTATGCCTTGCGAAAATATAAGAAAATTATTGTCTTCATGTTGTTTTGTTGATTATTTAGTTCATTGATAGTTATTGTATTATTATCCTCAAGCGGTCGTAAGTTGCTCTGCGACTAGTCGCCGAACAGTCGTTGATTAGTCGGTGATCAATCGCGGACCAGTTGGCGGTCAAAAATTGTTCTGCGACAAGTCTGAGACCGGACGGCGATTGAACGCCGGCCGAATAAAGACCAACGAAAACCGTCGCACGAACTGTTTGGTCGGCGACAGGTCTTCAATGCAACATCAAAGAACATCTGTGACTAAGTGGGTATAAAGACCAATCGGCGGCCATCGTCACCCAGTCGCCGACCACCAACAACCAGTTAAAGACCTTTCAAAGACCACCAGCAACCACTGTTTGTATTATCTCTGGAGTTGGTTCTTAGTTGGTCGCAGGCTATACGATCGGCACTATACAATGTGCGGCTTCAGTGTAATTAAACAAACAACGCCATTTAAAACACAAACAAACGTGTCTATCAGGCTCCTCTGAAAAAATGTTCAGCAATATTTAAGTCATTTTAGAGCATATAACTCCAATAATCTTCCAAACGAAATGTACTTTTCATAACAAGGTGAATACATTCAAAGATGATATGTTAAATTCACTTTGCTGTGAGAAATGGCAACATGCTTATTAAAGGGTCAATGCCTACGATAGTGTTATTTCATTCAGCAGTGTGAATGATATGTTTTGATAGACATGAGCAAGACAAAGGCGTATATAATAAAAAAATTATGAGCATTTTACTGCATTATCATGTGTTTTAATAAACGGTAAACAAAAGCATACATGTATATGAAAAAAAAAGAAAAAGAAGTGGGTATCGAACTCAAGACGACGGAGTCGTAAGAACAAATGACGATTTCAGCGTTCTTACCAACATCACTATCCTAACTTGTAAATATACATGAGTATATTATTGGATCATGTGACATCAAAGTATTTACAAGAAAAGGGCAAAACAATCACGACCTAGATTATATCATGTTTTTTTCTTCACAGAATCCATAAGCATAAATTTCCACAGAGTTCAATATTTTACACCAATGGCATGGTTTTGTTAGCATCAACCGTATGAAGATATGCTCCGAAATATACACTCATAATAAGTTGCGTATAATTCATTCTTACATCTTATTTAATTTGATAACAGTATATATACCAACGCGAGTATGATTTGTTGCTTCGATACCATGTTTTATATAAATATGTATTTTAAAGTAAATCAGACATGATTGATTTCATTCAAATGAAGGCACATTCATTATTTCAAGACCAAATACTGCCATACTAAGCAGCGCATAGCTGACTTAAAGACTTGGGATATTTACTTATTTACATGCAGTATACGTGGTAGTAGTTTGTATTACATAATAAATATAATACATAAACAATATCAATATACATAATGTGGATTTATTGGCTGAATAAGTCAACATCAAGCGTAAACATTTTCCACTCAATAATGCTTAAAAACCGAAATCACGAAGTTGCTATCCAACTAACATCTTACAAATGCAGAACATATGAGAAAAAATGTAAAAGAAGCCATCGCATTAAGTGTGCTTTCTGTATTGTAAGAAAACTATCGATAACCAATTTACAAAATGGTCCAACCAACACGACTATATAAACTATCCATTTCTTGTCCAGAATCATTAGCACATCTTCCCAATATATATTTTGTAATTAAGATATTACTATTATATTGTATCTATATATAGCCTATCAAACGGGGCGCCAGTGAGAGACTTCCATGCATCATTCTAAAATAACCTAAACTATAGTATTCATATCTTAATATTAGAACTATGTATGATAGTCCCCAATGGCTCCTCTTCTCGCAGTCATATCATCTTTAAGTGCGTTTTACAAATGAATCATCTCGTTATTGCCTAAACAGTACAGACTCAATCAAACTATTCGTATATGGAAATAAACCGCGATACAATTTAATGGTTTAGTACTTTTATAACGTCGCTTGCTATTATTTTATTTATTAAACTAATCTAATTCATCTGTACTTCTCACTGTATGACTTGGGACTTTAAACATTGATTTCGTCTGGCTTACACTAATTTCGAATCATGAACACGTATAGTGCTTTTGCGATTTGGTGTCGGTTCACTGCGGGTAAACATAAGCTTGTTTATGGGTCACAGCAACGCATATTAAACCAAATAACTTTTGAAAGTTCTACTACTTGTTATATTAAACAACACATGGAAATACGTTGTGCATGAAACTCATCACTGTGGAATATACATATAAAATGCGAATGCAATACTATCCGTTTTACATGACATGTATATGAGCAAACAATAATCACACACGAAAATGTATTACTACTTTGTTTATATTAATAATTTTTACGTATACATTATCAACTCCAAAAATACAATATATTTGGATCAGTAAAAAGGTTACAGTGCACTAATTCAGAATAATGTATTTACAGGTCAGGCCGGAAAGATTTTACTATTAACTATAAGCTGCTGAATTCAACGTTATAGATTTCATGCCTAGGTACCCTAAATGTAGATCTAGTCGTCTTCCACAGAAAGGAAAATACTTCTCGTAGTTTTGAACACATTATTTGAGTTGGACACACATTGCGAAATAAAAACTTAATCTCTGAAAATAGTCCACTGTTCTTGTATGGACATAGATCGGGTTACATGTACCATTTCTGATGGTTGTGAAGGTGATCAATAAACATGTGCGATATTACAAAATGGGAAACCGATTTTCAGCAACGTTATTGACATTTCAAGACACCGTAAGTAAAACGTGTACATGTATATGTTAGACATGTTTTTAATTGTGTGTTTTGTGTTGATTTTAGTGTTTTCCCACATATAAAGATATAGTTTACATCATATCAAATACATATTTGTTTGTTTAATTTTTTACGGTTTTAAAACACATTCGTAATAAGTAAGACCAACTTTTTGCAGTTCAAAAAGGTTAAACATTATTATAAAGTATAACGTAATTTGACGCACTTGAAGCAACACATTTAAAGAATCTTCATAAGCGTAACATTTTCACAAAACTTTTGCATTTAGCAGTGCCTTCTGGTATTCAAGCCTGCTTTATGAATATGTGCAACTAACACTAAAATATCCGCCGATTTCTGTTCGTTATCTTACTTTTACGTTTACGTTTACTATCGAAGTTAAAAGAAGATTATATCAAACATGCATGTGTATTGTTTGCATTTCTAAGTCATGACAACTCTTATTTGGTATGTTTGAAGAACCAACGTTCAGAACAGACACTGTGAACGGACCCAGAGTAGTCAATGAACATATTACGACGTTTGGCGAGAATGTCACAACTATTCAAGGTAAGTAGTTACACTGTATTTGCATTTAAGAGATGCATTTGTTTTTTCAAAACTATTTTAAGCACACTGTTTTTCTCCTATGGTATTGAACCAGCGTATTTGTATAGGATGCAATTACTTAAGAATTATATGTTTTCTGTTCACAGTAATCACGACAACTCGTGCACCGATAGATCAAGCCATTGACGACCGTAATGTATTACTTGATACAGCAACAACGCGAAAAGCCACAGTCGAAAACATGTAGGAAAGTAAACATGGCAAGACGCTAGAAGCAGATACAATTTAAATGCTGATAGCTTAATGTTGAACTAATATACTGATGTGATATTTACCAACAGAGTAAACTTCATATTACAACATATATTGGGTCGATTAAATGTTCAATTTATTAAGTGGAACAACAAGTTTACAATACAAATATCAATATAATATGATATACATGTATTACTTGTTTTATTGATAAATCTGTGTTTAACTAAATAACATACATTATATAGGTATATTTTATCCCAGATAACACTTGTCACCTTACAGCATTCTATTCGGCACATTTAATCATCATAATCACGGCCTCTGTTGCATTCGTTCTGCTTGCCACTGTTCTTTCCCTTTCCGTGTTCCTGTACCGGAAGTACCAGAGGCAACTGCCTAGTAAGTATAACCTGGGAGTTTCTGTGATTTTTTTTTAAATTTGTATACAAGGATGTATATGTTTCGCGTCGTGAGATACGTTGCGACAAACGTGCTGAATGTAAGGGTCTGTTTGAAGCTAGTGTTGGGTTATTTTAAACATTTTATTTTCATGTTTTGATTGCTTATACAATTATACAATGCGTTTTAGCTGTTTATCACGTTTGTATTGCTGATATTTTATATTGTTTATATAATTTAATTACCACGTATTGTCAGAGATATAATAACATTCACGACGACCGACGACAAACTGGCGACTGAAAACACCTCCGATGTTCCAGTCGATGACTGAAAGAGTGTACACTCTTACGAAATCATCCCACCTACACCTCTGCAACAGTTCAACGCCAAAATGATAAGCAGCATGACCTCCGGTGTAGATTCAGAACCGAGTACTGTGGAGTCAGTTGCAAGTATTCGCCATTACGAAAGCATTCCTACACCGCCTCCTTATTTACCGAATACAGACGTTGATGATAAATGTAAACATATTGGAAGGCAGTTAGGTAACAACTCGGAGAAGATCAAGAACCGTAAAGAAATACAAACAAGCAGAGTGATTTTCTTCGAATCAGTTCAACTGGACACTTTGGCAGATATTACGGTTGTTACAGGTAGGTGATGATCTAACAAACACACCCTCTTTTATCTGATTTCCTGACTAGTTTATGTATGTAAGCAATACATCTATATTTGTATATTATGACTTTGTAGTAACTATTTCATCATGTATTTTATTTACGTGTGCGTTTCAATTAGTTTCAAAATAAGCAGACAGGGTTTCTACAAGAACATAAAAAAGGACAGAAAATAACAATGACGATGAAACACTAAAACCGCATAAATAAAAAAACGCGTGTGTTGAATTTAGTTAATTACTTTGTGCAAACACACATTATGTACACCTTTACGCTTATAGAAAGGCAAACAGCAGAGGTTCTACTTAAATTCATTTACAATCAAAATATATTATCATTTACGATATAAGTTTATTGATGTTCATGACATTATGTATGTATACTACAAGTATAATACAAACTTTTTAACATTAGACATTGTACCACGTTAAACGATCGCATTATTTGCTGTAAATAAAATATAATTTGGTGACGCTATTGTATTTTGTATGGTACAGATACTACTGAAATAGCAGTGGAATGCGAAAGAGAACGTATGTATGCTAACAAAATTATTATATATATACGGGATTTGCTATTATGAGATAAAGAGGGTGAGTGCAAACAATAAAGAGATACAGTCAGAGCGAATAAAAAAGCACACTGGTTTTTACTTGTTTTGTTCTTCTTGGATACATTTACATTTACCTGTCGTGTTGTTGTTGATGTAACCCTTTCACGCTTTCAGCTCGGATGATGATCGGTACGAGAGATTGTCCCAAACTATAGATGATAAATAACGGTACATCACACTTGCATGTGCCAAAATTGGAAACTAAGGTAACTTGATATTAACATATATGTTTATAACATCGAATTAGCACATATAAATAACGCTTATACTTATGATATTTTAGTGGTTTGGGTTAGAAGCGTTAGATAAACGATTTCTATAGCGCATGCATTAAGACACAACAGAAGTGACAGCGTATAACATTGATTTATAATTTTTCATTTCAGATACTTCTTGTGGAGTAAACAGTGACAACAAGGTTTAAATGTCCAATTATTTACTACATGGGATGTCGAAACCAAAATGGTCATTTTTGAAGAAAGTGCTGCTATGATAATACCAACAACAGACGAACACATCTGCTTTCTAAACCGACGTAGTAAAAAAAAACTTGGTTCATTCACAAGTGTCAATGTGATGTAGCATAGTGTATATGCTAGAGTCCTCACGGATACGGTGTAAAAATGGTTGCGCGATGTGCAGGTTTGTATAAACATGCACTGCTGTATTCAACGCAATCGCTTCTAAGGACAAGTAGTTGTTTTTCGCCTTAATGTTCATTTAAAAAAAAATATGCAAGGAATCGTCAACTCCTTTGAGCAATACACGTGTTTTCAGATCCAAGTTAGGCCGTTTTTTTATGTGTGCGTTATCCGTTATCCGTTTCCGTGTCCGTGATCGTATCCGTATCCGTCTTCCGCATGTAGCTTTTCTATGTGCGCGTATTCGAAGTGCGTCATATGATATTATGTGTACAGTCTTATACGCTATTTATAATTTATAGACGGAAAAATAATTTTGATTAACGACATAATATTCGATTTATCATTCTCTGTGGGCTAATAAACAACGATTTGAAGTTTTGATGCGTAGGAATTAAATTACATAGTCATTGTGACGTAACTGCTATTGATAAACGCAGAACGAATGCTGTCATAATCTGAACTACATTTTTTTGCGTTGTTTATACATGGGTGCATTAACAACGGAATTATGTTCTTTGTGTAAGTATAAAGTCTGTGTGATAAATACTAATCTTTGAACTATGTGCATGAACATGTACAAATACTAGTAATGTATAGTAAAACACAGCATAATACTTATAAGCCAGCAGAAATGTGCTAAATACAACAAACATATTTTGCTGTGTGATGTGGTAGTTCGCGTTTTTAGAGGCTCTTTACTTTGATAATTGCAATTACAGTAGAACATTGCTTATGTTTTCGCGTCAATATACTGGTTGTAAAATATTTTTGATGAAAATTATTACATATTATGTTCGCATTGGGTCCTAAGTTTAGGTCCTTATACTTATTTAGAATATATATATATATACTATGCAAATATATAATATTCTTCATAAATATATAATATTCTTCATGAATAATAACTATTGGCCCTGGATACTTGACAACTCTGCCGTGAATATGTCCGTGTCCGTACAAATCGCTCACAGCGCTATTCGTCACGGAGGCGGACGCGGATGTATACGGACACGGATACGGACAAATGGAAACGACCCTGATAGTTTCATCATGGGCGATATTTTATTTTACGGACACGGATGCGGATCACGTTCACGGATGGCGAATCTCGCGCACATGTCCGCATCCATACCACATCCGTATCCGTATCAGCAATTACGCCCAATTCCATGCATCCGCATTTACCATCGAATATATTAGATTAGTTCTTATTTCAAAAGAGTAAAAATCTCTTACTTTTGTTTACATTTTAATATTGTCGAATGCGATTATGTATGCAAATACGCAACATTTTAAAAAAATAGTCGATTGGAAGCACTTCTTCACCTTATCTACGGCATCGTTCATTATTCTGCAATTCTGCAAATCTGCAAATCGTTATTATCGAGTCTGTATAATCTTATATATTCCGTTGTTCGGGTGCTCCCGGACATTTTTCGGCTACATTTGCAATGTTTAAAGTCTAAAAGGGCCTTTCGTTCAACTTGCTGAGTTAGGTACAGTGTCCTCCGCATACGCGGACTATTTTTGCGAACGTCTTTTGCGGAAGCTCTTGGCGGATACGGATTACGGACATATAGAAACGGTTCAATTGTTTTCAACTTGCTTATTTGTTTTTGCTGATGCGGATGCGGATACGGACACATGGAAAAGCGGTCTAAATCCCACCAATTAATAGTAGCATTTACAATTGTAAATAACTTAATGAACAACGTCGAAAGGTAAAATTGCTAAACACGTGTTGGGTGAGGGCGGTAATTAGAAAATCATTGTCCTTTGTCACCTGTTAAAATTTCTTCAGCGATTTAAGTTTGATCAACAGTTCGAAGACGTTAATGTAAATTATGCTGGAAAACCTGATGGACTGAACAGCCGTTACTGGTGAATTTGGGTGGAGCTTCTTAGCAAATAAGCGTACATATGCACAACTTATTCGCATTTATAATTAGTTTAAAGCCGTGTTAGAATCAATTAGTAAATAGTACATCGTACCCGATATTTAATTCCCATGCATCTAACATTCTGTATGTGGGTTATTCGGCAACCGGCTATGACATAAATGTATGATTTCTTTAATTGTCTACCTTATACCGGATGCAAATCAACATACTTTTTTTGCATCTTTTTGAGTAAAAGTCTTTTGTCAGCAGTGTGAAACGACCTACTTAGAACAGATGAGTCTACATGTTTTATGATTAATTGTTAAACCAATTATCAAAAACACGGATACCGCCTTTTTAAGTAATAGGAATACGATTAGACAGGCAGAGATATAAAACAACTGAGATACCAAATTAGATGCCCAATTGCCCAATCCTATTTGAGCTTGATAAAACAAAGATTGTCCTAAGCTATAGCAACTGACCCATAAGCTTGTAAAAAATCAGCTATACACAGTACAAATCCAACCACGCTTGGTAATGAAGTTCATGACTCTAATACAATTCCTAAAACAGAACTTCCTGGTACTATATATATATATCTCTTGACAAATAGGCTTCACATTAATTTGCACTGACTTCGGGCCAAACATTGCCGAGAAAAAAAACGGACAATAATTGGGCACTATTGGCTAATTTCAGCAGTTTCCAATGACCCAAAATTGCTAGAAAAAAAAACATCATTGAAGCGGAGTGCCCTGTTACTTTATTTGCATCAACCTGATAATATACATGTCAAGTGATATAGTGAATAACGTACATGTCAGTCCCATAATGTTATCCGGTTTTGATATTGTATTAAAACAGTTACTCTCGTACTTGTATGTGCTTAGAGTATTGTTGTTTTTAAAGTTATCTTCGTTTCCAATAATCGACCACGTTTGCTATTTTATGAGTTTGTGTTTTTTACATACTTAAGTATGTATAATAACACTTGTACTAGCATGAGTTATATAAAAATATACAATACTGTTTACATTATGCATACTATTGAACACATACGTAATGTTATTTGGGTTTTTTCCCTTTAGCTGTTGATTTAAAAAATGTGAAACGGAGACATAAGTTAGATCCCACATATGTTCACCAACTATTCTCATTTGCAATACAAATACCTCAAATAAATTGCATATGCTATATTCACATGTTGCATGTTCAGCTACACAAAATTTGTAAGGCATCACCTTAGAACACATGTTCACGCTTCTAGCACATCATATCCTAAAGTGTGAGATAATTTATTGTTTTACCCAATTAATTATTATAAAAAGTTGTATTAATAACTTGGTATATCCGCATTATATAAGATGAATACATATGTACTGAAGTATTTCAGAAACTGGCGAACACATGTTATATAGGCACATTATTTTCAAAAGTTATTAATAAAATCAGCTAAGTATATTTTATAATTGCATTAGCATGTACAGTAGAACTAAACATAATGTAAACAAATTGGTGGATAAACATAATGCATGTTATTGAACACAAGTCCTCAAGTATTGTAGAATCAGGTAAACAAATACAGAAATGCCACATAACTAGCTAAGAAACCATTTCCACTAATGTGTAGGTCTTGTTGCTGTGACCATTTAAAAAGTAGAGAACACACATGGTAATCCTGACACATGTACAGCTAACGTCTGTTCAGCTCTATTCTAACCTCCTGCATCATAGGCGATTCGTTCCCGGAATCCCCGGTATCCTATAACACGAAACCATTTCCAATTTAGAACAACTATTTAACACATCTTTTGGGTAGCAATCTGTTTTGGTTGAGCGTTACATACGTGTGTAACAATACATAGGCGAAATATATTGTTTATTAGTGCCAACACTATTCCGTACATGTAAACTATCAGGATATCGTGAGATATCGTGTGATAAATACAGCATTCTACTGCAATGCACGCATTGTATCAAAGTAATACATACATACAATTTTTCTCGCTATGCTCCTTAAAAAAAACGTTACGAGCACAGTTGTGCTGTGTTTTTACACAAAACAAGTTTGAATGCATATACACGATCTTACTAGTGCATAGTGCCATGAATAAAACTGTCCAACCAAAGACAATTACCAATCACCCATATGTTTCATTGATTTACACTCTAAATGAAAACGTTAAGAATAATTGTAAATGCTTAATCATTTAGTGTACACGTACACATGTCGTTAGTTGTATGTGTTCATATCCGAAAGGCCCTTATGGTTTGTCTACATTTTGTTTGCTGTCATCTTTTTGTGTGAATGTTTATTGAATGTGTTATCATATGTCCTTCTCCACAGGCTAGTAATAATCAATAAAAATACCACTTTCTTCGTTGCACTACATGACTATAACACTGTTATAAACTAAAATTTAGGCACACACAAGTACATGCATCATTTATACAGAGCACAGAGTTGTACGGTAAGTATAGTTTTGAGTACAATCATAGTTTAAAGAACAAGACAAAAGCATACCTCTGTTGGTCAAACACGACGTATAATGCACCTTGAAAATAATGCAAACATAGCATTGTTCATTCTTTGCTTTTCAGTATAAACAAGATAAGCGTTATAAATAACGTATTCTGTACGATCTGTATAACGATTTTAGGCAACACATACCGGCAATGCCATTTTCGAGTTTGAATTTCGATGATAATAAGTGGTTGTAAAACAGCGAGCACATGATTTTAAAGTGTGATATGGTCTGGTCATTGCTTATTAAATTGTAATTAAATGCGATGTTTCCATCTCTAAATTGAATTAAATTGTGTAGTAATCAAGTGTGATTAATTTTTGTGGCGACTTTCAACGGTTAAAATCCCCGTTCTTGTGATTGACCGTTTCAAGACAGCGACTCTTAAATCATGTTGGTATGAAGTGTTTGGTTTGCGTGTTTGCCTGTTGTATTCGGTGTTGTATATGCACTTCGTTATTGGTCTTATTTAAATGGTATTCAGTTGGTAATAAACGGTGCAGTGTTTCAGTAATGTAATGGTTTTTTTTATGGTGCCCGCATTTGAATGCGAAGACTGTGCATTAGAGGACTTTTTATGTTCAAGTTAATACATTTGACAGTATTCAAGACATCATACTTCATAAACACACTTTGTCCAAAATGTTAAAAAGGGGGTAAACATATGTCAACACACATCATATAGTAATGCGGATATCTTTCCCTGTTGGAGACGTTGATAGTAAAGAAGTTGTATAAGTTTTAATTAAATACATTTGATAGTATTGAAGATATTGGACTTGATTAAAAAAATTAACCACACTGTCAAAGTAAAAAAAGAGGCATGAAGTGGTCACAATACAAAACAGAGTTATGCGGATAGCTTTCCCTGGTGGAGACATTGATAGTAAAACAAGTATTTATTTATATATCAATATACAAGTTAATACCTTTGATAGTATTCAAAATATTTGACTCATACAAAAAAATTCAAAAAATTGAAAGAGACGGACATACGAACAGATGTTCGGTTCGATTTTAGTATACTCTCCTTCAGAGGCATACAGACAGTTACTCATTACCTATATCAGTCATCGTATTCTATATTTTCAAACTTTATAAAAAAAAATACTGTAGTACCTATTGCAAAAACGCTTCTAGCGATCTATACTATATATTGGTGTGAATTTATTTTAGAGAATTTACGAAATACCTTCTTTATGGTCCTTCCAATCAACTAATTTTCTGCGGATGTAATGATATGCAAAGTGGATGGCTATCAGGATCAGGATGATAAACGAGCAAATTAAAATACCCCTCGAAGCAATGTCATGTGTACAGTTTGTTTGGGTTATCTGAGATTACTGCTGAAATAGACGAAATAGCGATCACTGCGGACCAAACTGCGTGTATGAAAATCGGTGTTGTTAATGTAAAGACTGGTTACTCATATAATTGATCCGTGTGTACGCTTTCTCAATTTGCTGTGAAGAAAATAAACATGCTTGTATTTTGATAGACCACATTACTGTACAGTCGCGTTACTTAATAGCTATCTTACAACCTACATCATTGTGAGCATGCTAAGCGAATCTTATTCTATATCCAACACAGTAGAACATTGTATTGTTACAAATTAATTATAATATGCATGCGCTTCATGGTTGTATAATACATTTATGAAACACAAATACCTGGTTTGGTAACGTCCAGTAAAACGAATGTTGTACTATCGATCGCATCGGATGCAACTAGTTCAGTACATTCACAGTTGCCTGGACTGTACGTTTCGCAACATCGATATGTCCCGAATGTGTCCTCGTTTAAAACTATTAGAATAAAAATTCCTCCACCAACAGTCCTATCAATAGTGTACATTTTTGCGAACGAGTTGTCCGTCAGATAACAAGTCTTAACTGACTGCAGACATTCTGCAATATTCACTGTTTGGTTGGAGTCACTGCGTATGAACTGGAATGTGATTTCATTTCTCGAACTACATTCAATGGCATGATGTTTCGACGATATCAAAACCATGTTTTCAGCCTGGGTTGTAACTGAAACGTAACGATAATTACATGTAATAAAGCTGATCATTACAAATAGTTGATGTTTGAAGGGCAAACATGAGATATTCATTACATTTAGGCGAAATTAGTTTTGTTACAAAATATGGACGCTTTAATTGGAAACCAAGAAGCATTGCATACAATGTCACGTTCAACAGAAGAAAGCTCATGTTGATATCTCCCTCTTTAGTCAATAACTTAGATGCCTTGTACAACTATATAAGCTGTAAATATATGTTATGATATACACACGATACGAAACCCCAATTGTCTTGTCTTGGGTTCTATTTCAAAGATGAAAATGTGTAAAAGTTTGGCACACGAACTACCACAACTAAACGGGTATGTCGGATGCAGATTACATATATTAACTCTTGTGTTGTCGCTTTTGTGAGTAATATGTTTAAACATGACCGGCGTGATTCAAGCCACACACGAGCAGGATACACAGCAACGTCATCTGGAATGGATTTTGTATTTACATAACCGTACACTCAGTTTAAACGCCGGGGTCCACTTCCCTGATTTTGCAGTGGTAAAGCAATTAACCTACATTCGGAGAGTGGGCTCAGCTTATCAGACAGTGATTGGTGATTTGAGCGGTCAGTTTGTAAACAGAGACACGTGTTTGAACAAGAGAGCAGGACTAGTGAAAACGTATTATTGTCAAAACCGTGCATATTTCTGTAGTTTAAAATTCTTCTCATGCAGTATATCGGATGAGAGCACCCAGGATGTAAACACTGCTCTGAGTCAGCAGCTTTATACTGGCTTTGTTAAATTCATGACCTTTTTGTGGGTGGTATTATCTTTTTCAGGGAAATTTGAATTTTCTAGCAGACAACCTTTTTTTTATTTCAAAATAAGGGCAAATAGTGTTTTACAACATTCATTATTAATATACTGAAAGCTAATCTGTTAATTTACTTGTGTGCGAATTTCAAAGGAAAATACTAATTCAAACACGAGAAAATAATATAAATTATGTTTTCCTATTTCTGCTCCTGACAGACCAGTGTGTAACTGAAGAGTAGACATTTTTAAACCTCTAGCCCTTTTATAGTGTTACCCCGGTGTTAAAGCGGCGAATAAATTTCACGCATTCTTGAAAAACGGCATATTCACGCGGTCTTAAATTGTAGCGCTCTTGTATTTGTAATGATATACTACTGCTAAACTTCCTGAAAGAAAATGAATGGTTATTTCTGGTCGCGAACTGCGCAAAACATGGACTACACAAAACATACAATTATTTTACACTAAACGATGCTTGCAACAAATAGAATCAATGCAGACACGTGTGCTTGAACATATCGTCGTCTTTATGCAAACAACCGTAGACAATGATTCCTAAATTATGGTGGCGAGAGAAACGTACGAATGATAACGCTTTAAATTACATGTAAATCTAGGAAAACACTTCTTTGCAAAAGTTTATATTGATGGATTAATGAATAAGCCAGCAATCCAAGTATGTTATATACCATATAATAATAATAACCACGTGTTTGCTTAAGGACACATATACTACTCTGTACACTCGTCAACGACTGTTTAAATCATAATGTGGTATACGGACCGATATATTTAAGTAGAACATAAATAAAAACGTGCAGGAAGGGTACAAATGTAACTAGAGTGCGTTAGGGAAACGGGGAGTACACGCATCATAAAATCACTATTCACAGTATGTACGAGGTAATGTCATTTATCGTAATGAGAGTTAAAACACGTATGCATGTACATAAACTGATTCCAAAAGACTTTGGAAAATGGCAGATGACGCTGAACAAGAAACTGCTTCATATAACTGTATATTTATACTTTCTGTTTGCTCGTGTGAGTAACATAACTAACACACTAATAGATTAAATGTAAGAAATCGTTACATTGGACGGAACATTCATAGTGCTTTTCTAGAGCTGCAACGATGTAGAAATTTATAGATGCGATTTCGATTTTAAACATCACTTTCTAATTGAATAGTTCGATTAGATTCATGTTTTTTTTTTCTGTTTACATGCTTGTTTGGGGGTATTTATGAGCCATGACTTACACAATAGTATAGTTTTTTACTTTGTTTGCCAATGTTAAGGTTAATGTCAATGTTAATATCAAAATAAATAAGAATAATGGAAAAATGGTGATAATGTTTTACAACTACCTGTAGTTCAATATAACAGCAACCATGATGTCATGACTAATCTACATTATTAATCTACACAAACACCATTATTGTTATTACAATTATATTGACAAATGATATATAAATGCATAACATATAATTAAATCGAGATTGGTTGTGTTTATATACTCGAATCGGGCCATTCAGATCCGACTTATCGATGCATCGAAAGAATCGTTGCAGCTCTATGCTTTTCTGAGCGCAAGGTTGTTTATACTTACAGGCGGATACGTCATTTACAGTGACCGTCTTCAAAGTTATATACTTACGCATTTTTGTCCACTAGTCCACATTGCCTGCCAATGTATTAAATACTGTCAGCGAATACATGTATACATTCTTAAATGCTTTGCCCCCATTGTTTCGGTCAGCTACGGCACCATAACTATTCATCTCAACTTTGCATTTGCATATAGAGAATGTACATGCATGTGCAATATCGAATATACTAACAAAACAAACGGCACTATATGTTTATGTAGGGCAGCCGTTTGTTATCAAACCACAAAGACAGTCATGCTAAATGTGGTTCAGACACATTAGGAAATCATGTATACTGTATAATCGCATATATTTCTTTGTCATAATTCTTATACATGTAAAATAAACACAATGTATCCCCAGCTGCATCAGCGGAAGAGACCTCTTTTGAGCAGCTCAAATATCTCATAATAAAACATGACACATTAGGAATTTAGTTAAATAAATGCATGGAGCATTTCTTATTAAGCTTCCGTACTTCTACTGTGTATGTCCCCATCTTATTACCACACATGCAGAAATGCACTAAAATATAAAACATGTGTGCATTAGTTGCATAACTTATTCTAGTTTGTGTGAAAAACTTGCGTACATGCAATAAAAACGGTTAACGTTATATTATCTTCCATTAAAATAAGCTGGTACAATGCATAATCAGAAAAAAACAAGTTATTAAAGCCTGCACCATGCTTAAATAATATTTGCATTCAGTACATTAGTACGTGTATAGCGAGAGACGAAATACATTACGTACATGTACTATCAAAATTCAATCACATTGATGTACTGTATATGCAATCGGTCACTTTTTTAGTTAGATAATTATTTGGTAACTTGTTCACCACTGAAATAATTACATGATGAAATAAGCAAATTGGACTAGAGGTATTATTTTATACA
Organism: Congeria kusceri; assembly: GCA_027627225.1. Taxonomy (NCBI): domain Eukaryota; kingdom Metazoa; phylum Mollusca; class Bivalvia; order Myida; family Dreissenidae; genus Congeria; species Congeria kusceri. The sequence goes on from JAPFQT010000205.1 coordinate 118,044, forward strand.
CACATGTAAAACGAAACAACAGCATCAAAAAAACAGTACTTACTTTTAAGTACGTCATTTTACAGCCCATAGTCAAAAGCAATCCTCTTCTATGTAAATAACTCCGTAAAATAGGAGCAAAATATATACATCAGATAAGCCAAAGTAACCAAAAACATACTAATCATGTTTAGAAAACATAAAATGAAATTCCAACATGCCCTCTCTTAAATGCCCACAATGTTATGTCATAAAGAATGATAAATATTCCGGTGGAACTAATCATATGACACTAGCATACGTAATCAGCATACAGTAATTAGTAATAAATTATAGAGTGTAGTTTATATCAATCATATATGTTACCTGTGTTCAAATGGTGTATGCAAGCAATGAGAGTCGTTGTCATATTTACTTATAATTGGACTTCATGGTATAAATAAAAAGAATGCTAAACTATATACTCTCATTATGTTCAAACTAATTCGCCTTTATATTATGAAATGTGAACGTCAGTTTCAAATAACCTGGTGGGGGAAGGGGCAATTGCATTAGTTAGAGGTGTTCATCAATGAGAAAAGCCATAGTTGAGGAACTGAATATTCGTACAATAGCCGTAAACATCTATATTTTCGGACACTATACATTTTCGGACAAATTTTTTCAAACGAAACACACGGGCAGTTCACTAAGCGTTTATTAAAGATTCTGTATTGAACGTACTGAACAAATGCATACACATTTGCACTGTATACGAGTACAGTAAAATATCTATGTTTTCAGACACTTAAAAATAAAAAAAAATGTTCGTGTCCGAAAATTTTGATACACAAAATATTCCCAAATTACAGGTGTCCGAACATTTATAGACACTATGACAATATTGCAGTTACGTTCGGATTTGTCCGGTGCATAACGTTATTTTGCCGAATATTCACGGATAGTATTGATTAATGATTGCGCGTGCTTGTTAAATATTGCGCCGTATAGCTTATTAATTTGTATCGAAGTTTGCAATGAATGTTAAATCATTTCATATGTATGATATTGTTTTAAAGAAAATTACGCCAACACTGCAGTTTTGTCGACCGAGTTCAATATTTATCATCTCGTATAGTATTTGCCTGTAATAAATGCAATAAAAGTTGCAAACTATGATTTTGTTGTTTGTTCTTGAACCAAAAATCTTAAACAGTTTTCTTTAACACATTCAAACATTCGTGCAACTTGTGATAGGGTGCGATAAAACAGGAGCCTGTTTGCCACATTTAACGTGTGGAGAAGGGGCATAGTTCCGTACTTACATGAATTGTTTCAAATTATTATAATTGGCACTAAATGACATCATACCCATATTCAGTTCCAATACAGTAATACGACATAAAACAACTGTAAATACATTAAGCAGAATTTATTGATAAATAATTAAGACTGGTTAAGACTGGTTCCTTAATACAGTAATTTCAACAGCATATTTAATATACGATATCTTTACCGGTATATACAATCGGCTAAACCCGTAATTTAAGGCACATGGCTTTTTACCCAATAACGATAATGTAACGATAATGTAACGGTCCACCGCCTCCACTCATTCATCGGCCAGGTTTGATGACCTTCATCCGGTTGTAAAACACATGTGCGATGTGTCACCGGATGAACGCAAACAAGTTAAATGCTAAAATACCACTGTCATTTAAAATGTCCGAAAATTTCGATTCATTAATTATGGGTTAAAATCAGGATGTCCAAAAATATATAATGACAAAAAAAAAATTGGGGGGCTAAAAAGAGGGTGTCCGAAATATCTATATCTGTAAAAAACATAACACGAATAGTATGAGTATAGTACTTTATTTGTAATATTACAGACTCATTTATACACAACAATACATATGATTTGACAAATGACGCAGCTTTGCAGATTCGTAAAATATAATAGTATCCATTTCAAATGTTATATATAGTTAGTATGTTTTCTGTATTGAAGTCATCCTGGGCTGGTATTCACATACTTCTTCAGGGAAAATCGTAACTGAAATTGCACTTGTTTTTCATAAACAAAATCAGATTAATGTGAATTTCAATGATATGTTTTAACACAGATTTGAAACTAAACATATCAGTAATGTTAACTGTGTTAAAATATTTCAATGTGACCAAACTTATACATGAGTCGCAGACATAAGAAAAGTTAAGTAAGAACTATACATGTACTTAAGTTTGCCCTTCGAACCGTTATGTTTATGTGTCCATTTGTCAAGGGCCTGACATATGAACTCCGTTTCAGTGTGGTAAATTCCTAAGTGAATATAAAAGCAGCTGTCAAACATATGTACCTATATTGTTATAAATACAATACACACGAAACAAAAAATCAATGATTGCAAATGTCATAGATGAATAAATGTAGATAAGTTTTAATATATAACAGATGCAATGTGTGATATTGACCAATGAAACAATTAACATTATGTTTTCAATACTAATTAAAACAATTACAGGGTAGCATTTAATCCTCTGAAATGCAAGTACATCGCAAAGTATAGCCATTTCAAAGTTGATTATTGTATGTAACTAGTCCGAAAGGGAAAGTCATTCTCATTTATCAATGCTAAAACATGTTCGTGTTCTTTGGGTAGCACACGTAAAGTAATTGGTCTCTGAAATCATATGATGCGTACAGGCTGCTTGCAACTGTACATGTCCCTTCTGTGTGCCTGACAATTTCGTGTTCAGCTACAACATTTGCAACACCTTTAAGTAAATACAATTTTCCATGACACGCAAATGTTACAGCACATTAATCGTCTTGTGCATCATAACAGGCCCCGTAAAAGTGATTTATAAATCCATCCGAAAGCTTAACACTGTTGGTGATTCTTATTCCATAGTAATCTACATTGTAAAATCTCATTTGAAAAGCATTGCCTTTTATACACATGATTGTTAACCTTTCCATGGATACCTTCAATATCAATAGAGGCTCTTTTTCTACAATTTGCGATTATTTTACTTTCCTATTTGAATCAGTCAGCAAAATCATTTTCTCCGCATTCTCATAGTATATAACTCCACTTGTAAAGCTAGAAAATCGTTTTTGTCATCCATTTCCTGTTTAAAAATAGATGATCTACTCGTGCAATTTCCGAAATGTCTACAGATTCGTTTGATTGGATTTTCGTTAAAGATCTTGTGTTGTGCAACCGCATGTCAGAAATGTCTACACGCGTCTTTAACAATGTTTCGTGTATGAAAACCTTCCTGTTGATTAAGGCGAATCACCACTTTGACATATTCCAATGAAAGTTAGAAAACTTTATATCCGTTTTTTTTTATATATGGCGTTTCGGTCCAGGCATCTGATGCATTTTCATAGACTGAGAATTGATTTGTAATGACTTTACGTCTCACCCATTCACTTTGGTTGTCTTCCTCACATACTGCAGTATCGAACGTACCGGTTGCCATGCCATCTACAACGGTGAACGACCAACGTGTACCCCGACCCTGCAAATGAAAGACAGTTTACTTACTTATTTACTTATGTTTGATAAATAACAAACCTGTAGCTAAGGCTGAACTACATGTAGTACGTCGACTTAAAATGTATATATGAAGGTAAGACTAATTAGTGTTCATACTGAAATGTTTTACATGTGTACAAATATATATCCAATACGTCAACTAGTTTAGTTACCTGAACATTAAAGTGAATTCTGTCTACACTCTTTATCCCATTGTTTTAAAGTGCACTTACAATAAACTTGTAGTGTAATTATTTAAATACTTTCTTAAAAAAAAACTACTTTGTACAATTGTCAATATAATAATTTATGGAGTTATAAAATTACCTTATTCAATATTTTGTCTTGCAGCGTCAATCTCTGGCGCTCAACATACCTTCCATTCAGGATAAGTTATGAACTTCGTTTACAAAGAAAACAATAACAATGGCAACTATCTACATTGCAATCACAATCAATGCATCGTGCTTTAAATACGTATGTGAAACTAGCAAAGATGTACATCATAGCAGCATTTAGGCAGGCAGAAAAATTGGGTTTACATAAACGTACAGCCCACCATAAATATTCCTTATTAGAACATGCATTTGTATACCTTGCAGATATGTGGTTAAGTTTTGTTTTAAAAACAGTCTTATGACGATTATTATTTAAACATTAAACAACGGGAGTTTGTAGGAGAACCTCTTCACATCTCGGTCAGTATTTAACAAACTGTCTTACATTATCAAGCATGAAATGGCAAAGATGAACAAAATCAATGCAATAAAATCCACATTAAAATACACTATTTGGTATGAAATTCAATTAAGGATTGAATTTAATTTTGGTTGCGTTCATGCGATTATGAACGCATTAATTTCAATCCTTATATTTACATTATATTTGGGATGATCTCATAGCATTCCTTTATATTATTTGTGTTTAACATGCATTTTATTGCCATTCTAAGAGAAATATCACGCACAGCAGTTTTCTTATCGGAACAGCCAAGTACTGCCCCTTGTAACCGAACTACACAACATAGAATGCAAACTACGATTAATAAAATAATTCCCTACAAAAATGTCATTTTATCCTTATTTCACATTCAATTTTCTGCGACAAATGAAATTTAATGTAAACATTATGAGCCATGACATTTTTATTTTCCTTGCATAAATCATATGGTTACAAAACTAAAAAAGTAACTTTAACGAATGCAAACATACCTGTGACATCAAGAAGAACTGCTATTTCGGCCGGTATAGCCAACAAGCACCAAACATTATTAATGCTTGAGACAGATTAATATAAAATAAGAGATGCTTTGTTAGCAAGACAGTAAATCCATATCATGAATACTTCTATACCACAGTTGAGTTCTGACACTTTAAAATCACACAATTTCTAGGCTGAGATGTAAACAGATCCTGGATAATCCTGTTGTATTATTAACACAACAGATGGAGACTTTCATGCTTTTAAATGCTTTAAATTCACACCATATATCCAAATTTTTACTTGGCAAGAAAACTGCAAAACAATCCACAAATGACATCACTAAACAAGTGATGACGTGTAAGCTAGGTCATCGATCAATAGCATCCACACGGGCGTATCTAAGCTCTTGTCTTTGCTTGGGCATAGCTTGTATTAGAAAGGCTAACATTTAAATTTAAATCTCAAAATGCATTTTTTTATTATTGTATATGTTAAATAATTCATCATTATTAACTGTGATATAAGTGCACAATAAATTAGACGATCTAATTGTATTTAGCAAATAGACACATCAATGTGAAATCATTTTAAAGCTACGTTCCTGAACCGATTATACGTCATGGGGATTTTCTGTGGTCGCTTCTAAGGAAAGTAATATTTACCTAAAATAACATACCATGTACATATTACTTACTAGCGAAATTTGTTTAATAATAACACTTGTAGATCTTGCTCTCAAGCAAAAGTGAAAAAATGTCAAATTGATTTTTTTAGAAGAAAAAACTGGAACGAAATGTTCATGTATATTAATTATATAAACATTTCATCAAACGTCAACAGTAAATGCAAAAAAGAGTAACATTGAACAGTATAATACATCTTAGTTCATGTAAATATTTTTGTCGAAATATAACTTGCATAAAAATAGGACACGCGGACACACGGATATTTCTACGATTCCTACGATTATGAATGCATACCCCTTCCATATTAAAATGCCAATGCAATGTAAATATTAATATTTGTATGACGAGGTACTTCATACAAATTGCACTGCTGCTGCATATTGTAAATGACACAAAAATGAAGAGTATTGCACAAATATTTATCGGAATATTTTCTTCTGTTAGTTTTGCTGAATGTAAAAATAAACGCAATATATACATTGACTATTTAAATAAACCTGACACAAACATACGCTATCAAAAAATGTATGAAATCTGTTTATGGTTCAGTTACGTTAATACGTAATACAAAATACTAAATAATATTAAAACCTAAGTATGATTAATGGTACAGTTTTCATAAAAGCACGCATGTACTACAGTATAAATTGTGTTAAAATATGTAATTAAATATATGTGTATATATGGTTACTTAAGTTAATTGTAAAGTGTAGCTTATGCCTAGTGTAACTTTAAAGTTTTCCTTAGTTTTAATAGTACATTCCCATTCAACAGAATCAGATTATAATCTGTGTTTTATTTCGTATTTTACAATAAAAAAAAATAAAACGTAAATATTTATATAATTTTAAAATGGTAAAACTATTCGCAAACCAACTATAAACACATAAAAATGACCATCTACTATCTTAGTTATAGTTCTGTATAATGTGATGTTACATATTTAAGCATAATAGTGTTAACGATATTAGCTTGATCATTATTGAGCACATTAATTTCGTCATTGTATGACGATTTGCATGTTTGAACTAATTTTAAGCTATAGGTATATTTATCAACATCTACATTCAATAATGCGACAGGGGAACATTTGACTTTATTTATGTGTAACCACGTACGACTACGAGACGTTAATTGCAAATGGCTGTAAATACAGCTGCTTCGTTTTAAATATGTAATTGTACTTTCGATTTCGAAATCGAAATTTATCTGCTTTTAAAAATACAACAGATACGATTGATTATACCACTCAATATTTGAGGTAAACTATTGTCAAAATGTTAACTTATCACATGTATACCAGATATAAATATGTATGTATACGTACCCAATATATATCTATATATAGCCACAGGTCAGTGTATCCAACTTACGCAGAGGAGATTACTGTGGGGAGTTTAGTGTATATGCCTACCCTATAGGCTAATCTGCACCAAGTTATTACTCGCGTTGATAAACGTTTATTCTTCACATGGATCACTTTAGCGTTCAAAACTTAAATTGCGCATGATTGACCATATTTCTTTCTTTGAAGTAAGTAAGAAGAATCATAAGTTTAAAACGTCTAACGTTGTCGTACACTGAACGATGTAATGCCGTTGTTCTGTTTCCGGCTCTATATTTTTTTTGCAGTTTATTTAATATTTATTTAACAAAATTCGCATTGATCAGATACATACTTTAATGTTCAAGTTCAATATCGATTTCAGCGATAATTGTACTGATTTATTTTAACGAAAGTTGATTAATAATTGAGAAAACTGCTTTTAAAGGTATATGGTTCGCTTTGAAATAGCACTATGTCTAAAAATATAATAATTATGTTTGTAGTTCGAATTGAAGTATATTTACAAACATATTCAATACCGTGCATCAAATCATACATTTATTGTACAATTTAAAAACATGTATATGTGTTGTTTTTTCATAACCTTGACACAAAATCCTAAACTCGATTTAGTGGAATAAACGGCCCACCGTATTGGTTTTGTATCAACTGTAGGCATGGATGATGATTATAAAACTGTACATGCTATGAAACACGTAATAATATATGAAACACGCAATACATTTCTTTTCCGAAAACAGACACTGTATACATGGTTGACCCTATTATTTTCGATTAAACAATATATATTGTAGTGTGAATAGTGTGTCAAAGATGTGTTTAATTAAGTTAAAGCATAACTAAACATACCATCAAACGTTTAACGTTGACCATGCTGAGTTCTCCCTTTACAATACGCCATTATACGGTTTAATTTAATTACGCTTTCTAAACATATTATTAATATATATTATTTTGTTTGTTACATAGGTAAATGTACACGGCAGAGTGCGCTTGTATGTAGACACGTACCTAGTAGATACTGCTAATAACGATCGTGACCAACAATTATGTATTGGCATTTGTAATTTTATTACACCAATCCCATTTACAGTTTTTTCACTTATGTGGTCATTCTTTTAGTCGAGCATAAGGACACACACTTGAATATCAGGAAGATATTTTATTGCGGCAAATGTTTTGATACCGATTGTATTTATTAACATTTTAACAACTTGAATGGAAATGACACAAAGTTAGGACTGAATATCAAGAAGATCAAAACCGTGATCAATTAGACGGCAATGGGAGCATCATGATGTCTATTAAAACTCCATCTGACTGTAATACTTAGGCTTGTTGATATTTATAAGATAAACCGGATTGTAATGCTCCCTTTTTGGTCATTAAATTGAAACAAATTTCTTCAAACTTTAACATTGATGACATGCTTAAGCCGTCGCACTGCACAATTCAGATTTGCTGTTTCAGGCTTTTGAATGCAGGGACAATTTATTGTCAGTATATATCGTGCCTCAGAAAGTTACCATTCTCTTGCTCTGGAGAACGTAAAACCATTGAAAAATGTTGTTGTGATTCAATTGAAATATTATTATCTTTTATTACTTTTTTTTTTTAATTTAAATTGCAATGCTTGTAGGTTAAATTGTATTTACATGTATAAAGTGTGAGGTTTAAAGATGTTCGATATGTCTTTAAACCGGTGTTAACTCCAATGATTTTTCCGTCCCAAGGCTGTTCGAATCATGTTATGTTCGGCGTTTTGGTGAGTGTATTGTACTGGGTCGTACAGGCAATTGGTCAGTGGTCTAAAAAAGGACCTGATGATTTGGTGTAAGGGTTGATAACCTGCTGCCTTTTCTTCGGTGTTATTAGTCTTATATATATAAAATATTAGGCGACGGGTCCAATAAACAATTTATAAACCATACATAACCTTCAATCTCCAAACTGTTCTGTAACTGTTTAAAATGGTTTTGACATATACGGGATTTATTCTACATGCTAAATAATTAAGTCTCTGTTCTTACCTGCCGACATTATCATGTAGACCTTTCGGGGCCTAACCCTGAATATCTCCAACACGTTATATCTGACGGGATCTTATATAATATATCTTTTTTTTTACGGGCATTAAGCATTATTACAATTCGTATTATAGGGACACCTCTTGACTTTTACATTTCACTAACGTTAAGGAATACCAACACATATACTGAAAGGATACATCAACGCATATAAAATACTTTTGATTTTCTAAAGTAATTTAGGGCATGAAACTCACAATAATTTTGTTATAGACTTTTAATATAAGATCGATATGATATTGTATTGTTTGTGGCTAGAGAATTAATGGTTGTTGAAAATTCGCCTAATGTAAGAAACGCCATTTATTCGTGCTAAACCTGACTCGCTGTCAGGGGTGGTCACACCCGTTATTGACCTGAGCATGGATTTTGTCGGGAGTGGTCTTGTTTGAACATCTAGATTGATATAAGAGCAGACTATGTTTCATGAAATTTGTGATTTATCTATGGAATCTTGATGTTCACAGAAAGCTGTGTGAATGGAGTAGACTTACCATATACATGTCATGTGTCTAAAGCTATGCGTGTCTTTACATGTATCCTTTCAGTATATGTATGCCGCGACTGTATTAAACGACTGTTGCCAGTAACTTAGGTATTAGGAAGAATTGTCAATTGTCAACATATCTCTGAACATGGAAATTTAATATCCCATACTTTTGCCATAAAACAAAAACAAAAATGAATACTAACTTTCTTAATCATTGAGCTGTGAACTTATGTGTCCTTTTTCCAAACTGTTCGTTGATCACGAATGTTCACTTGTCGATTGTTCTTGATTTAATGTAAGGAAGAAGGAAGTACATATACACGTTTCCTATGTGGTTTTTGCAAAGTCGCGGTATCTACATTTGAGGCATTTGTGGTACTCCTTAGTAGTTTTGCATAGTGCCTTAAGTATTTCATTACATTTCACATTTTAATATTCAACTAAATTAATATGAAAACCTTACATGTACCAGTGAGATTGATTTTAATTTTGTTAGCGATTGACAAATGTAAGCATAACTCACGCATTTGCGTGATACAACATTCGTTATTTATTTTTTTACAAACTAGTCAACAGTTATGTATATGTACGTTATTTGACTATTGCTATTAGCTGTAACAAGTAAAACTAATGTCTTAACATGGTAGATTATCCACATATGAAAGAATGTGTGTTTGTTTTTTTAAATAATAGTTTGAATGTAGGTTACCAATTTAATTTAATGTTTAATTTATATGTACAATCGGAAAAACGACAAATGATTTGTTATAGTTGTTTAATAACTACATTTACAGCATGGGGCGTGACACAGCCAGGTATTGGCATCAGAATGGTGAGTTCCTCCACCTTGGAAATCTCCTGCCATGGAACCAAGACAGTATCTGTCTTTTACAGGAAAACTTCTGAAGTAACAAGTTTTAACAGTGTTATTCAAACATCTTATAATGACTCAGAATGTGACACGAAAACAAGCTTCCTCCCAACAGAGGTGCAATGTCAGTGTATGGATACCAAAGCTGTCTGCAACATTTCGAATGCCCGGTATACGTATGCACAATACCAATGGAAATGCGCCACACTCCTGAATAATGACATCTATTACAGTGATAGTGTTAACGCATCCAATACCGGTATGTATGTTAACTTTCCCTGGTATATCATCATAAAACAGTTTATCTAGAACACAACAAGAATCTAGTTTTATCCATTAATAGTTTTGAATAAAAGGAATCTATTCAAATAGTGTTTGCACATTAAAAAAAAAAAAAATTAGCGGACAGTATATATAACAAAGTTGAATACATGTACAGACATAATCATAAAGTTCAATGAATACTCTTATTAATTTATGCAGTTCTATTATTAAGTAAAGCGTTCGTTTATCGAAGATATTTTTAAAACCTGTTTATCAACGTCTTAGCATTAAAATTGCATGGCAATGACATAAGTTAGACAGACATGAACTTTATAAACTATTTTACTATATAAGTATATAATCTGTAATTTTGGTGTTTATACGTTGTTGACTTTTATATACAAATACAAACATCTAGGAATATGTGTCCCTTTAACTGTGTTACCAAATGTATACTATATGTGTAATGTTTAATGTCGACGGAATAACGATACTTGCAATAATTCACATTTCCAAAATAGTGTACTGTCACTTTCACCACGTTTTGCAGCTTAGTGCAATACAATTAATAGTTAAATGGTCGTACAAGACTAAACTCGTTGGAATATTATAGGTTACATAACTGATTAATTGTCTTAATTTTCTCAAGTTATGTTAAAGGTACCGGAAAACCATTGCTGACAGACGTCCCTGTCGGCAACAGTACATTCGTGAACAATTCTGATCGTGATGCGGACAATGAAACCAACGCATACGCGGATGGTGAGTACAAAGTTTATCACGATATTGCATATGTCGTACAAACATTGGGCTGACTATTAATGTTAAGAAATTACCGGCCTATTGATTCTTATTCTGGTCATATTTATATGATTACATGTACTATGTAATGACTTTCAAATCTTACGTGTTTACGACATCGGGCGTCAAATAAATGTAACAGAAATTCCTGAAAATAACCAAACAATGGTGTTGATGGAACAAGTAGAAACTGTTGATGACAATCCTAACCGGAAGTATTACAGTACAATACACCTTCTATTGTACGATGACCAATAAATGAATCCAATGATTGCATTGCTTGTGAACCAGCAATATAAGTACAACTAAAAATAGTTCTTAACCCTTTCCAGATGATAATGTTGTTTTGTTTAGGTAGAATATAATGGTAAGTTTTAAACTACATCCTTCTTCAAATGTATTTGTTTTCGAAAAAAACACAATATGCTGTTAAACATATTTAGAAACAATATTGCATTGAGAGCGCATTCTTATGCGTGACGGTTTGCATTTCAAAAAAAGCCAATTAAGCACACTTTTCTATTTATATTTGTAGCTTCCGTGAAAACAATACCAATTGCCTTAGCAGGGCCACTAGCTTTGCTATACATTGGAATTATCATGTGCTATCTTCGAAGGAAACTGTCCTGCCGAAAGCATAACACAGGTGAGTAAACTTATATATAGAGATTATTAGGTGAGTGTTGGATAAAGATGCAGTTTATCATGCCAGGTCTAGATTTAGATCAGGCTTGCCGAGCACTCAAATGTTTCGTGCCGAGCATGAAAAACATCATCTTTATCCAACTCTCACCGAATATTATATTTATCCTATTATGCTATTCTCATAAAACATGTCAGCAGCGCGAAAGTATGTCAAAATATACGAAATAACGTAGATTTCCCAGTTTTAACACTGGTATTGTGTTTACTACAAACGTCATCATTTCGTATGACGTCACATTGAAAAACATAGCGTTCTAAAAATAAAGATCGAATAAACCTGTACAATAGGATAAAGCTAAAGTTTATACGATGGGTTGTTACTCGATCGATGTGGCTGTAGAAATAGGATAACTATTTACTTTGTATGTATTCATTTATTTAGTCGTATTAATTCTTGCATGTATTTATTGTTTTAGTGTGTTATTTTATTCTTATATCCATGTATTTTATTTTTTGGGTTTGTATTTACTTTTGTTTCATATCTTATTGTGATGGTTTCCGAATATAGTCGTCCAAATTCTTAATCAGCTGCCATTCAGTTTGTCCGGGTGTCAAACGCATTTCTCCGAAATTTTTCCTTATAATACTCCATGTCCGTCCTTCCTTCCCTCTGGCGTTCCGTCCGTCCGGTACTCGTCTGTCGCGCGAGATCACAAGAGCCAATAATTCGAATACAATGAAAGTTTGTATGCAGTATCCCTGCCAAGAGGATATGTGCATTGTATCAGGTGGTTCCGTTCTGTTGATTTATCAGGATGTTATTGCCATTTAAGTACGAATAGGAAATGTCCGTTTCCGCGCGAGATCTCAGAAACTAATGACTCAAATTCAATGAACCTGTATATGCAGCATCCCTACCGGGGGAGACATGCACATATTGTCGGGTCGTTCCAGTCTGATTTTTTTCAGGTATTTAAATGTATTGCCCTTAATATATAAAATTGAACATTTTATTTTTTTGTTTATGTGTGAGATCTCAGGAACTTACAACTTGAATTGAATGAATGCAGCATATCTGCCAAGAGGAAATGCGCATATTGTCCGGTCATTCCAGTCTGAAGATTGTTCAGGTAGTAATTGCCTTAGAGAATATATTGTCTCTTGTGCTTGTTTGGATGATAACTTGGCCATGGGTGGGGGAATTTAAAAATGACTTGACATAAATGTTTGCCGTAACAAAATGTTGTGCAGCTCTAATGAATCAGGTCTCTGTATGTCTTAGGTCAAAGTCACACCTAGAGGTCAAAGTTCAAATGTGCACGTTGCTTGTCTGTGCTTCAACTTTCCATGGATTTTAAAATTGCTTGGCAGACATGTTTACCTCTAAGAGACGGTGTGAAATGCACAAGATCTGGTATGTAGCTAAAAGGACAAGGTCAGTCTTAGCGGTCAAAGGTCGAAATTGGCTTTTGCTTTACCGAACTTTAACTTGGACATTGTTTAAGAGATTTTCAAATTACTTGGCACAAATGTTTGCCTAAATGAAATGACATGCTATGTGCATGAACCAGGATTGTAGGACAATATTAAGTTCACATTTAAAGGTCATAGGTCGAAACTAGCTTTTTACTTGTCCGGACTTACAACTTGGCCAGAAATTGATGGATTTAAAATTACTGTGAACAAATGCTTGCCTCAATAAGACAGAGTGTTACATGTGTGAATAAGGTACATAGGTTAAAGGTCAAGGTCACAATTAGAGTTTAAAGCGGTATTGGGTGCCATCCATCGGTTCTACCGATATTCATGTTGTTTCTGCTATTGTCAATCCTTCTAATTCTTTTTCACATGTGTTCAATTTATACCGAACACATCCAAAGAGCGTTGACGTAAACTTACGTTTAGCTAAAGAGCTTTTTGACGATAAAAACACATTGAGCACACTATTTGACAGACACCATGCAAGGACCAGCAGTTACAAATGTCAACGATGCTACACCCGTCATACATGAAGAACACGACGCCACCACTGTTGCTGGTGGATCGCTTGGTATTCAAATACAATTTTAGTTATTTCCTGTGAAATATTTGTTAGAAAACAACGCAATTAATGGTATTGGTAGCCTTTAATTGTAATCGATGTTCATTGATACATATTTGCTTATTATCAACAAACATACTTTCCTAAACGCTGTTTATTAAGTTTATTATAGTTTTCAGGTGCAACTATTTTGTGTTCAATAAATCTTTTATTTTATTCAATTTATTGTATTTTGCTTTGAATTATAAAAGTTACTGTTTCGGCCAAAATAACATAATTCTTAATACGTGTTTGTCGCTTGTAGTTGATATATACAATGCAATTTAAAACTATCCTTTTCAGAGCCTGGTGCACATTGCAGCTGGTAAAATGTCGTTTACCTATTTTGCTAGCATTTTTTAAATATGAATTATTGTAATATTTTTTAGAAAAAAAAACACAATCAACTTATAAGCATTAAATTGAAGGGTGTGTCATATGCATCATAAAGAAATGATATGAAATGGTTTAAATAGGCCTACTGAACTTAAGTTCGAAGAACCTACATACACTTTAAATTCACATCATAAATATAACGTACTGGTCACATCGCTTACCATATCTATTATTTAGGGAAACAACTGGTTTTGGTCTCGAATTTGTCAACAAACAGGGCCATATCGATGATGATCCGACGTATAGCACTGTCGGAGAAAGAGCACCGGTGAAATTAGGTAAAGGAAGGAATTTTTTTTGTCATAGTACCATTTAACAGCTTTGGTATTTATACATGTAGTACATTCAGAAAAATACCATTGCGTTAGCCTAAAGAACGCTTGCAATTTGCAATAGTAATACTCACCTTATTTTATTTTCACAGGTTGTACATCAGCAGATATACATTCGTGAGTTTTATTTATGAGACATTTACGGTATCAACATTTATTAAAGTGACCACTGTTCGTTCAAGAATAGTACACACTTGAATATATATGTGTTAAAATACAAACAAAACGCACACAATACAGGAATATTCGAACATAAACAAGTGTAATGTGACGCAAAACGATTTCACAGGATGGATTTTGTGTGTGTCTCGCACTCTTCATCATAAACGAGTGTACTGTTGTTGATTATTCTATTTGTCTTGCTTGTCTAACTTGATATCTAACTTGTCGCCAAGCTGTTTTTTTTTCAAGAAGATCGATAGTTCTATTTTATAATACGTGCATTTCTATTTGCAGTTGTGTCTATTGTGAATACTTCTCACGTTGCTTTTTTAATACGTGTGTAGTTTGTCTATAAATAATGCAGACCAACAGCTACCTCAGATGAATGGGATGCGTTAGATCAAATTTACAGTGTAGCCGATGAAATAAAAGGTAACTGAATAAAACCAACTGCTGTTTTGTGAAGCAGTACGTTGTAATGCTTCAATCGTTTAATATAAGTTTTGGGATGTCCTACGAGCATATGACAATGATACAAATAGGCAACGACTCAATGGCATTTTAAACACAATTATCCAAAATCAATTGCATATATTGAGAAGTGTACTTAAAACAGTATGATTCAACAGCATGTAATTTGTATGCATAATTGCAGCACATTTTGTACGTGTTTGAACGTTTTAGAAAATGATGCAGACAATATTCACAAGTAAGCCTAAAATATTGTAATAATTTCCGATTCATTCCACGAAATTTATTTATGAAAATGGCATTCATAATTTCCGTAATTATCAGATTAAAGCTGGTTGAAATATGGTGTTTCGTTTGCATTATTCCTCTTATGTTTTACAACATCACGTATTAAATACCATGACGCTTACTTATGGTTTTGAAAATAAATTTGCATTGTGTCTGCTTTGCGAAACTAAATATCCGAACATAAACCTGTGCGTAAAGATGGTACATACGTCTTTGACATGCTTAGGAATGAAACACAACATCCAAGCAGCACTGTCTTTCAAAGTTATGCATAAACCTAATGCAACTAGTATACATTATATGCCTTATCAATTCAAACGTAATTTAATGAGCTATTAATATCAATCCAGTTAAATTGATATTAATATGTTAATACTTATAAAATGGTCCTTAAACTATTAGTACGCAAGATGGTCCGAAATTGTCCACCTCAGATAGCTATACCTACAGTCTGGTAAACAAGAAGAAAAGTGGACAATCCGGTAATGTCTGTTGATCATGTATATAAGCTAGTACACTAGTAGTATTTTTCTGAAATTATTATGAAGTGTACATACGAAATGTAGATGACCTTGTATATGCGGGTGTAATAAAAAACTGTTATTTATTATGTCAAGCTATACATTCCGTGTTAAATGACTGTTATTGGTGTTTGTAAAATATAGCATAGTTAAAATATGAAACGTTATATTTAAATTTATTGACACAAAATCACGTGATGATCGCCATGCTGTTTATTGCCACAGTGTTTAGACTGTAATGTATTATAGAACACGTTTTCGAAGTAAGACAACTATCAATGGTTTTATTGTTCTAATGTGAGCATAGATGTTTTAAAATACCGCATGGTAAACGCGTAAAAGCAAATTGCAGTTTATTGTATATTGTTGCTTGCATTCAAAATGCATATAATGTCAAACAAATAAATACCTTTCAAAAATAAATATGTTTATATGAAAAACTATTGAATATATGCTATTAATACCGTTGTATTTACAGCAAATGAGCATTTAATTATCTTGCATGTTTAATCACATACCTGTATAAGCCAAGTCGCCTTAAGTTTGGCGTCAACCTTGACGTACATTGAAAACAGCGCTTGCTCTTTTCTAAACGGTTCTAACGAATATGAAAATTGTACCACAATGAGGTACAGTGGTATTAATCTGAATGTTTTTATTCTTACAGAGAAAATCTGGTTTGATAAGGCTGCGTAAGTATTTACCATTGATGATATATGTCAACACCGTTAAACTATAAATACAATACGACTTTCGTCGGTATATCGTAAACATTTGTATTTACGCTATAACGGTATATGCTGCATTGTGAACTACTCGCGGAAAACCAGCATAATATGATGTTTAATTTCGTACGAACATGCATGTCTAGTGATGTGTTCCGACTACCAACGTGCCAACATATTTCTTATAATCAACGATATATTACCACCAGCTGGCAAACCCTTTGAACAAGAGCATACTGTATCGGGATTTATTTGACCCTCCTGTTTTGTTTGTTTACTTACGTGTAGATCGTTGCCGGGTACACGTAAAGTAGCCGAGACTTCAGATGGATATTCATATTGTGTTGCCAGCAAAATAGACATGTCGACAGGTACGTATAATAAATGCATGCAAATATTGATAAATTGGTCAGTCCTTCATAAAACATTATTTTGATATAATACACGTATCTTACAACAAACTGATACTTTTTAACTGTGTGTTATTTTGTACTTAATTAAAGATATACTAATCGGCATGTGTATATTTTAGGTGAACAGACACCGGTAGAACGAACGTAAGTGCGGCTTCTGAAATTGCACGCGGGATTTGCTTTCACGGCTACTTATGTTTTTTGTTGGAATACAATGACTGGTAAAAAAAACACACTTAATTGTAAACATAGTAGTGCATAAATCACTGTGTCGAATTGTTTTTCAGTTTATATTCTTATTATTATTGCAGGAACACCGCGTCTCAGGATTCTGATTTTACGGATGAATACACATATAGCATTGCCAATTAAACTGTGTATGAATTTGTGTTGTAATCAACAATGAGGTCGTTTTTTTTTTAACTTTTGAGTAAACACACAATTAAATAAGCAATTTTTGTTGGTTTAGTGTTCGTCTGGTGCTGTGTTGAATGAGCAATTGGTTAATTTATTCAAAGCAGTCATGTATTAATTAGCCTAACTCTCCTACTGATGCAGTTGGAGCTGTATATATGTAATGTCAACATTAATGTACATATGTTGTATATGCCTTTATTATCAGTGTAAATAACCACATCCACTTATGCTATTGTTATTGCATAATCTGTTTTAGCAGGACTTTATGTTAGCGTTATGTGAAATGCAATTCTTCTAGGTCGATGTTCAATTTAAAGCAAAAACAATTTATGGTGTACTGATCTCTTATTTTATGCTTCTATTTCCTGCTATGTACCAACTTAAAACATACTGTACATATTTCTTCTTAATTGACACTTTCCAAACTATAACTATAACTGTAAAAACGGATGCGTTTTGACAAATGTGTGTTTTATTGATATGTTTGTACATGCACGATGTCAAATTAATCATTGAACATGATACAACCGTTTAGTCAACGTAATGTACCTTCACTCAAAAAAAGTGTAATGGTGTCACTAATGCATAGCATTTATTCTACCCAATTAAAGAGATAGTGTTCTGCTTTGTGTACAGTTTGGTATATGTGAACACTGCCTCATACATACATACAATGTAGAAACCAATTGGGTCACACCTTTTCAGAACTAATCATATTTAATTTACATTGAGGTAACATGTAAGCAAGATATAACGTATGCAATACATGACGTTGGTCTTGTTGAAAACAATTTGACAATACGTACTATCTGAAAAAGAACACGATTCATGGTGCTTTTTTTAAAGACTGATGTTTGAACTATGAACATTTGCCGATAGGTGAATTTGGATGTAAAAGCATCGAATAGTTTGTAACGATATAAACACAGATCTTCTAATTTCTTATTGCTCACACATATATACTTTATATGTGTGTCAAACATAAACGTTATGAATATTATACACGCGCATACACAATCTTTAGGTCAAACTATTTCATAAATGATAATACTTTACATTTAAAACAAAGAAAAACAACATAACATGACTCATTTAATAAATGTGTAAACAATAACCAGACAAAATATAATCATAGCCAGCGTCCGCAAACAATAATAGACACACACAAAATCACACACACACAAAAAGAACAAAAAAAACAACAACAGAAATGCCACATATTAAGACTGAGATCATTACGCACTAATGATATCAGATCAAAGCCCAAACTTCGCACCACGCACACATAACATTGGTGTGGAGTACCTATCAGATCTGTTGAGTGTTGAAATACACGCTGTACATAACCATACCTAAAACGTTTAAAAAACCCAATGATGTAATAATATGATACACACATCTGTATAATGTGGTCACCAGAAAATAACTGGAGAACAAAAGACACTTGTTCACATAAAGTACAAAAACGTGTGCAATATGTGAACTAATTGCAGGTGAAACCACGTCAATATTTATTAATATCTTACCTCGGTTAAGTAAGAATTTAAAAAAAAATAAAATCTCAGATAAATGACAGATATATTAACATAGTATATTATGGTAACTAATAATTTGTCTCAATTGATTTTGTACATAAAACAATAGGACGAGTGCATAGAACTATGTGAATGTTGTCAGTAATAGGGATTACTAAAAATGAAGTTAGTTGATTCACTTTGTTCCTTATTCTTTGAAATAGCTCATTTTTAAGCATCTCGTTTTCTTCACGAGGCGCTTCTGTTGCCGCGGCTTTCCATAATATAAATACTACATGTTTAGAACACAACACACGTCGCAAAATCATGTATTTATTAAAAAAATATGTCTGGTGTCAGCAAGTTTACTGTTAAGTGATTTGAAATACAGTTTACACGAAAAAATTACTTTTGTTATTTGCTACAATAAACTGCTTAATTTATAACAAAATGTCCGTATGTTAATAAATTTGATTGAATACATAGACATGTTATGTCTTTACTTTTCTTTCCTGATTAAGCAAAGTCAAGCATGACAAGCGAGTTTAAATTAAATAAATTACAACTAAATACCTACAATGTTGTGAAGTCAGTGGTCTTGTATATTTATGTTTATAAAATAAGCAATAGTGTTCAATAATGCAGTCGAACTGTAGCTGTGTTAGTAACTTGTGATATGGTATTGTTAGCAAATCATGTAATTAAAATTACCAGTTTTAATGTCTAAAGCACCAAGTCGAATTAAAACGCAAAACATCATCACGACAAGAAGTCAACACACAACCAGTGTTGTTATCATAACTGCTCTATCACTAGCATTGTCGTTCCATTCCCCGGTCAACGCTGCTGAAATGTGCGACAGTGTAAACGTGTGTGCAATCAGTTTAAGAATAAGGGGCGCTGATGGTACTTATTAGCATACGTTTATGCTCGAGTAACTAGGTTTTAATGTTTGTTAAAATACACAAGATGGTTTTACACCTATTTTCAAAATAAGTTGCGTAAATTCATAATGTACCTTTTTCGGTTACAAACGTTGCGAAACGTGGAGTTCTATCTATACGGTGCCGCGGAATATATATGCTAGCAAAGTTGCTAGTATTATACGTTTCAACGCATCTGTATGTTCCAAATGTATCTTCATTAGGATGAATAATACACAGCATTCCCCCGCTTTCAGTATTTGTATGCGGTAGTGGTCTCCAAATGTTGCATTCGATAGGTGGCATACTGGTATTTCTGTAAAGTACTCTGCCAAATTCAAAACTTGATTCGTTTTCTCACGTTCTTTCGTTAGCCCATTGTTTGTATAACAATTGATTATTGAAAACGATTCTTCAGTCAAATAGTTCAAACTTATTAAAACATTTCCAGAAGAAACTGTTTTCACTGAAATAAAATAAAGAACATTTCAATCATTATATAACGGTATTGTTTCAATCAATACGTAATGTGTATATTTTGTCTAAATAGCATCGTACATGTGCCAGCAACAAACAAAATGACATGAATTAAACATGCTATTATAAAAACGTCATAGTAGTTAATTTGATTTTATAAACATAACCAACTACAACAACGATTGAACTTAGAATTTTTTTTTAATATTTACCTAATAAAATGAAAACAGGTACCTAATAAAATGAAAACAGTTGGTATGAACCAGCAATCTAAATTCTGAAAAATATGTAGTACACAATATCATAAGCCACAATTGCGCGTATCAGAAACGTTTATTTACAAACATTTGATGTATCAATATGATGTGAAATAACAAATGAGTGCATAATATATAAAAATCGTATGCAGTAGCGGCGTATAGAAAGCATTGCACACAGAGAGAGTGTTGAAAAACGAGGCCAAAGGCCTACCGCATAAGCGCATACCGATTAGTAGCTAAGTGGGAATTCCCGGAAAACACCAGTTGCTATGTGTAGGCCTACGCGCGGAGAATATTACCAAGCGCGGGGTATATTACATTGCAATGCAATCGGAAATTCAAATCTATGTGGGGACGGTTATTTGGCATTTTACAATGCGAAAACAAATTGAGGTACTATTAGTTACACTGTTAGTAACTGAGGGTGTATGGGATATACAGCCTCAGTGGTTTCATACCATACGAGAGCGCATACATACACCCTCAGTTACTAACAGTGTACCGAATATACAAATAAACCTCGCCGTCAACCTTTAACTGGTTTGTTTTAATTGATTTCGTTTGAAAATTAACGAACGAAAAACTTACTTAAAAACCCGAAACACATACCATGACGTCATGAAAATAAACAAAATGGGGTTATGATACTGCGTCATTAGACTTTTATGAGCTTTTGGAATTTAGCCGTGGTTTATGAAAAATACCTCATGGTCATGTCACCGCTCTTAGCCAATCGGATCGCGTCATTTATGTAGGAGGGGAGATATAATAATATACAGTTTAGGGTTTTTTATTACCCTACACTGATTAATAAAAACATTTCAACAAACATATTAATGCATACCAATATCAAAATAACTCATATTTCCTTGAATCCCATTGATGTTTGCGTTTGTTTGAGTGTTGTTTCATTTATTTTGGTGGACGAGTCACTTCCGTCGATTTTAGAAAAACACCTTACACTGTTGTAACTGTATACATAAACAAATGCGTGTGGTTAGTCAGAATAAGCAGGTAATTGGCGAATCCGTGCACGATTCAGGAGGTTTTATTTCTTCAAAACACATTTAAATTGAGTAGTCCAAATTATTTACCGTTAACATGTTCTACGACGTGTTTAAACAATAACAGCCAGATCCTAATCCCAAATTACACTTTATTACTTTACACTTACACGAAATAGGATGTATATTTACTGAAATAACGTGAATTGCATTAATTGTAAATTAATCCCGTTATTTAACAAACAAAACAATCAATGCAATTTATTTATTGAGACTGTGCTAGTTAACTCCTGTCAAATATCCAGATAATGAACAAAAATTACACTTTCGACAACAAAATAGGATGTTACTGATTTGTAAATAACGTGATTTAAATTAAATTATGTTTAAATTAATGCCGGTTATTATAAAAAATAAAAAATAATAAACAACGTTATGTATTTATTGAGGCTATGGTGGTTAAACTCCTGTCAAATATACGCAACTAAATTGGTACTCATTTTTATTTTGTTTCCAACTGACACATTATATTGTGAATTTAACAATACGTTACATTAAACAATCACCAAACATTGTCATTTGATTGATTATTAGCTATATTACATATTCACATACCGGTGTAATTTGATATGGATTGATTAAATCACCTGATAATGCATTTATATAAGTGTGACGGTCATTTAATGCGTCAATTTAATATGGTTTCGATATGCATTTCACAAAGTATTGCATGCAAATGTATCGACTGAATGATTAACTAATGATTTTGGTTAGTTTTAATTTCATGTCTGTTGTTTGCATTGTTCTTTATTATTGAACATATCACCAAAAGCTAGCAGTTCAAATAAATGCTAAAGAGTTCACAACTCACAAAAAGAAAAACCGAGGCAAGCTTAAAGCCATACAAAAGGCTAAATTCGTCAAATCTAGAACGATCAATTTAAACTGAATTCCTTTTGTTTGGTATGCGTATGCTGATGCGTAATATAAGTTCAGTAAGGAAACAATCGGCTTGACAAATAGTGTTGTATACACAAACGCTTACCGTCCAAATACAACGTTTTTATGAACGTAAGCTGTAATTATATAAATATAGTGAGCTTCGTGGATTTAAACCGAATACTTTCCGTTAACATTCAGCATAATGTGCGACATTCTTAATAAATATATAAATCAAGCATGAGGAAGATCATTTGGTTTCGTCTCGTTGAAAATGCCAACATTAAATACAACTCAAATTATTTAATTAACATATGGGTGATGGATTATGTAATTAATGTTTCGTTTTGTATTCATTATGGTATGTTTCTGTTAAATATTACTGCAAGTATTAATGTGTTGTTGATCATGAACAAATATCAGAAACTATCACACCGAATCGCCATATACATAATGCGCTTTAACATGCCTAATTGTAATGTGTTTATTGAATTGTTAATACAAAAAAGTAATGCTATATCAACAAGTTTAAGAATGTGGCCTGAACAAAGTCAACCTAGTTAACACGGTCGGAATTATAGAGTTTGACATGAACATATGCTTTCTACAAAATTAGTGTAGCTAGTGGTAAAAATGCTCAAAAAGACTATACATTACACTTGACACCAGTGACTGACACGCAATATTTTTTGTTTTAACAGAAGACATATAAAACAATGTAGCTTGCTATAATCATCAATGGCGAAACAAAAAAATATCGAACACGTATAGGACGCTAGGCATAAATGTCAACGGGATGACGCATTCGGAAAGCGCTTGATTTCTTTGTCCGACTGATGAACTGATTTGTTTTACTCTTAAAGAATAAATTTCCGTCAAAGCAAGTCTGGTGGCAAGAGTAGTAATGTTGTTGTTTATATGATTAGTGGACTTATACTAAGCGTTCATGTAATTGTTAAATTAATTGAAATACATTCCATATGCTAGCATTTTCTTTATATATCCAGTTGTGTCTGTTTATTGCAATATACGTTTTCGTTTCAGAAGGACATTGACAATAAACACATGACAAATATGCGGACTTAAAGCAGTAATGTTGAGTTGGGCACTTCTATTCATGTTAAAATGATGAGTCATGACCATAATTGTGTGGTTATAACTACCAGCTTCCCTATGGCTTGTGTACATTGCAGTTGACAATAGTCTAGTCATGAATCAATCAGTGTTTTCTTGTTCCTGTTTGATCACGCTTTCTGCTTATGCTTTAAATGTTCTAAATGCTCAGTTAATGTACATAGTCCATCGGAAAAAACGAAGCTTAATTTTGAGATTTCGGGACAAAAACTATACAAATGCATGTATTTGTTTACAGATCTATATTAGGTTGAGATAAAGCGCGTTAGTTGCTTAAATGATAGACGGCCGTGCTATCATAATTATCGTAATTATAACCTAATTAGCAAATGCGCCCAAGGTGGTTTGTGTTGTAATACCTGTTGTTATATTTAGTAAAGGAATAATATAAAATAAGTTTAATCTTTATAAACGTACTGCACTATTGACTAACAACTAATGCAGTACCAACCAATAAAACGTTTCGAATCATCACTCTCCTGAGCACACACAATATCGTGTTTTCTACATGTAAGTAAATTAATTATATGTTGTCATTTGCTACAAGTTCCATACATCATTACGCTTAATACAAATGATCGAAAGGTTTTCTTAATGTGTGCGCAACAATACGACCCACATTTAAGTCACAAATGACCACTTAAATAATTAACGAAGCTGTTACAAGGAAAAACTGTACTCCTAAGAAGTTTGACTAAGTGCATAGATTGCTCGTTTTGAAGAAGGTAATTTTATTCATCGTTTTGTATATGATTTTTTCTTATTATGACATGGATATGTTAAGTCGTACTTATACGTGAGTAGTCTTGTAGTACTGAATCAAGTGTATGTAGAGATAAAAATATCAGTTACATAAATCATGGACACCTTGTAAGTGCGTGTAAGTTTCATCTATTTCGTGACTGGCACGTGTAAATGGTAGTTTTTTAGCATAATTTACGTACGAGCATTGTCACTTTATATGAAACACATAGTTGCATTTCATAAATAACATGATATTGTATAAGCTCGAAATTTACATTTAATTGATTTAATTCATATGGAGGTCTTTGCAGAGAGGTGTACATGTTTGTATACACATCTCGCACTCTTCAAAATAAAAACAAATCATTGAATATTAACAGCATGGTGTGAGCCACGTATTTATTTATGAGTAGTGAGTCTATTTTGATTTAAAGGTGTATATTAACAATAGACGTTTTCTTTACAGTATAGTGGTTATAAATCGTCCATATTTGTTTTAAACTATCCTTATGAAATATGACTTATATCTTCCCGGAAACGATACATGTACTATGTGTTTGAAACGACACATGTCCAATTTTATTAAAAACAAAACACTTTTTTTTCAAAAGTAACACTTATAAATAAATGCATGCGTCTTTAAAACGAAGAATATATGATGCGTGCGATCGGAAAACCGGACTTAATGAACGTCCATAAAATGTCGTCCCGGATTGGCTTACACAGTTCATTTGATTTACTGTTACATTAGTTCGTTTACACTCATACCATTTTCTAATTTCAGAGGAAGTGCGTACTGTTTGTTATTAGGGATAACATCGAAACCAAAATTGCTATTCGAATATTCGCATACACATTAAATGCTGTATTCGAATATTTGTATTGACTATAGGTTAGTATTTACATAAATTGGCTTAGTGGCCTAACCTGTACAACTATTTAGTATGAAGTTGGAGACACGTCATCGTAGATAATCGTACAAATTACATTCTGCATTGTATATGGGCGCGTGCCTTGGAAGCAGTCATTACACCAGTTGATGTCACCGGTAGTAGTACCGAAATCACCGATATCATCAGAACTGAAGACAGAACTGAAATACAACGTACACAATAAACGTATACCAATGGGTAGAAAATGCCATCGAATCAGAGAATGAACAAACCGTCACAAGTGTGCACTATTACAAAATAGTGCCAGATATGCCTTTTCCCGAGGATAAGGCTAAGCTGGAAACTACGTCCCCGTGTGCATTTGGCGTTGTTTCAACAGTTCTGAAATGTTAATATGTACTTGCACAATACATTGACACAATACGATCGCAACGCCAAATCCAACGGCTCCTTTTGGCGGTTGCAGAAGCGCGTCTGGAAGAACCGTTCCATAAGCTTATCAACAAAGACTCAATGGTACAATTCTGCAGTTGTCACCACTCTCATGTATGGATACGAAGATACGTTTCTGTACCGAAAATACGGCTTCTGAAACGATTCCATCAACGATGCCTTCGAGCCAGCATGGGTATCAAGTTCCGTGACTATGTGACAAATCCAGAAGCTTGGAGCCAACGTCCCCATCATCGAGGCCATGCTTGTTACCCAACAGCTCCGCTGTGCTGGAAGCCTGTCACGTATTGCGGACACACGAATGCCTAAAGTTGTGTTCTATTGAAAGCTAAGCCAGAGCAAACGTCAATGATTACTGAGAATGGCTGCAAAAAAAATGGCAAAAGACAGAAGCAGATAAAAGACTGTCACAAAGCAAGGTGCTACGATATTTGAGGAAGCCAGCAAAGAAGCTGCTGAGGCCAAGCAACGAGGAAAGCAATAGCAGCCACCATTGGCCAAGTGTTCTCTTGTCCAGCATGTGACAGAGTGTGCCCTTGTGGAGTGGTCTACACAATCATCAGATAACTTTCTATCCAATGACTGTCGGACCCGAGAAACCAGCCAGCACTGTCATCACTTAAAACAAATAATGTACAATTATTGCTCAACTAAATTAAACGAAATACTAAATAAAGATTGACATGTCTTAAACTGCTACATTCAAAAAAGCTTTGGTACGAGGATCTTGTTCTTCAAACAATACAACATAGCATCAAAACATTCCACCCTGACTAACAGAATATTAATGCCATTTATGAGCTGTAAACCACGCTGCGTGCGTTTTGCGCATCTAATGGTTATGACAAATTGTTTTGGACGATTCCGTAGTATATCTTCTTGTTAATATACAGAAGCATAAAATGAATGTGAAATAATATGACGAAAAATACATGTCTGCTTCCTACTATCCATAGAACACAAAAAAACACATGTCCCCAGTGTAAATTTAATAAAGTTCATTGCAACACTTGTATCACTATATATTAAGAATGGGTAATAAGAATATCGTAAAACAAGTGAACAGATGCTTCTTTTCTCTATATTTGATCAGTCGGCTAATCATGTCTTCTTGCCTTACCCCCCTAAGGACACTATTTTTGCATTTTCAAGTTTTTTTTGCATTTTTATTTAACCTGAGCGTAACGACTTATTCGCACGTGCGTATAGGAGTACCCCCAGTTACGCCCCTGAAAGGCATTTTATAAAGTCTATGTTCGAAAACCCTTGAGACAAACGGAATATACGGTACATCGCATACAGATAACTATACGAGAATTTTTTTTTTTTGTTATTATTTTACCGATGTCTATGGTTTTGTATTTTGATCAGTAAGATGTCCATTAGAAACGAAATGCAAAAAGTTTTTGTATTAACATATTTCTGGACTGCTGCTTTAAATATGTGTTTCTCTAATGTCAATGCTATGGGATATTACAAAATAATAGTTATACACGTATTGTAGACGTGCACAATGAATCAAACCCACATCCGTATTTATTTTGTTAGTACAAAGCAACTGCTAATTAAATGCCTTTGAGCATGAATATTGTTTTAATAGGGAATAGTTTGTGTTTAATTTAAATAATAATGCACATTAAAAAGTGTACTTAATTTATAATAATGTATACTAGCTTAATATTTGTGTGTGCATTGTTTGACACTTTTGGAACGACAGTAAACGAAGGTATCACTTGCAACCATATATACATTATATTAATACAATAAAATGTGTTTCTAATAGTTCACTCATGTTGAATATTCTTGTAGAACTGTCACGCTATACTATGAAAGTCTCTAGGATCAAGCGTTGACGACACATCTCTGTACAGAACCTTAGCGAGCAACTAGAACAAACGTGAAAGCAATCAAAACATGAACGAGTATCATGAACAGTGTACATGTATATGATTGTATTGGAGGATATTATATTAAAATTAATTTCAGTTTTATTTTTGCACGTTGATGCAACAATAGTGTGTATGTAAACATGTTTTAACTTGTTTGGGAACTATATACTTGCCATTAGTTGTAAATATAAGGTGCCTTTATGTGTGTGTTTAACTTACTGTTGATGAGAAATGCGTGTTTAAAATAGTTGAAAGTGATACTAGATCTATTAGATCTTCGCTAAATAATAATCAGCGTGCAGGGGCGTAGCTTCCTTTAGGCACTATAAGCACGTGCCTATATATTATTCATAGTCGTATTCAAAGTAGCATTAGTAGAAGTAGCAGTAACAGTAGCAGTAGCAGTAGCAGTGGTAGTGGTTGTGGTAATGGTAGTAGTTATAGTCGTAGTAGTAGTAGTAGTGGTTGTAGTAATAGTCGTGTTGGTAGTAGTAGCAGTAGTAGTGGTTGTAGAACTTCTAGTGGTAGTAGTATTTGTAGCTGTAACAGTAGCGGTAGAAATTGCAGTTGTAGTTGAAGTTGAAGCAGTAGCAGAAGTGGCAGTGGTAGTGGCAGTGGCAGTGGTTGTGGAAGTTGTAGTAGTAGTAGTGGTAATAGTAGCAGTAGTAGTAGAAGTAACTGTAATTGTAGTAGTAGCAGTAATCGCTGTATAAGAAGTAGTAGTAGTAGTAGTAGTAGTAGTAGTAGTAGTAGTAGTAGTAGTAGTAGTAGTAGTAGTAGTAGTAGTAGTAGTATTAGAAATAGTAGTAGTAGTAGCAGTAGTAGTAGTAGTAGTAGTAGCATTGGCAGTAGCAGTAGCAGTCGCAGTAGTAGTAGTAGTAGCAATAGCATTTGAAGTAAAGGTAGTGGTAGTGGTAGTTATAGTAGTAGTAGTCGTAGTAGTAATAGTAGTAGTAGTATTAGTATTAGTAGTGGTAGTAGTAGTAGTAGTAGTAGTAGTAGTAGTAGTAGGAGTAGTAGTAGTAGTATGAGTAGTAGTAGTAGTAGTAGTAGTCGCAGTAGCAGTAGCAGTAACAGTCGCAGTAGTAGTAGTAACAACAACTATAGCAGTAAATTAGTGGTAGTGGTAGTGATGGTAATCGTAGTCGTGGTAGTAGTAGTAGTAGTAATAGTAGTAGTAGTAGTAGTAGTAGTAGTAGTAGTAGTAGTAGTATTAGTAGTAGTTGTTGTAGTAGAGTAGAAGTAGTAATAGTAGTTAGTAGTAGTAGTAGTAGCTGAAGTAGCAGTAACATTAGTTGTCTACGATTTAAAGGGACTTTAACACATATATTTTGTTTAATATGCCGCTGTATGCCTAAACTGAAAAAAAAATTAAAACATTTGAACTGAAGTACTCAAAAGGAAAACATCAACGACCTGGGCTCGAACATGTGACCTCTTAATCAAATTTCTGATGCGCAAACTGCTCGGCCAATTTGATTTGTATATATGTCTATGTAATTTTTTACTAAATGTAAGAGATTCACGTGTTTTCAACAATTTCAATGAAAACAACAGAAATACGCCAAATACAAACGCTTTACATATATATATGCTTTTTTTTTACCTTATGATTGCTTATCAATGAGACGTAATTTTGAATACAAGTCTATGTCAGTAGTGCCATTTGGCTCCTATATATACAGTTTCTTTTCTTTTTAGAGTCGGTGACAACAAGTTTTGGAAATTTTCAATTTGTCAATCTGTGAACAAGTCCATTTAAACACATGCCGTTCGTGTTGAGAAATAATCAATGTTCCAGCTTATGTTCATTATTCTTTATGTGGTACATTTGCATACAAATAAGGCATTTGCGCAAACGCGCCGTTTAAATGTATATGTCAGCAACGTATTTTATTATAATCATGCTGTAGCACATACCGACTCCACGATTTTTTATGTGTAATCCAAAGAAATGCTTCGTTCTAAGTGATATGACTGTGACATATAACTTGTATGCATATACATATTCTACAATACATGTTTCAGTGTACATGTACTGCATCGTCAATGACGTTTGGACAGTATGTCTGATGATTTCTGATGTGAAATATGCATAATTTAAATTATTAACTAATATAAGCCGTTTTGACAATGTCGCTTTATTTACAAACAGTCTATTTCATGTTGCAATTCAGTATTGCATCAATGTTTTAAAGCTTTTAAAAATAAGTTAAACACAGAGTCACACATAACTGATTTCATTAAAAGTAAATATTCACCTTGTATATTATCATCTTTGAATTTGAATTACATTTAGAAAACAACACACACGAACAAAACGTTTGTCCTAAATAGGATGTAAACAATTAGCTGTGCATGATATACAACTTAATTGAACGTGTAAGCATTTTATTGTTTTGGCAGTTCTAGTCATTAGCGATGCTGCTACTACAGATCAAAATATAAACTTATAACATACTTCAATAGCCAAACAAACATTCAGATATGCAAGCAACACATTAATTAAAAACACAAAAACATAAATGAAAATCAAACGATAACTATTAAAGAATGCAACATCCATTTCATGTTGGCCAGTCAGCGGGAAGTGAATAAAATGCCATTTTATTTTTGATATAAATTGTTACATTACATTGGTATAATGGTACCTATTCGAATGGGGACTGTCACTCGACAGTGTGCTAGGGGGGCCCCATATGCTTTTGATTCTGTTGAGACGTTATTTTGATCCCCAAGGGATAAAATTAAGCCTTGCATTGCATAACATTATTGTCAGCCAAAGAATGCAAGGTGGAGTTATGCAAGAATATAATTGTCATTGTGGTAAGGTTATATTCAAATTGTTGTACAACCCATTTAATAATTAAATCACAATAAATGTATGCACGTTCCATTAGCACTGTCAATGCATTGATAGAAACATGTTAACACAACAAGCAAAACAATATTAATGTTCACAAATATTTAAATATGTATAATGAACTAATGTATTTTGTTTTTTAAGTCGCAGTAAATGCTAATTACCGTTATGCTTGTTGTTGCTGTGTCTGTTGATGTTGTCGGTGATGATTCGGACGCAAACACACGTGGCAGTTATCACGATCATTTATACATATCGGTAACAGATGTCAACATACAGAATAATTACAAAATATGACACTATGACAATGCTAAACTGTGTGACAGATACGTTCAATTGTTGGTCATTGTTTCAAAAACTTATCGTCCGGCTTATCTTTGACATGGCAGATAAAAAGTACTCGATGAGTGTCAAACACAAATGCGACTTTAAGTGGTTGGTTGAGTTTGATTTCCTTTTTATCCCACGATTTACAAAGTTAACAATGAGACCACGCGTTTTCATTAGTTATTTCTTAAAGTTTCACAGCGGTTCATGCAGCTGCAGCTTTATCATCTCTAATATGAATTCATAATAAGTAATTTCATCGTATGTTTCTATGTTTTTTTTCTGCTTTTGTTGACAAGACTGTAAGGTTTGAGATATGGTGAAGCGCCTGGAGATCACAATGGAAAGCTGATTTAGCAATCAATGCTCTTTGTCTGTGTCATACCAGATAATCATATCACATATGATAATGATTGGATTATATACGCAATGTAAAAACACGACCATTTAAATACGGTACAACAAAATATATACAAACTGATATTTATAAAACATATAAGTAAAGCTTTTTGTTACTTCAAAATATGAATAATATGACTTAGAAACATAATGTTAAAACATCTAAACATCTGTTTGACATTTTATATAACATTATTATCATTAACAAGTAATTCTTACATAATCATATATCACTAAACGCTATCATATGTTATTTAGAATCTGACCGCAATAATCTGTCATCTGTTGAAACTTAAGGAATAACAAAATATTTTTAAGAAAATAAATAAAGCTCAATATATTTCTTACATATAAAAAATAAATAAATTACAATCACAAAACTACATGTGTATTTATTTAATTCACCATATGTGTTACAGCGATTATTTTAACTCAACTCTCAACTAGCGAAATGTGGTAAAGAAAATACGTTGATGTTGTAAACATTGCATGTGGTGTTTATCATACAAACATAATGATTATTAATTTATTAGTCGATGATTTATTATAAACGTCTTTATTCAAACTCATACATGAGTGAGTAGCATTTGCAGCTGTTATTATGCCAAACTTACATATTTCCTACCGTTAATTAACTCAAAACAAACGGCAATACATACAATATATATGTCAAACAAAATAATGTATTTTACAGTACACATGCGCACACAATCACATTGCTAATAGCAGACTATGCATTTAGACAATATTTTACAAATAGTTATATGTGCACTAACATCATTATGTTTCGAACAAATACCATATTTACATTTGGACTATATTTTACAAATACATGTATGTGAACTTACATCAAACAATACAAATAGATGTATGTGCAGATACATCATTATGATTCGAAAACATACAAATTAAAGTATTAAAATATTATAAATACACGGTATTAGTCAATATGATATGAATAACATAAAGACACAAGTCAGCAATTATACAACATATCTAACAGCAGGACACATACAGTCAATATTTCTAAATATACATGTACATGTAACCCAACTATTGTTAATTCAATGGCAATACATTTTAATTGTTTTGCTAAATAAGAGCTTGCCAACTCAATCGGGCGTTGTATACTCAAGAGTTGTTTTCGGTTGAATCGTCAGCATCTACAAACTTTAATGTTGAATATAATTATACATAAATGCTAGCGTACGCTTTATTATATGCTTTTTTGTGAAATATAGAGTTTTGGTGAAATACAAGTTTATACCTTCACTGTTGGAACTGTGATAATATAGAATTTCATATTTTCACTGCATAAAACACACTATTTCTTCAATCAATATCATCGATATAGCAGTATTGGTTTACTTGCTTCGCGAATGTGTATACCTGTAAATTATTTACAAACATTTGTTTACCGAAACACATGATACAATTCAAGAACAAATTAATTTAGCGACAACGACCCATGATGGCACTGTTTTCCCATTGTTCGACGTCAGAATACACAAACGTGTGACTTTTAAGCTTATCTCGCGCGATTTTTATTTATTAATTGTCCAAATGCATTAAATTAAAAGAAAATTTGTTGATTTAGGTGAATGATCGAATATTTATTTCACTCGTGGTCATAATTTTTTTTTTCTATAACCACTCGTGAAATAAAATTCGATAATTCACCGAATTCAACACATATCCTCTATATATTTATAAGGTTATTTGTCACTTAGTTTAAACATATTTATTTCAAACAAGAATACATATTGCAGTAACATACATACAACATTTTATGACAAGTACATGTTTGAACAGGATTAAAACGAAAGACAGAGTCTTATATAGTTCTGCTCCTGAGCGGAAAAGTACAGTTGCATGATGTAAAACGGACATATTGGTTTACAGAAAGCCATGTGAAGCAGATTTTGCTGTGATAATAACAAGGAACATTTGAGTAAAGCAAATTCATAAACAAATGGAATAAGAATGATATAACTTGTATATATATACAAGACAAAAAAACAAAAAAGAGAAAAAAAAAATCGATGTGAAGATACGGAACAAGAGGGTTTAGCAGTTGTAGTACCTACGGGAAATAAAAAACATAAAGAATGGAACGGAGTGGAGGGTGAGGTTTTGAAGCAGAGCTATCTATCAAATCGTTTGCTTTTAGTGATAAATTTGTGAACAGCGTCAAGAATTTTGGAATTGGTTTGATAATCTAGAGAATCATCTCCTTGAAGAATTGTTTCAACAGAAGGAGTAGTATACATAAATACAGTATTCATTAGTTCATCACGAATATTTGCGTAATGTCTACACTCGAAAAAATAATGTAACGACGATTCTCTTTCGCCACAGTCGCATAATGGCGAAGCAACTATATTACGCCTGAATAGATGCTCATTTAGAGCACTACACTTTGTTCTGATGCGGGTGAGTAACATTTGAGGGCGTCGTTTTCCATAAGAGAATAAGGGATTTTGTATAGGTCGGTCAATATTAATCAGCCTTTTAAAAGAAAGAATCGATTCTGCATTTTTGACATCATCGGAAAGGTTATTCCATTCGGAGACAGTTGATGGAAGAAATGAATTTGAATAGATTGTTGTACGCACTGGGATACACTGCAAGTTAGTTGAATTTCTAAGGGAATATTGGGTTGTTGCACCCACTGTGTCGGGAACGAGTGATTGTAAGTAGTTAGGTGTATTTCTTGATTTCATTTTATGCATTAGTATTAATTTGTGTTTGCGACGTCGTGAGCTTATACATTCCCAACCTACTTCGTTGTAAAGATCTTCTAGAGAGACCAATCTTGTACAGCCAGATGATATGCGTGCGGCCTCTGTTTGGATTTTTTCTAATTCGTCTTTTTCATATTGTGTGCAATTATCGAAAACAACATCCGAATATTCCAAGATTGGTCTTATAAACGAAAAGTATATTATTTCAAGGGATTTTCTATCGAGCAAGTATTTTAAACGACGCATTATATGAATACGTTTCCATGCCTTTTCTTTTATAAAAGTTATGTGCATATGCCAAGTACAATCATTAGACAAATATACACCTAAGTGTTTATGTACGTTTACAATAGGTATTTCAATACCCTGCATGGAAAGTGTGGGATGAGAAGGATTATTTACCTTACGTGATATTAGTATAGATTCAGATTTTGAGGGATTAAAATGTACTAACCATTTATCCGCCCAGCTGGAAATTTTATCTATGTCAGATTGCAATAGAGCAGCAGTTTCAGTTGGAGTGTTAACAACCATGTATAGACTAGTATCATCGGCAAACAAGTTAATTCGGGCTTGTATATCGGTGACTATGTCATTAATATACACGAGGAAAAGAAGAGGACCTAAAATAGAGCCCTGTGGGACCCCAGCTAAAATTTCAATAGTATCGGACTGTGCTCCTGGTAGAATAACGTTCTGTTTTCGATTAGAGAGGTAGTTAGACATGAATGCCAATAAGTTACCTCGTATGCCTGCTTGTTGAAGTTTAAATAGTAGACCTTTGTGCCATACTTTGTCAAAGGCTTTGCTTATATCAAAGAAGACTGCTCTTACTTCCAAACCATTATCTAAGGCTTTGCAAAAAGTATTATATATATACGTTAACTGGTTAACTGTCGAGTCGCCAGGCAAAAAACCTGATTGTGTAGGTGTGAAAAATAAGTTTGACCGAAGGAAGTTAAATATGTGTTTATGTATGATTCTTTCAAAGACTTTTTCGGAGGTGTTTAATAGAGATATCGGACGGTAATTTGATGCTAAAGCTGGATCGCCCTTTTTAAAGATCGGGCAAACATTTGCAATTGTCCAACAAGACGGCATTTTACAAGCAGTTAAACACGAATTAAACAGTTCACAAAGGGGATAACTAAGTTGGTACATTGCTTCCCGGAGGATTCGGTTATCAATTCCATCAGGACCCGATGCTTTTCCTACTTTAAGGCATTTAATCGAATCAATGACCTCTTCCTGTGATATACAAATTGTCTGAAGGAAATTATTAGTACTGGCATTGTTTACAGATGGAAGATTACGATATGTTTCATTAATTAAAGATTGACTAGCAAAGTGCTTATTTAAAATATTAGCCTTGCTTGGGCCGTTTACCTCAAAAGTGTTCGAGTGTTCATCGAAGAGGGGTGGAATTGGATTTTGAGAGTTTGGAGAAATAAAAGACCGTAGAATTTTCCACCATTCTTTGGCACAGAGATCAGAAGACTTCAGTTTGTTTGCAATGTTTTCAAAATATACGGTTTTTGAATCGTGTAAGAGTAAAATTACTTCATTTCGGACACGTCGAAAATTTGACCAGTGTGTATCAGTATTTAACTTTTTGGCTTTACGATATAATCGTTTTCGCTGTCGAATTTTTGTTCTTAATGTTATTGTTTATCCACGGTAAATCATACGAGCGTATACATACAGTTTTGTTTGGGATGCATGTTTTTGCAGTTTGCAATATAGTGTTGGTAATGTTTTCAGCATAAGTATCAATGTCCTCACTTTTGCATAGATCCCATTGAATATCTGACAATAAGCGTCGTAGCATATTATAATCACCGATGTCATAGCTCCAAATGTGTCGAGAGTATATTTTAGTTTTTGGTTTAATAAATTTTAGTATTACGAAAACGGGACAATGATAGCGAATATTTTGTTCTAACAAGGGTTCGCCAACTCCAGATAGCAATACATTATTCTTGCTACTTACAAATATTAGGTCAATTATTGATGATGTTTGCTCTGAGTAATGTGAGGGTTCATTTATAAGTTGTGTGAGATTGTATTGTATGCAAATGTCATCTATTTTTCGTGCAGAAGAAGGAGACAGTAGATTCAAATTAAAGTCCCCTGTAATAACAATATCATCTATACGAGTGTCATTTGCAAGCCCAATCGAGTCTTCAATGGCTTCCATATACAATCTATCAGCACTAGGGGGTCTATAAAATACACCAAAAAGAATCGATTTAATTTTGTTAGGAAATATTTCGATCCATATACATTCAATATGGTTTAATTCAAGATCGAGTCTACGTTTAAAAGCAATATTTTCATTAATGTATATTGCTACACCACCATGTGAATCCAGGGGGCGATCTTTTCTGATTGGCTGGTGAAAACCATTTAAGAGGAGATCACTTGATAGGATAGAGTCATTCAGCCATGTTTCGGTAAACGCAATTATGTCAAATTCTCGTAGACCAGTGAAAAGGATATCTACTTTATGCAATAAGCTTTGAATATTGTAATGCACAAAGGATATGTGTTGTGTCGCTGAGTTACTGCAATTTGTCACTTGATGAGTATGCATGAAAAGAAGCTGGTTTTGCCTATATCAATTAAATAAAAAGTTGCATTTGGAAATTATCACGATTATCACGATTGTTTATATACGCAAGCTCATTAATCTTAATATAATTCGATATTATTTAAGTAACTGCTACTTGCCTGACGTTATTTCTCTCTCTGAGATTTGTGGACGACGCTGTATGGATATTCGTCAGTTATGGCTTCTGGACCACTTAGTGGAGTACTGTTTGATATAGACAGTTGCATCAGATACGGCTTTAGATCGTTGTTATATTATGAACTATTAGGCACTTCTCTTCCCAATAACACTGTGTTAGTTCTGACCTCAATTGCCCTATCTCCTAACTATAAAAAACATTCAAAAGCTTCCTGAATTCAGAAATTATTGGCACATTTCCAATATTCACTAGCAATAACATGCAAATCAATTAAGTTGTTAACTAGCACACACACACACACACATTAATATACAACACAATAACGACCACACAAACCTAACTAAATTTTATTGAATTTTATTTAACAGCAAACCTAAGGCGAAAAAAAGTTGTTTGTTTCCACCAACCCGACATTTCGTGTTTTTTTTACCCCCGACCATAAACTTGTTTATGCCGTTTGGAAATTTGTCTTCTAAATATTTGCTTTTTTTCGAATACTATTGAACGTTTCGTTATGAAGGCAGTAACTAAACTGGAATCCGGCCTCTAGACATGTTATTTTAATATTCTATTAAAACCGCTGAGCCAGTCTAGGTAGCAACGCCACTAGTATTGGTGTTGTTTAACAGTTTGTATACATTAGTTGTCGCCTTTGTTACAACTTCGCCATGGTTCGCTTTAGTAAATAAATCGCATATTGCAAAGTTCGTCGGAGATTTTCGTCTAAATACTGACAGAAATTGATCATTTGGGCGCATATTTAACAATAACAAGCATATATGCCATAATAGAGGTTGAATGTGTGAAGGTGCTTTAAAACATAATTGGCAAACAAGCGTTTCTTGATCATGTTGATGCAGAACCCGTGTACTCTTCTCAAAGAGGTGTTGTGACCAGGAACCAATTGTGAATTTTTATCGAGTGCACGGGGATCCTCTCCCATATGGCAATCGTCCCCAGAATACCTGTTAGTTGGGTTACGGGGGATAGTGCAAGATACAGAAGACGCCCCGTTACAGAATCTGCAAAATTTGTGAAAACCCTATTGAAACAAGCTTTAATACCTGCACATTTGATTCAACCTCAAAGAAGGATGTGTGTGGCCATTGTGGCTTCCCTGTTGCTGGTATTGAAATCACACTACAGAAGAACTACTAATTTATACAGTGTCAATGAGTGCTTAAATTGGGGGAAAAAAAGAAGAACAATGCGCCCAATCGCATGGGGAAAGGAAATAGGAACTCATGTCAGAAGTTAAGATTGTGAACTTGGAAACTTTGGCTTTGGTTTTTAAATTGTTTTACATAAACTGCCTGTTAAATGTCAATTGTGTCTTTGTTTAATTATTAGTTATAAAAATTAAGTTATAACCGATTGATAAAAGAGTTGTTAAAGCGGATGTAGATCTATGATTGTTGGGTCACGAAGGAAAAAAAAGTTAAGGAATAGAAGTTATGCCTACCTACCTACCATACTTTTGTCCTAGACGTTAGCTGAAACAAACAACTTTTTATTTGGCCTAATACGAGTATTTTATTTGCCAAACAAAATATACTTA
Source organism: Congeria kusceri (assembly GCA_027627225.1). Taxonomy (NCBI): domain Eukaryota; kingdom Metazoa; phylum Mollusca; class Bivalvia; order Myida; family Dreissenidae; genus Congeria; species Congeria kusceri. The sequence goes on from JAPFQT010000205.1 coordinate 156,621, forward strand.
CATATCATAGTGAGCTCGGGCAAGTTCACATAGAAACGTAGTTTATTTTGCGTGCCGATTTACACGCGTCTTGCAAAAAACTCCCTTGTACAATGTGAAGTTAGACAAATATTCGAAAGGAAATATTGGTTTGCTTTCCTATCCCGATGAGTAGTATTCAAAACTGAAACAAAAAAATAAAACATATAATTCTCAGTCATGTTCATTGTATAGTTCATTCATGTTTAAACTTTTTTCAATTGTTTGGAGAATATATTTTATGTAAAGCGATATTTTTGTAATTCATTGTGTACATTATTTATATTTTCTTATTATATGCCTTCTTTTTGCAATAATCGCATACAATCAGACTGTACCATACACTGTGAGGTTATTGTGTAATATTGTGCGTCCTATTTATATATTCATATTTATGCAAAAACGTTCATGTATAAACTCTAATGCCATCATAAATAAATATATACAGACTAGTAATTCGGTATTAGATGTACCTCTATATGTATCCTTATCAACGACTGAATAGAGCGGGTCATCATTGCTTACACTTTTATCAAGTGTATCAGTCTGGTTGGCAGTTTCGCAAATTTGCTCTGTCTTGTTCTCTGTTTGGTCAAGCGGGTCTTGCTTGAACACAATTGCATCAAGCGAATCTTTCTTGTTCACAGCTGTTTAAAATGTGATAACGATGTGCGAATCCTTGTGAATGGAGCGGTCCTTCGTCTTTTTCCACACTGGAATAATGTGTATAATCACCGTCCACTGTTGGGTAGAGCGGAAAATCCATGTTCACACTGGTGGAAGGTTGGTCGTCTTTGTTTACCGTTGAGTATAGTAGATTGCCATTCTTCACAGAAATGTACAAAGGATCATCATTGTTGTGCTTACTATCGGGTGTGCCTTCTTCGTTCACCGTTGTGTACATATGATCACCATCATGAACGTCACCGCATAGTGGATGGCCATTATTCTGCTTGTGTTTAGGTGGTTTGTCCTTCTTTACAGTGGAGTACAGTGCATCATCACAGTCTGCACCGAAGTGTAAAATTGATCGCCATGTGGTTTTCCCTTGATGTCACGTGGTTTTCCCTTGTCTACAACTGACTAAAGTGGATCGTCATGGACCACATTCGTGTTAAATGAATCGCCCTTTTTGTGCTTGTTGATAGGTGATTTGCCCTTGTTAACGGTAGTGTTAAGGGGATCTCCAGATGAATACACTGGATCATCATCAAGGATCATATCAGGAATTTGGGTTCTCCTATACGATATTATGCTGTAAGAAATTCAGTTGTAAACGCATGTGCGTGTGTTGTAATAGCACATTAAGCTAAACAGTTAGATTGATTATACAGGTATATTATCAAACAAACAATTTTAATATTTGTATCATATGTTATAACATATACTATCAGCATAGTGACATTGACGTTTTGTGCCATTGTTCTTTGCGCAGCTATACAATGGATCTTCATCACTTGTGTCTAGAGCGTACTGTTTTGGACCTTGCGCACTGTTTAGTAATTAGGAAATGAAGAAACATACTCGTGTTTTAGTGAACATCTGCAAAATTAAAACTATGGCGATTAAAGTGTGGTCATTTCGCGGATTAAATATGAAATGCGTTAACACAATACAAATACGTGTACACCGACTAGTATCACCTTTATTATAAATCATTTATCATTATTATGACATCACATAAAATATAAGTGCAAACTTGTCAGTTTTACGTTTAATGCAGACGATCAGTGTCCTTCTGTTCGCAAATATGATTAAACCGATGCCCAGCAATATCAATAGCCCAGCTGCCTCAATAACTGCCTTTATAACTACATGTAAATATTGGATCGTAAATACATCGGGACCATAAACACAATTTGAATATATGTTTGGCCTTTACTATTAAATATGCAATGAATGAGCATGTTATGAGAACAACTATTCTAGTCGAGAGGAACTGCATTTTTCCTCCACACATTGCATGTCCACAATGAAGTATGTTCCTTTGTGATAAAACAGACGTAAATGTTAGTCTTATATATTATTATAGCAGTCACGTAATTCAAATACGTCATCCCATACTACGTACATATATTGATTTGGTTTTATCGTTTTTGTGTTAAATATCTAAAATTATTTACAGTACATATACTATACTCGAAATAAATATATCCCATGAGAAATATCGTCTGTTGAGAGCATTTCATCCTTACCCATGTTGCCGAATGGACTGCGTAACTGTTTACCTGCGAACACAATTCTTAAAATATACTTAAATTGCAAAAACAAATAGGCAGAACGATTTTATATTATCTGAGACGCGTAGAGTAGTTCTTTTATTATTATGTACTTTAACAATGATTAAATATTGGTGTAAAGTGTTAAGCGCACCCGTGAATAAATACATGCATATGTATATTTCACGACATTGAATTGTGTATGCTTTGTTAGCCTCGTAGTAACGCTTATTGGTCATTTTGATATAATTATACGCATGTACATCATGTACATGCATGTTATTTCAAATCTGAAAAAATCAACATTTTATTATATCAAACTGTAATGGCTGTATTTGTATAAAAATAATAAACAGGCTGAAGAATTTTTATTAAAGTATAAGTTGAAGCTATACTTTAATTAAAGCTTCGAAGCGAATGAAGTACACAACGACACTGGCACCCACCACAATGTTCATATTTCGGTTTTAATTTTACAAACACAATGATAGCTTAAATACTTAACATAGGATAATTTAGTTTTATTCCAAAACGGTTAACCTTCCGTAGTCATTATACCTCAATGTTACCATCAATTGAAATTGCCATGAACAATCCACGTAAAATACGTTGTAACATGATGATAAAATATCGCCTTTTACTTCAGATTTATTGAACACAAAGCATGCTAAGGTTTACGGTATTTTAAATGTATCTTTCATGCGAAAGCGCGTTTTGCGCGTTTTGTACCAAAAAGGGCCGCGACAAACTTGACTTGCCATTTAAGATTAATAAATGAAACCCGCACAAAACAGAATCGCGTTAATTATGAGTATTTTAGTTGTATTTGAGTTCAGTCATGTTTCAGTAAAATATTTTTAAAAAAACGTACTTTCATTGTCTGCTGTATAAGGTCCGATTTGAATTTACACAATTTCGAAAACAATAAACTTAGATTTGTATTCAGAATCAAAGTATATTGACAAATACATAGTAGGTCATATCTTTACATACTGTCCAACACTTGTATACATTTTAAATTTTACATTTTCGGATAATGTATTAATGAAACTTTTGGCATCGCCCAAATAGTCCTTATTTCGCTGGAAAAGTTAACACATAATATAAAAGTAACATAATACGGGGATAACCGATGCATTTATATCACAGCGTCTGCCAACACAAAATGATGTTCCTATAACCTACACGTTGTTCTTACATAACTGAAACCGGTTTATGTTTTTGTTGCTAATCACTGCTGAAAATATATAATCTCAAACAGCCTGGTGTGTGTAGCCTTACATTGGCTAGTTAAGGCTATAAAGACGGGCCTTTGAACATATACATGGACTTTACTTTTATTTATATTGCATTTGTTTATTTGTTCTTTCAGTAAATATGAGATTCCACATCTAAATTTTAAGTAGTTAAAATTCACAAGGCTTACATAATATCACACAAAATCGTAGTGTTATTTGTGTGTGTTATTTATTTACTCTACTTGTTTTATCTTGAACATGTTAGATTTCGAACATTGCTAAATGTATATCACACAAGTTGAAGGTCTCTAAAATAAATTTATCGCTACATGTAGACGAGCAAGATTTTATTTGTCGGATAATAATAGTTATTTTTCCATCTTAACACCTATATATTCTTAGAGCCCAAACATATCTTAAAATCAAATGTAACACTACCTTTGTAGTATCGCATACCCTGCTTTATGTCGACGATATTTCTTTGTGTAATCTTTCTTATTTTATGCTTACTTCGCTTGGGTTGCACATTGTCAAGTCTTTGTTTGGGTCCACACTGTGTTATATATTAAATTGTTAGTGTTTTTACATGTATTCAAACAATTCCAACAGCCATAATAATCTTATTTTTTATTCGTTACACGCACCAACTTAAACTCATATTCATTTACTTAAGTATAAATGAACAAACTATGTACTTTCAAGCGACATGTTTACATCTCTTGAGCAAACATCTTACTTGTTCTCTGCATAACTGCAATTGTCTTCACTTTCTTACCTCTGGCGATGTTCACTCAAACCCAGGTCCACTAGAATCTGACTCATCTCTAGATGAAAATTATTCTTGTTACAGTGAAATCTAAAAGTGCGGACTAAGCATTATGTACATAAACATACAAAGTTTGAAACCTAAAATTGACATACTAGATATTGAAGAACAACCGAACGATATAGTCGTCTTCACTGAAACATGGCTTAAACAATCCGTAAGCAACGACGATATTAAGCTCTCCAATTTCCAACCACCAATACGTTGTGATAGAAACGATAGAGTAGGTGGGTGGTGGGGGTTTGCAGTATACTTTAAAGAGGGTCTTCATTTTATTGAGCGCCCAGACTTAGGTGTTCAAAGGCTTGAAGCTACATAGCTCGATTTAATATAAACCATAAAACGTTATTAATCGGATGGAACAAAGTATCGATCAGGGTTTTAACTAACTAGTATATAATGTGATAGTCACGGGCGATTTTAGCATAAATAGTTTAGATAACCCATTATCAAACAAAATGTCTAATCTGATTTCGTCGTACAACGCTAGCCAACTGATAGATACTCCTACGCAGTATACTGAACATTCTTCATCATTAATCGATTTAATTTTGTCAAAAATAAATCCACGTCCTTACTAGTTTTGTAGCTGATCCGTTCGTACCGAATCTGACACGCTTTCACTGCCCTGTCGTTACTGTTTTTAAATTTGCCAACCCTAAAGGTTCCGTTTATAAGAGACATATATGGTTGTATGACAAAGGTAATTATAGTCTTTACAGGGAAGAATTAAGCAAAACTGATTGGGATAACATTCTTAACTTAGATAATCTTTACGATATTGCTAAAGATATAACAACTACGATTATGTCAGATGCGACTTTAAGTTTACCTAACAAAAATGTCACAATACGCCCGAATGACGTACCGTGGATGAACAATACAAATCGAAAATTTATTAGTAAACGTCAAAAACTACATAAACAGGCAAAAACTACTAACACTAAACAATTATGAGAAGCATTCAAAAAGGTCCGAAATTACGGCGCAATAACTGCAGTTATAGCTATAGTAAAAGAATAGCATATCATTCGAGATATGATTAGTGGACACTTATTTTGTAACCGCCTTAACTGCTGGCTTGATTGCAGATAATTGCACAAGATGTTTATTTGATGGCTCTCTACTGAGCAAAATGTATTTATATTGTTTATTTCTGTTTGCGAATAATACTCATTTCACTTAATGCAGTGAGGTGTTTGAGGTCCTCTCGGGCCACTGATTTTTTACTGTTGATGATAACACAGCTTACTCACACAGCTGGTAGGCGAGAAAGTGTATTACATTATTTGTCATCACAATCATTTGGCACAAATTAATGCCAAGCTGGTTTACTATAACCAAACTGATTACAACGTGAGTCTGCACCAAGACAGTCATGTTATCGATAAACAAAAGTGTCGCAATGAATGGCTCTTACTTATTTCACAATTGTGTTCAACGTCAAACACTAATAAGACACTAATTAAATCAAACGTCATTTAGAATATGTACGCAATAGTCCATCGTATAGGGGTATCAGGGTAATTGTTATTGTTATTGTCAGTTAAGTTCAGAAATAAAGCGCTTTCCCGCCTTAACCATTAAATAATTCATATAATTTAAATCGATATCATGGCATATATACACATACAAACATTCACTGCACCAGTGCAGTAAATTATCATTTTCCTTCAAGTATCTCCCGTTTATATGATTTACCTGTGCACGGGCGATACCATTACACATGCTCTTGTCTCAATGCGCACTGTTTGTCTATATAACCTCAAACCCGCCCGCTGTCAACTTTAATTTACGTTCTGGGTACTTGAATCAGTAGTAATCATTCCCAATAACAGTCTGGATAAGTTTAAACCGGTAGGTAATGTCTTTTGTGATACAAATAGAACGATATACGGTTTATTTTTATGGACAACTATGAGCTTGTATTGTTTCTTTGCATATAAGTATATGTTGACGTCACATTTCGTTAACATGAAAAGGTTAGACTATGTAATTGTTTTAATAAAACTTTGAGATTTTTGTTAAGATTTGAATATGATGTTATAAAACTTGAGGATATATTTGACACAACATATGGAATGAATACGTGTATCAGTTTAAGACTGACCTGTATGCATAATTAGTTTCACAGACGCAACTAATTATTAATAATTATTGTGCTATATTATACTGTTCTAAGTATTTATTGTTTAAAACATATAATCATATATAATAAAAAATAAACTCGCAGTTTGTTTAATAAAACAAAAAATAATAGTTTTTTTAAATACATGTTTTATAAACAGAGAGCTGAATCCAATGGAAACAAAACAAAACAAAATATTAACAACTTAATATTATGGATTTATTTTATATTAACATTTTATTTGATAAAATATCCAGATCAATATAATTATGCGCGTGTTCTATTAAAGAAACTATGTGAATAAAATGGTCTTTAAAAAATATGAAATTAAGATTTTAATAATGTAATATAATAACGGCAAAAATAAAGTATATATTATGGGAAAATGCTTTAGGCATTCTGAGACAAAAATCAATTATGATATGGATTGTGTTTATTTGGCTGTTATGATGGTTACGTTTTTACGTCAGAATTTTGAGTATTTTGGATAACCATAGTTTACACACGTTTTCTTACAAATCAGAATAGCGCAGTTGGTTAAAGCGCTGTCAATTGGCATTTCTTCATATAATACTTTAATCGTGAGTTAAATACTCACTTGGGGTTTAAATATTTTAAAAAACTACGATTTTTTTATTAGTTTTTTATAAAATATCTCTTTAGTGCATTATATTATTTATTCTGTATTTAATGTATATGTGTTGCTATAGTGCATGTTTTTATCATCTGATAGCATGTATATTGCAACTGGAACTTTTTTGTTTCCTTGATATGGTGCCTTTTACAATATATTAGAATACCGCCTGTATAATCCGTCGTTATCGGAAAACCGCTCTTAACAAATTGTGTTCATTCCGTTTGAGTTATTATCGATGTGCAAAATGCATGAACGAACCAACCAACCAACCAACCGACCGACCGACCAACCAACCATTTAACGAACGGACGACGCAAAATGGCGTCACACTACTAACGTACAGACGGACACACTAATAAACGAACGAATAAATGATCAAACTAACGCACAACATGTATATAATATGAACTACATACGAACGACCGAATGAAGGAATTGAAAAACGATTAGCGTAAATACGGATGGACAGACAAACGAACGAATAACAAACATGTGAATGAGCGATTGAACAAGCAAAAATTTACACACAAATACTAGTAGTAGTCTTTATATTCATTCGAAATTTTAAAAACGTCTTTAACGTACCATTCGACCTAAAATAAGATTTTTCAATAATTATAAAGTACTTATTATTAATGAGTTACATGACTTGAGTTTATAATGTAATGTAATGTATACATGTAATGTATAGACCAATAATGGGGAATTCCTATGTATAGTTTCGAATAAGTGTAACGAAGAAGCATGTAACCATGGCAACGTTTTTTTTTAAATAGCGGAACAGTGTTGGTGTTTGTATTATACTCTTTGGTCGGTTTGACCTTTACCTTTTACCCAACAAAACCACACAAACAATAGAGACCCTGTAGAGTCATAACCAACCATGTTTGAAGAAACTCGGCCATAGGATTCTGTAGTTACTGCCTCAACAAGGGTTTACACATGTCTACAATGGCAATCAATAGCAAATTTAAACTCAATGGGAACCACCCATGAAACATAAAGTAATCCACTGTGTAGGGAGTTTATTTGTACGAATTGTTATACGCCCGTTTAAAAAAACGGGACGTTTTATGGGAACGCCCCTGGCGGGCGGGCTGGCGCTTGTGTGTTTGAAAAACTTTGTCGCGCTCAAGAACCCTGTCCCTAGGTCCAAGGTCACAATTTCAGGTCAACGGTCAAATTTAAGAAGTCAATCTTAAACACTTTGGCAGAAGTGAAAATCATGGTGAGGCGGAGTTTCGTGCGCAAGAACCAGGTCCCTGTGTCCAACGTCAAGGTCACAATTCAAGGTCAAAAGTCAAATATAAGAAATTAATCCTTAAGACTTAGTCCGGAGCATAGCTTCATGCAGCAGAGATGGATTTTCAATTAAGTTTGCATAAGTGACAAAGCATGGTGAAGTGTAGTGTCCTAGGTCAAAGTCACAATTGAAGGTCAAAGGAGTAGTGGTGGCGTACACTTTTTGTTTCCGCTCTCTAATTCGAGAACTAATTGAGCTATTTCAATTAAACTTAAAACTTATTGCAAGACCTTGCTTGGGATGACATACGAGGTGGGTGGGGTCAAGGTCAATTTCACAGTAACATAAAATATAAAAAAAAGGTTTCCGCTAAATAACTTGAGAATGAATGAGGTATTTTAATAAAACTTAACGCATATATACCCTATACCGCGTCCTCACTTGGGATGGCATATGGGTTGGGTAGAGTCAAGGTCATGGTCACTGTTACTAAAAATAGAATAACAGTTTCCGCACAATAACTTGAGAACGCATTGAAAAAATTAAATTAATACATATATCTCTTTTATCGAGACCTTGCTTGGAATTGCAAATGGTGTGGTTGGGGTCAAGGTCAATGTCGCTGTTACTATAATAAAAGAACAGTTTGTGCTAAATAACTTGAACATTTTCAATGGTCATCTTTCATCGAACTGTTGTGACTAGAAATATTGCACATCACACGGTTTCTGTCCAAACATACACATCTTACATCCGCCAACACTAAATCCGTTGTCAGGTAGCACTCTCCTGCGGTGTTGTCCACCTTCACTCTTGATTCGGAATTGCTACCCTTCAGTTTATAAATCAGTGTGAACCCTGTTGAAGTGCCATCAAACATACTCGAAATATTTACTGTGGATCTTGCCGAAACAAAGACAGCAATATTTGTTAGTTTTGCCACTAAAACAATAAAACACATGCGTGATGTGTGTTTACTTTTTCTATGTTTGCATACAAAACAATGTTTTCATTAGAACTTAAGAAAAATAATGAAAAAAATAATAAAAAAGAAAACAACATATATGCGCATATTTAAAAAAAGAACTTACAGCTCACAACAAAAAATGAAGCCAGTATCGCGCCGAGGGTCAGCATTATCTCACAGTTGCGAGTAAAATGTTTGTAGAACTATATATTTAGACATATAAATATTGATATAATAGGAAACTTGGAAGACAGTTAGAGGCAAACCTACTCTACTTGGCTACATTAGAAGAACTTCAACGAGAACGCCCTGACCGAAACCGGACAGTATATGCCGCTCTCCGGAACATTGTCCACTTATATTGTGCATTGTTACATTATGACGTGTGGTTTGCTTTTAAAATGAAGACACACTCAACTGTTCAAAATACTTCATAATTCTCATTTCATAATTCCGGTTGCATATGCGCAGACAAGTATCTTCGGCGTATGCGAGATCGCGATATTAATTTCGCAATCTCGCATCGTGTTTCGCATTCTCGACCTTTGGATATACACGTGCGAAAACGCGAAAACACGATGCGATGACGAGTGATAACGATGCGAGATCGCGATAATAATTTTACGATCTCGCAATGTAATCTCGCAATTTCACATCGTGATTTCGCTACTTCCTATCGTGTTATCGACACAAGGAGTGGCCCTAACGGAACACCGTATATTTCTCACATATTTTCCTATTTCTGTGCACCGCTGTGGACCTTTATGTTATAATTGTTATAACGTGTGACATAAACCATGAAACCGACTTATTTAAACTGTGTTAGTCAACAACACTACATAAACGATAACAACTACCGCGCCCTGTCCTGCTGGATAACATGCAGATAACAATGTGACACTCCTGCTAAAGCAGATTAAGTCAATGCTTTCACACGCCCAACAGATGGAGTTTCACTCTGTTTATTTTATAACACATCTCTGTGGTAGGATATTTTAATTATCGTGGGCTAAACGAATATCGTTGACTTAAATATTGCAGCAGGGTGTGTTTGAATTGTGTATATGCATACAACTGTGTAGTCGTATGTTAAAACAGCCATCGACTTGACAAAAATAGTTGATTTATTAAATGCTGATGCCAGTTTGTGTTTCAAAGTACTTTATATGCATACAAATCCTGGCAGTTTGTCAAAGTCTCTTAGATCAGCTTTCTAAATTAAATGCAGTCATACAGTTTCATATAAGAACGTAGATAATACGGACTTATTTGCGCAATGTTATTTTTAGCACGCATACAGAGTTAAACAAGTTAATTTGTGGCATAAAATTGCTCTGGCTAGATAATGCATTGCTTTTGTTTTACAAGCTAAGGCCACAGCAAATCGAATATTTGGTCATCGGATTATATTTACAAAACATTATTATCAGCAACTGAGCGCACAATAAATATATATATTTTTTTTTTTACATTTTCGTTATTTTATTGTCAGGACGCATTTTTAGTACGTATTTTTACATTAAAGATGACAGTTGTAAGGAATTCATATATTAATAATGAACTATGCGTTTAATAGACGTACATGTAATGCAAACAAAGGTTATCCCTCAATAGTTTTCGAGTGTAACAGAAACTTCATTTTAAGTCCATAATTAGGTACATACTTCATGAAGTTGTTAATATTTAAATGAAATCTAAACGCTAACACGATACTCGCTAAATGTTTCAATGACAAAGAACACATTTCATCGTTATTAAACTACCCATGAACCACGCAAAAAGAAGTTCCGTTTCTAAGCTGAGCATAGCAAAATGTTTCAATTACAAACGCAAAAATATATGTCAAATCATGTTAGAATCGAAACAGTTTTTGCATTATCGTTGTTTATCGGCCAATAAACACCTCTTTGTGGTTCTGATGCGTAGCTATTAAACAACTCGGGCTAACTCCCTCGTGGTATAATTCCTACGCATTAGAAATCCAAATCGTTGTTTATTGGCCGTTAAACAATGATAAATTCAAAATTATTTCTTAAATCACCATCATTACGTATATGTGTAATGTTTTGGCCAAGAATAACTAACACTGCTTTAAATATTAAAATATATTGAAAGTAAAATGAAAACAAATATGACACTGAATTGTAGTTATGTCTTTGTCTCCATCTTTTTCTGGATGCGAGCATATCAACACAAAATTGTTAATATTCGGTAGATTACGGTTGGTAATCCTGAACGCACACCGAAACACAAAGTTCAAGACAAACGTATGTCCATTATTCACTATGGCGCCTGAAACACACATTAATAGATACATACAGGGACATGCATCTATATAGTGCAGATCTGAGCAAAAACAATGTATTGAGCTGTAAAAGAATTGTATTTAAAAGAAAATAAATCGTGTGGGCGCTTATGAAACTTAAATCATTTTATCCAAATATAAACTCTCTGCATTTTCTAATATGAGTTTATGTTATACATCCATAAGTATACATTTGTGCTGATTATTTAATATAAATGGTATTCATTTAATTCGACAAACTGTTTATACCAACAACATACCACTACAAGTATAAGACCAAGTATGAATTACTGTTTTCGTTATTCAAATGGTATTACTATAATTATACACAAACGCTGGTAGAAGCACCTGCTGTTGTACTGTCTACGATTATGTAAGCACAGTTAAAGTGCAATTCACAGTGCAGCAATTATCGCTATTAACATTAGAAAAAACAAACAAATACAATTTATAACAAATAAAGACATAAATTACAACATGTCGTAATTATCTGATGACACCTCTTTATAACATGACGGATTAGATTTATCATATATTGCACATAAGACATAAAATAAACTTAGACGAACTAGTATTAACTATTATTAGTAGGCTCTATGACGTACAGTACTAGGTCGATAAAAAAAACTATTGAACTGACATGGGGAGAAACATCTTTGACATTTCTCTGGACAATTTGCAATGTATTACATGAATTTAGAAACCATAGTAAGCAAATCAACAACATCAATATTGTAAAATTCGTTGGAGCTGTAGTAATATAACACCGATAGGAAAAATAACTATTGTTAATTCACTAGTGTTGAAGTATTTCTATCACAACCGATACCGGGAATATACATTAACATGTCCTGTTTACATCTTCATATGGACAGGTCCAAGCAAAACAAGGGTATCAATAAACTGATGAATGCTCCCCAATGCGTTTTGTCCAGTTATGGGAATCAAAGTCCCATAACTTCATACACAACCACTGAACGGGAACGCCCTATACTGCGCACCCCTCATTTTGACAATGAAGCATCACATACAGTGTCATTGTATTCTGGCCACTAGTTGCTGTGAAATAGACCGGACAAAAATTGTGCACTTAATGCTTATTTCAGAAAATTTCACAGTCCCCTAACTCTAAGAAAAATCATTGAAGCAGAACGTCCTGATTCAGTACACACCTCCTCTTGGTAATGAAACATCTCATAAACTTTATTTAATTCTGGCCAGTAGTTGCTGAATAATGCTCCAAACAATAGCTGTGTACTAAGTACTTATTTCAGAAATCTTCACAGTTCCATAACTCTGGAAAAAATCATTGAAGCGAAACGTGCACACCTGCTATTTGTAATGAAGCTTTCTATAAAGTTTTATTGAATTTTGGCCAGCAGTTGCATAGAAATCGATCGGACAATAATTAAGCACTAAATGCTTATTTCCGAAATCTTCAAAGTCCTATAACTCGATGACAATTATTGAAGCGGAACGTCTTGTTTCAGTGCACACCTCCTCTTAGTAATGAATATAGGAATAATGAAATTCCGGAGACATCATCAGGAGAGAAACCCTTATTACAATCCGTTGGTCCTTTATTTGAGGCAAGTAACCAGTTGCCTATACAATACAGGCCAGTACTTACAGCACAACACAAACTATAAAAAATGATTAAAACTGGAGTCACCGCCTTGGAACGGTAAATGCAAAGCATTGGGGGTTTAAACCGGTATAAAGGCATGCCGAACCTCACACTTAGTCCAGAATTAATCACAAAACACGCACTTGTAAATAAACTTTAAACCCAATAGCATTGCAATTCAAATTAAATAGTTATAAAAGAGAATATTCATTCAATTGAATTACAATTTAATTACTCAAGTGTTGAATGTTTACCATAGCGTGTATATGTTTTGACACGCTTTGGATGAATTATGTGCATACAAGAAGCATTTTGCCAATATTTATGACCGACGGTGACTGTCGCTGCGATAATCCGAAAAATAAGCGCATCATTAGCGAACAAGCGGACGCAAGTGCACAATAGCTGATTAATTTAACCTTGCCATAGCAAACACAGTGCTATTGTATAAGGTAGGTTTGCATTAGTTTGTCTGTCACTGACTTATAAAACATAACCCTGACTTACACGTCAGTTTGGTATATTACAAATCTAATACAGTAGACTCCCGATGGCTCGAACTCGAATTTATCGTTGGGTATAAGTCTCTTCGAGGGACCGATCATGTATTGCTTTATATTTAAATTTCTGTCGTTTGGCTCGAATTCGCATGGGTCAAATTTTCGGATGACTCGAAGTGTTAGTCACGGTCCCAGTTATAGTTTCTCACACATTCAATAGTTTGTTTGGCTACGACACGCTTCGGTCTCATCGAGTCTTAAGAGAACGCAATGATTTATTTCTTAAACTAAAATAAATAACATCAATACAATATAAAAAAAAATAGATACCTGAATACTCTCTACTTGGAGATTTAAAAATAAGGCTGGATATTTTTTTTGTACGTGTATAAGTACACATTCTTGAACTTAGTTTAGCTCGAAGATTGGATAGCGCGTTTTCTTGCCGGTCCCTGCGACTTAGAGCCTTCGGGAATCGACTGTATTTAAACATCTTAAAATGAATATCCATATGAGGTTGATTTCAATTAAACAAAGTTGATAATGATGACCATGAAGTCTTAAATGTGCAGTTAATATTATTTGTCAAAGTTTTGCTACGATGTCTTCATTCATTTGAAATACTGCAAGTATGATCCTGTTAGATGTATTGCTGTGATCACATGCTTATAACGACTTAACCACTTTACCGATAATCTAAAAACGCGGAATCTTACCACATGTTACTAGACTCAAGACGATCATTCCAACATTGCAACGTTGTTGATATTTTACTGCTCTACATACATATCCATACATTTGTTACTGATTCAATGTGCTGAAAGTTGACTGTTGACTGTTAATCGACACCCGTACGAGTAGTTGATTATAAGAATTATTATATCAACATAATACATTTATACACAGGTATGAAATAATTTAAATTAGTTTTGTATAGTTTATCTTAAATGCAGCAATCATGCTTTTGCAGAACATAATTATACTTCAAACATTAAGACTGAAGCATAATTTTTGACAAAGTTCACAATTATAAACATGTAAGTTATAAGATAAAAACATCAGCAGTGATTTATGAAACCCGTTCGATCTCCTAACGATTCGATGCACGTTGGTTGCTTAATGTATTTCACCTTAACGTCGCTATAACGTGTATGTCGGTAGTTGAGCATTCATACTCGCGATTATGCTATGAAATCCCTGTATGAATGTCAAATAGTTACTTCCTCGAAAACAGCACATTGTCGCATAAATTTACCGCACCGTAGTAACTGCTCAGCGAATGCCCATGGTGAGCGACTACGATAAAACACATACCTTTGTCTGCGGAAAATATTATTTTGTGATCTAAATAGTTGATATTATATTAAGTCTCAAAAAATATTGGCAAATAAAATATCATTAATAACGGCATTAATATGTTTCGTGTACATACAATTTTAACTGTAAAATAAATGCCTACGTTCACGTGTAAACATACTTACATTCAATGACTAGATTAGTTCGCAAAAAATCAAATGCTTTGTGTTCAATGTTCTTTTTGCAATCACATCTATGTTTTGCCCCTGATAACTTATATTATGTTAAATAAATACAAGGACATGAACTTATATATATATACACCATAATTAATATGTCGATTGTAATTGTTGTATTGATATCGCTGAACATTGTCGCATTCGCTGACTAGGAGCCGGTACAAGGGTGTCATTAAGGTTACCTGTTATCAATACAGCAGGTAAACGGTGAGTCATTGGATTATTTGAAAATGATATTTAAGGCTTGTACGTATTTTGCAAATGTATAACTGCAAAATGTGCGTTCACATTTTCAACGTTTCATTTTCAACTGTAGTTTCCCTTTAACAAATAAAGCATTTTACATCACTTTATATTTCATTTCATCGTGACAAGTTTCTATTAATATGCTGGTTCGGATAGCGTCTGACAAGTGTTCAATTAAATAAATACCTAATCAATTGTTTAATATTTTACATCTGAACTAGTATGTTAAATTGTATTTAATTATATCTGTAATTTGAACTTTTGGAGAGAATGAGACATTCGACGAGCCTGTAAAACCGCCGTGCATTCCACGGCCGTTATAAACATTCGCAACAATTTCATTTTTTGTTCCAACGACAGATTTGCTGAACACTTTTCACAAACATGTGTCAATGTATCTTAAACCTAACACAGTCTTAAAATATAGGGGTCACCGGACTTTTCCGGAAATATTGGGGTTTAAAAACGGTACATGTCGAAGCCTTTTTTTTAGTTTTTGTGACTAGCAATATTCAATTAAATAAAACATTCATAAACAAAGATGGACAGATATTTTTTTAATGCATCATTTTTAAGGTTTCGTTTGGCAATATACAAGTGGAGTTTAATGATAAAACGCGCTTTATATATATATATAACCTCGTTAAGCGTCCATCAAGTCATTATATATATATATATATATATATATATATATATATATATATATATATATATATATATATATATATATATATATATATATATATATATATATATATATATATAAATGTAATCGTGACCATAGGGCGAAGTGCATCAAAAAACAGTACTATGGCGAAATTTTCTAACTTCTTTAAAATAACTATGTTTCAAATCAAAATGCACTATTAACAAAATTTAAACGTGTGCATTTGTGGCAAAGTAAAAGTTTGTTTCTAATTTGACTCTTTATTGGTGAAAATTTGAATTTATCATTTACGCCTTAATTCTATTCTACCTAATGCCAAAACACCCATATAGAAATTTTACTTCACCTCATCACGATACTTAGGAGAAAGGGACTTAATGCGGCAAAAACAAGTTCTTCCGGTTTGGTTTCTTAATTAGGCTGCGATGAATAAATATGTGTTTCCATTCAATGCGTAAACCGTTATGAGAATACGTATGAAAAAAAAGAGTTCATATAATTTTGATATGAGCATATTTTTGTCTCACCAATCAAATAATATTTACTTCTTTTTCACGCGTGTTGACGTAGTGTATTTATAGAGTTTTAAAAATAGAAACTGTATATTTGATGTATATAAAGACTTTGGGGACCTCGAATATTAAAGACCAAATGTTGTTGTTTTTTAATAATGTTAATTTACTTGTGTTGGCTTGTTCTCCATTACACTTTGATCAATTGCAACCGAACAATCCGTTCGGAATATTTTGACCACGCTTGGTGATGATAGTTCAACGCTGCTACGTTCGCGAAATGCGCAAGTGTTTTATGTTTCTCCATTTCCAGCATTCGGGTGCTTTGTCATTTTAACAGTATTATGGCGAGTTGGTGAATCACACGCACTTGTTGGCAAGTCATAACGTTTTGCTGGGATAATAATAATAATAATAATAATAATAATAATAATAATAATTATTATTATTATTATTATTATTATTATTATAAATGTACCTGTGTTCTTAAAAACATTTATTGCATTGACAATATTTGAGGATCGTCCATAATAATGCAATAGGATACCTCCCGTTTTGAAACGTTATTGTTTGGTTTGTCATAGTCTTTGCATTGACACTATTTGAGGATCGTCCATAATAATGCAATAGGATACCTCCCGTTTTGAAACGTTATTGTTCGGTTTGTCATAGTCTTTGCATTGACAATATTTGAGGATCGTCCATAATAAAGCAATAGGATACCTCCCGTTTTGAAACGTTATTGTTTGGTTTGTCATAGTCTTTAAGTCTTGACATTGTCTGCTTGCTTTTGGTTGGGATATAATAATTATTGTCCGAATAAATAATATCGTCTAAAGCATAAAGTACATACATTTCACTATTACAAACATATCCCTACATCTTTTCAGCAAGCATTTTTCGAAGATTTAATTAATCTTCATTTGAAAAAAAAAGGACAGTTTAGGCTAAAAAAATATAATGAATTGTTTCTCAAGCACTGTTTCCCAAAAATCAGGAGGGAGGGTGGATTTTTTTTTTGAAGTAATTTCTTTTTATTTGTGTTCTTCTTCTACTTTTTTCTATTGGCACTATGTAATGGCTTATTAAAACAAGTAAATAAGTGCAGATTAAAGACAATTTTAAGTTTTAATAACAACATAAGCATCCCTTTTTATACAATTCTCAATATAGATTTATTAATCACAAACGGTCATTCATGCAAGCTGACGTAAAAAGGCAATCAATTTGAATGTTCATAATTAACATAAGTGCCTTCAAATTAATATACCATCAGCATTAAAGTACTCCTATTTATAGAGTTTAACTTTTCGTAAATCATATTTTAAATAACTGTCAAAAATAGGAATTATTTTTGCAATAAATCACCAATAATGTTTGGAAAGGAAAATCAACACTTGTCAATGCACCTGGCAGTTTCGTTTATTTCCATAGGTCTTATATTGTTACAGATATCTTCAAAAAATATCGAATGTTAAATATTACACAAGCAAAAGCATCTACGAAACAAAAGTTGAAGTCAACAAAGCGACGATATTTATAACGATTCCCACTCGAATATGACTTTTTTTCAAATTTACACAGTATTTCACAATTTGTGTATATCCGATTTATATCATTAAAGACGTTCGCAACAAAACTAAAAAATTTGATTAAGTTTTCCCCTTTTGCTTCATATTTTCTTTATTGTATATAGGTTACAATATACTAATTTCAATAGATATATGTATACCTTTGTAACTCTTCAAATATCAGTAAATGTTTAGTGTTTATGTTTTGTGTCATTAATCACAATATCCTTACATAATATCAAGAGATCTGAAACCAGTTTAAAATCAACAGATATGTTCAACCCATCTTTTGAAAAGGTACACTTTGAAGACGTAGCGTGATTGATAAAAAGGTTCACCAGCTAACATGTTCAAAGCCCACTATTTCCCACAGAAGCACAGTGGCCCATACTTTTTATGGCTGTTTTAGTTTTGGCATACATTGACACATGTCTAAGAAAGGTTTGAAGAAAATCTGAGATTTGGAAATTAATATATTCATACAGTTGTTCATACGTGTATTTTGATGTTTCAACAGGTATATTCGGTACATTCTCGTATTTGACCATCTCGAATGTCCATTCAAAGAAATTATGAATAGTTAAAGTTCAAAGAGCATATATAATAATCAAAAACCCACGTATTTCCAAACAAATCGGTTCAGAAAATATCCATTAAATATCTCCATTCTATTTTGGAAATAGAGATGTTGTTTACGTAAACAATGTTTAAACGAAACATGATAAATGCTACAGGGGTAGCCTATTTAAAGTCCAGTATTTCCCAAACTTGTTCGGTGACCCATGCTTTTTATTAACGTTTTCGTGTAATTATACATTAGTGTATGTATGCGCGAAATTTTAAGAAAATCTGTCGTTTGGAACAAAATATATTAAAGCATTTGCTAAAAAATGACGTTTCGGAAAGTATTATATACTTTAGTATACATTTGACCTACTTCAATGTCCAGTCAAATTCATTGTAACAGTAAATGTAGGTAGAGCGTTTTTTATTATCAAAATACACTTGTGTCTTGCCAATCAAAACATGTTAAAACATATCAGTTGAAAGAACCATAACCTTGTTTGAAAAAAGGCTGTCCTATATACTTAAAACATTGATAAAAATCCAAACTGAAAAAGGGGCTTCGACAGGTAACGTAATTAAAACCCAATATTTCCGGAACAAGGCCGATGACCCCTTTTTAAAATACTGTTTTAGTTTCAGTATACAATGGACCATGTATATGGGATTTTTATAGCATATTTTAAGATATTCGTATATTAGAATATTTTTTTATGTTTTCACAGGCATATTAAAGTCATAATTAACCTGATTAAGCGTCCATTAAAAGTCATTTTTTAAATGGTAACTGTAGTTACAGCGCGTTTTTATCATTAAACTGCACTGATATTTGCCAAACGAAACATTAAAAAAAAGATTCATTTAAATATCTCCATCCTTGTTTGAATGTGAACGCTTAATATATTTCCACATTGATAGTCACACACACTGAAAAAAGGCTTCGACCGGTACCGTATTCGAAACCCAATATTTCCGGAAAAAGGTCGGTGACCCCTATTTTTTAAGATTGTTTTAGTTTTAAGATACATTGACGCATGTTTGTGCAAATTTTAAAGAAAATATGTCGTTGGAAAGAAATTGAAAGAAATTGTTGCGAACGTCTTTAAATCAGACAGGAAGAAAGTTGCTGGAAATACCGAAATCTCTACCGGGTAACTCCTCTTCCGCTATATTAAAATGCGGATTCGTTTAATTTTAAGCCGCTGTCCGTGAAATCTAAATCAATACCTCGTAATTTTAGTAATAGTTCTTATGAAGGTTTGTGGTGTTTATTCGTCCGAAATCTGTTTCTCATTTACGAAAGGCATTGTTCAAAAGCACTTGGTACGAACGGAATATACTATAATGTACATGCTGGTTTACTCAAGAGTCGTCACCAGTTATCGCATACAGAAAATAGATGCTTGCAAATTACCAAAATGTTAATAATTCACAGATTTTAATGATTAGTTTTTGTATTTTGTTCGATAATATGTCCATTAGAAACACTTTCTGCAAAGTTTTATTTTATTAACATATTTCTAAAAGCGGGGCGCGATCGTCAAAAAAAAAAGTAAATACAATTATATTTGGCATTAAATCAAATTCGTGGCGGGCCATTAGAAAACGTTGCGGCGCTATCTGAGAAACAATCATTAATTTTTTTAGCCTTAGATAGGCTCTAGATAATATTTCAGCATTTTTGCTATTATTTTATGCCACGTCTAATCCGAAAATGTACATGTAATTATCTTGTACCCCAACTTTTAATGTGATATAAAATGTAGTGCATGTTTGTGTAAGAAAAAACAATAATAAAACAGCATTATAATGCGCATTAAATTCAGAATGCAAAAGGAAAAGAGTGATCATTGTATTTGTAATACGCTCCCGACATTCGAGAGCGTTCTATACGAGTTCGCCCTAAAGACAGTCCATTTGGGTGCTCTCAGTGTCTGTTTTAGGGTATTATGGTGGGTTGCAGGACAAGCATCATTTGTCAACTAATTTAATTGAAAGTAATACACCATACATTCTCCGTAGTATAGAAAGCATTAAAGTGTCTTTATAGCTCACTTCATTAAGTGTGTTGTTCGATTTCTGTCATTTCCAGCATTAAGTTGCTATCAATAGTTTCTACATCACTTGTTAATACTATATTGTTGAGTGTTCCATATTTCCAGCATTATGTCGAAAGGCAGTGCTGATCACTGTGTTAGATTGCTGCTTGTAAAAATTAAAATGACTAATTATAATGCATAATTGTAGTTTCTACAGTGTGTCATATGTCCTACAATTGCATTTAATATGTATGCTATACTGTCGACATAGTCTGTTTTATAGAGGCAATTGCATATTTGAAGTTTTACACAAATTTAGTAACTAAAAGGGGGCTCCTTTCTTACGCATTTTGCGTAATGGCGTTTTTTATACGACTAAATGTATGATATCTTCTGAAGCATAAACATAATTAATTTCTTATATGTTCTAACGTATCAAATCTAGTTGTATTTCAAGCATAAAGTTTTCTTTTGGAAGTATGTTGAGATGTCAGCGCATGCACGTGGGCCAAATAAGAGTGTTAATTTGTAAGGTTAACAAATCTTTTTTAATTTTATATACTAATAATTGAGGATAACGGTTAGTTGACAGAATAGAATAATCATCCGTTTTATGTATGCTGAGTTAATCGATTACCTTATTTTTTCTTTTGTGTCTCTTGCGTGTTGTTTTTACTATATGCTTTTTATTCATTATGTTGTTATGATTCTAGCTTATTAGCTTTTGCATAGTTATTACGAGTTCCGTGTGTAGGGATATCTTGTATACTCCACAGATTTAAACATGTTGTATAGGTCATAAATACAATTATTGCATAAATACAAAAAATATTAAAACGCAGTAGGACACCTCTAGTTTTGAAATTGCATTGTTTTATGTGCCATGTTTGCAGCATTAAATCGAAGTTATGTGCTGGAATTGCTGCATTGGGGATTCAATCACTACTATCTGAATACATAATATCTAATGAAACATTCAATATATACTTTCTGATCTATTAAAAATATATCCCTACATCTTTAATTCAAGTATTTTCTATGTAGACTGTTGTGTATTTGTATTTTAATAAAAACGGACAATCTGCATTTTCCATATATGTCATTTGGTCCATGATATGTTATTACTTTACTAAGCCAGACTAAAACCTTCTTATTCCATATGTTGTATAACAGACTTTCAAACAACATTAATGGAAAATGAGATAGGACAAGACAAGACATGACGCATATTTATTAAGACTTGTACAGTGTACATCGTCTAAACACTAAAATATTTTACATATATTTGGCCACATAATAATGGTATTCATTATTACAATAATAACAAATACAATCAACTTAACAGTCACGTACATATATATTTTTTGGTAAAAGCTTAATATAGATAAGTATAATGCATATTCGTAATTTCCGTGGAGGATAACTACCTATAGTTAGGCAACAACATTAAGACAAGTATTTCTTATAATTAGTGCTTCTTTTACAAATTTGGCTAACTTAATAAGTTCGCATCTATTAGTTGTATTTGACAATTGGTGGAATTTGTAAACAGAAGGTCTATTGTAATAACATTGCTTTAATGTTATCGCCTAAGAACAGAGTATAAACAACATTTACAGACAAAGTGAAACTCATCTTTTACATCTAATTCATTGCAACAAGACAATAGCGTTCGTTTCTTGGGATATTCTGACCGGCATATCTTTCAGTTTGAATTCTCAGTGGCAGAGCCGAAGGTCTAAGCTTTGTGACATAGTGTCTTAGGTTTTTTAAGTAGTAAATCTAAATAGTATTCATAATTGAAAATAGTCTTAAATACACGATACATATCTAAAACAGAACCATATGGTCAGTTGTACTAAACTAGCTGCAGGATATCAGATAAATTATCAATTTCGACATACATTAATTACCTGTGAATCGGACTCTGTATGTGCTATAAGGGTGACACTTACCAGGGTATATATATCAAAGATAATTTTTCTTATAGTGGTAATAACTATATGTTTACTTTAACGGTTGTAATGGTTGTTATTAATAATCGAATAAGCAAGAAAACATGTATATAGCTATGTATTTCTAATGCTAGCAATATTATACTAGCAATAATAGTAATTATTTATTGTTATTTTTTACCTTCATATTCATTACATATTTTAGTCAACCTCATAATTAACTAAGATTAAAAAATTATGCAAGTGTTAAGTTTTTAATGTTCAATGTATTTAATAAGAGTGCAATATGAAATACGATAAATTCATTCAGGCACACTTGGGTGATAATCCAATTATCTCAGATGATACGAATCACTGTGACCACAGCAGGGTACCAATACATACGAGGTCAACACCCCAGAATTGGAGGAGGGGAGGCAAATAAAGAAAGGTTGTTAGTAATAGTCGAATTAGCAACTATACATGTATCTTACAACGTATTTATAATGCTAGCAATATCATTTTAACAAAAGTATCCAACATTTAGCGTTCTATATTTGTTCTCCTCAAACACATCTATTTGGCATAATTCCCAGCACTCGGGTGCTCTCACTGTCTTCTTTACAGTATTATGGCGCGTTGCAGGACTAGGCATATTTTGTCAACTCATACAGTTTAATTGATAATACAGTTCAATTGATAGTAATTAACCATACATTTCAATAGTATCGATAGCATTATAAAGTCTGAATGGCTCATTTTATTAAGTGCAATGTTCAATTACTGTCATTGTGTTGCTATCCTTAGCTTCCAACTTACGTTCTGATACTGCTAAGTCGGTAGTGTCACATTTCCATCATTATGTCGAAGTGTAGTGCTGACTGTGTTCGTTTACTGCTTCTACTACTGTATTGTTGAGTGTGCCATATTTCCAGTATTATTTCGATGTGTTGTGCAACTTGTTTAAATTAAAATTACAAATTAACATGCACAATTTTAGTGACGACAGTGCGTAATATTTGTACTTGTTCTATATGTTACATTGTATAGAAACAGTGCAGGTCTCAATGGCCTGTGTAGAAACAATTGCCTATTTCAAGGCGGTTTTCCACAATGAGTGTTATATATGTAACTAAAAGAGGGCCTCTAACGCATATTCGTAAACAGTCAGTGTTGTTTACATGCGTAATGGCGTTTTCTATATGACTGAACGAACTATACGAATAGTCACCGGACAGCCGCGATTATTTGTATAATCGCATTTCCCTATAATCGCATCTTTTCTAAATACAACGGACCAATAGTTTGTAATTTCAATATAGCTGTATAATTTGACCCACAATCGTAAAATAGCATACAACATGTCTCTAAAAAATTAATACAAATAAATAGATCGATTTTAAATAGTTATGATTATTACAATACAGATTTTTGTCGCAGTTTACAGATGTTGTATAATGGTATAGTAATTTAATTTTGGTGATGGGAGCCACAATATCAGAATTTGCCTTAATTACTCCATGCACTATCAAACATGTTTGCAGCACAGTGTGTCTCAACTTCAGAATTTATACCTGAATTATGCGAAACAAAGGATGGCGGCAGTCACTCGACGAGGTGTAAAAACAACCGCCAGTCGACGATTCTTATAATCGCATCTTTTTCACACGTATTTTATTGTTATCGGACCGTGATAATATTGTGTATAATTGCATTTGCCGTAAATTAGCGTATCGTATAATCGATTCTGTTTACATTGAATAGAGAAGGTAACGGGACTGCTCCACCGCACGTGTTCGTAGTACATCGTCAATTCGTCTAATCGCGATTAGCATAATAATCCTGATTCCACTGTGTATGATATCTTCTGAAGCATGAACAATATGTATTTATTATATTTTAAACTTATAAAATCTTGTTGTATTTTAAGCACTAAGTTTCATGCATATATTTCTTTATGTAGTATGTTGAGATGCTTGCGTATGCATGTGGGGCAAATAAGAATGTTATATATTTATCTTAACAAATAATTTAAATTCCATATGCTAATTATTGTGGATTACGGTTAGTAGACAGAATATTATCCGCATTATGTATGCTGAGTTAATCGATTATCTCATTTTCTCTTATCTCCCTTTGTCATGTCGTTTTATTATCAGCTGTTTATTCAGACTATCGATTCAATTTCTATCTTTTTCAGCTCATGAACAAATATGGTAAATTTCGTGTATAGGGATATCTTGTCACTCCACGTACTTTAGGTCATATAAGTATTGCATTCGCCATATATTATAACGCAATAGGATACCTCCCGCATTTTGAGGGGATTAAATCAGTATTGTCTAAATACATAATATCTTATCATGCATATATTATAACATTTTGATCTAGTATAAAATATTCTTACACATTTCATTTCAGTAGTTACTGAGTACACTGTTATGTATGTTTATTTAAATAAAAAAGGACAATCTACATTCACTTAAGGTACTATTTCCGAATATGTTATATAAACACATGCCATATTTAAGTCAAATCAAAACAAGTGTAATTATTTTGCTCACGTATTCGGCATTCATATATTTTAAATAGTGTTTTCCTTTTCAATATGATACTAAAATGTATGGCACGTTTCTTTTTTGGAAACCAGTATGTTTATGCAATTGATTTGTATCTAGTGAATGGTAAGTGTCATTGTTGGAATTATCCACACCCAAGAAATAACTATAACAAAGCACGGTGTGAATTTAAATTACATGTAATGCATAACTTAAGGAAAAAAAAGATCATGTTCGTTGTATATATGTTATACGTTCCCAAAATGAGTCTACGTTCTACATTTGTTCTCCTCAAATACATTCAATTTGGCGTGTTGCCGGGCCACACACCGTTTGACTACAATCAAATAGCTAATAATCAATATTTTTATCTCTCGTTAAATAATCAGTAGTGCGGATACCATTATATTGTTTTTATAATTACTTATTAATTTAAGTGCGTTGTTCGATTGCAGCAATTTCCACCACTAAGCTGCTTTCATAAACTTCATTTTCTCACTTATGGTTAGATTCGTTCACCTGGTTTTGAGGCTCGTACATAGTAATAAAATTAAATATCTTACTTTTTGATACTATATTATTGTCGTTCTGGCCACATTGTCAAATATTATTTATAAGTCTACTTCGAGTGCTGACTGTCGAAATTACAATTGCTTATTATAATGCGACCTTGTGGTGGCTACAGTATATCCTCTGCCCTATATACAAGCATTGAAGGAGTTCCGAATCACTGGTAGTTCCGGGTCACTTCAATATTAATGGTTCTAAAAATAATTAATGTTAATTCGTGATATTCCCAAATTATTTTATTTCTTTTTCAAAAGATAATTGTGGATAACCGTAAGCTGATGGCATAATTTTATACTTTAATGGCGTAATTTGAAATTCTTTTGTTCTATGGTATCTTATTATTTACCTGCGCCAAACTTAAACCTTCCCTTCTGCCTTATGTATAACAGACTCTGAAACAACATTTCTGTAAAATGAGATGGGATTTGTTGTACTTAAACAGCTGCATGATATCTGAGTAATTATTATTAGTTTTGACATACTGTTACTACCATGTATTGCACTCTGTATTGGCAATAATGGTGACACTTACCCAGGGTTTATATTTATTATGCCACTAGTGCATAATTACGTTGAAGATGCTTACCCAATATTTTAAGCGTTATTATAGCACTGACCGAGAATACAAATTAAACAAGCCTACTTTATATATTATCATGTCCCTTACTGATAACACGTTTCAGCTCCGCCAACATTAACGAATATCATGCTACTGTGTCACGTGCAGTGATTGTTTAGTCCCGCCCACTTTTCGGAACTACTTTTTTGTAGGCGTGGAGTGTCACTTACGACGTTAAAATGTAAACAAAGAGTAGATCAATGAAATGACATCATTTTAATTTTAAAAAATTAATTTACTGGAAAAAAAAACATAAATCATTACTCAATCAACAAGAATTAAGTTATAATGTCAAATAAGCAATAAAAAAAAACATGCAATACACAGCATACAAAACCTGTCAACAAAATCTTAGAAAGCTGATATTTTTAAAAGCTGAAAAACTTACAATCGGATATGACACAAATTCAAATTCATAAAATAATTGGATGAAATGTTGTGAATGTTTATTGTATATATACAGAAAAAAATGGCTAAGGATATGAAACCAAATCACCCAGACCAGAAATTGTATCAACAAATGACAAGGAGCTGCAAAGTCCCTAATCATTAATCACTATCCATACACAATTACATACAATTCAGGGAAACAATTGCTGTAAGTTGCAGTGTTCTGTAACTTGTAAGAACTGTAAGTTTAAGTCGAACCAAGAAAGAAGCATCTACAGTCATTTATTTTGTGTTACTTTAATACAAATGCAATGTTTTAGGAAAATGCTATTAAGAAAAGTTATTTTAAATAGACAATTAAAAATGTTTTAATCAAAAGAAATCAAACAAGTACTAGAATCCAGTCAGGTATCAACTATTATTTTACTTGAGATGAGGAGTACAAAAACATATATATTAATAAAGGTAAAAACGAAAAAACAAACATGATGTTTAATAAATTTTTGTCACTTTAACAAAACTGAACATTTACTTATGATTAGAAATTTAAATAAATATCTATATAATAAAGATAATACTACAGTAGCCAATGTAATTTGTTATAAACAAATTAATTAGCCAATGTAATTTGATATAAACAAATTAATTAGTTACAAGTTAAAGAAAAATATAGCTTTAAAAATCAAAAACAATGAAACACAGAGACAAAATGAGCTATTATTTTCATGTTTTTATCATGTTGTTATATTTGTGTTAAGTATATATTTAAATCTTTTAATAGTTATAGTGTGCAGTGGTTTATTTACTTAATGTTTTGTTGGACAATCACTCCTATGACGCTTGAAGTCATTAAAATGTACCCGGAAAAGACCCCATAAAGAACATTTTTATGTTTCCGACCTGTTAAATTATCTCAAAATGCATTAGTACCTTACTTGAAAACTATATTAGTTAAAAGAACATCTCTACGACGATAATCATATCAAAGTTTAAAGTCGATGTTTACAGCTAAACGATTGTCTGTATTGTGAAGTGGTTATGTGCCTGCGGATAATTCCTGACTGATGTAGGAAACTGTGATGGATAAGTGCGAACGTAAAAATGTGTTTATAATGCTAGCAATATTATTTTAACAGAAGTATTCAACATTTAGCGTTATATATTTGATCTCCTCAAACACATCTATTTGGCATAATTCCCAGCATACGGGTGCTCTCACTGTCTTCTTTACAGTATTGTGGCGCGTTGCAGGACTAGGCATCTTTTGTCAACTCATACAGTTTAATTGATAATACAGTTCAATTGATAGTAATTAACCATACATTTCAATAGTATCGATAGCATTATAAAGTCTGAATGGCTCATTTTATTAAGTGCAATGTTCAATTACTGTCATTGTGTTGCTATCCTTAGCTTCTACCTTACGTTCTGATACTGCTAAGTCGGTAGTGTCACTTTTCCAGGTTTATGTCGAAGCGTAGTGCTGACTGTGTTTGTTTAATGACTCTACTACTGTATCGTTTAGTGTGCCATATTCCCAGTATTATGTTGATGTGTCGTGCAGCTTGTATAAACTAAAACTACAAATTAACATGCACAATATTATTTTCTAAAGTGCGTAATTTCTGTACCTGTTCTATATGTTACATTGTATAGAACAAGTGAAGGTCTCAATGGCCTGTTTAGAAACAATTGCCTATTTCAAGGCGGTTTACCACAATGAGTGTTATATATGTAACTAAAAGAGGGTCTCTAACGCATATTCGTAAACAGTCAGTGTTGTTTACATGCGTAATGGCGTTTTCTATTTGACTGAACGAACTATTCGAATATTCATCGGACAGCCGCGATTATTTGTATAATCGCATTTTCCCAATAATCGCATCTTTTCTAAATACAACGGACCAATAGTTTGTAATTTCAGTATAGCTGTATAATTTGACCCACAATTGTAAAATAGCATTCTACATGTCTCTAAAAAATTAATAAAAATAAACAGGTCGAATTTAAATAGTTATGATTATTACAATACAGATTTTTGTCCTACTTTACAGATGTCGTATAATCGTATAGTAATTTTATTTTGGTGATGGGAGCCACACTATCAGAATTTGCCTAAATTACTCTATGCACTATCAAACATGTTTGCAGCACAGTGTGTCTCAACTTCAGAAGTTACGCCTGAATCATGCGAAACAAAGGATGGCGGCTGCCACTCGACGAGGTGTAAAAACAACTGCCAGTCGACGATTCTTATAATCGCATCTTTTCACACGTATTTTATTGTTGTCGGACCGTGATAATATTGTGTATAATTGCATTTGCCGCTAAATAGCGATTCGTATAATCGATTATGTTTACATAGAAAAGGAAAAAACGACTGGACCATCGCACTTGTTCGTAGGACATCGTCAATTCGTCTAATCGCGATTTGCATAATAATCCCGAGTCCACTGTGTATGATATCTTCTGGAGCATAAACAATATGTATTTATTTTATTTTGAACTTACAAAATCTTGTTGTATGTTAAGCATAGAGTTACATGCGTATATTTCTTTCTATTGTATGTTGAGCTGCTTGCGTATGCATGTGGGAAAAATAAGAATGTTATATTTTTATATTAAGAAATAATATAAATTCCATATGCTAATTAATTATGGATAACGGAGTGTCACTTACGGCGTTAAAATGTAAACAAGAGTAGATCTATAAAATATATACAATAAACATTCACAACATTTCATCCAATTCTTTTATTAATTTCAATTTGTGTCATATCCGATTGAAATTTTTCAGCTTTTAAAAATATCAGCTTTCTAAGATTCTATTGACAGGTTTTCTATGCTGTGCATTGCATGTTTGTTATATTGCTTATTTGACATAATAACTTAATTCTTGGTGATTGAGTAATGTTTAAATGCTTTGTTCCAGTAAATTTATTTTTGTGAATTAAAATGATGTCATTTTATAGATCTACTCTATGTTTACATTTTAACGACGTAAGTGACACTCAACGCCCAGAAACAAGTAGTTCCTAAAAGTGGGAGGGACTAAACAATCATTGCACGTGACACAGTAGCATGCTATTTCGTTAATGTTGGTGGAGCTAAAACGTGTTATCAGTCAGGGACATGATAATAAAGAAAGTAGGCGGGGTTAATTTGTGTTATCGGTCAGTGGTATAATAACGTTTAAAATATTGGGTAAGCATCTTCAACGTAATTGTGCACTAGTGGCATAATAAATGTAAACCCTGGTTAAGTGGCACCACTATTGCCAATACAGAGTGCAATACACGGGTAGCAACGGTATGTCAAAACTAATAATTAGTCAGATATCATGCAGCTATTTTAGTACAACTGATCCCATCTCATTTTACAGAAATGTTGTTTTAGAGTCTGTTATACAAAATAAGGCAGAAGGTTTAAGTCTGGTGCAGGTAAATAATAAGATACCAAAGAATAAAAGAATTTCAAAGTACGCCATTAACGCGTAAAATTATGCCATCAGCATACGGTAATCCACACTTTTCATTCAAAAAGGAATAAAATCATTTGTTAATATCACTAATTAGCATCTAATGTGTACTCAGATGTGTGTACAAACTTCTCGCAAAACTGTCGACTGGTGCTATAAATTATAGATCATACAAAAACTATCAATTGGGTAATTCCGGGTCACTAACGACAAAACCGTTCTCTTTATTTTAAATGTGCTTGCAATTACGCAACCCTAAGTATTCTTTGGAAGACAAATATATTAGCTTTAATATGCATGTTTGAAACATTTGGTAGCATCAAGTATTGTTGTTAAATATTTTGTTAAACTGTATGCACTAATTGCGGGTGTTCCGAATCAATAACGTGTGTTCCGGGTCACTTAGCACTTCTACTATAGTTTCCTTTTATGTTTGTTTTGAAAGCATTTTTTCAGTTATTCTGACTTAGTAATTGTCAGACAACACCACTAGGTAGATATATTCATTTCTGGAAACCGGATAACAAATAATAACAACATAATAGTTGGGGCATGTTGACGAATTTCCCACGTTTGTCGTCTTTATATTTCATTTAGGATGCGGGTAAATATGTAACTAAATGCTTAAAATACAACAAGATTTTATAAGTTTAAAATATAATAAATACATTTTGTTTATGCTCCATAACATATCGTGCACAGTGGAATCGGGATTATTATGCAAATCGCGATTAGACGAATTGACGATGTACTACGAACAAGTGCGGTGGTCCAGTCGTTTTACCTTTTCTATTCAATGTAAAAAGAATCGATTATACGAATCGCTATTTTACTTGCCGTAATTGCCATGCAATTATACACAATATTATCACGGTCCGATAACAATAAAATATGTGTGAAAAAGATGCGATTATAAGAATCGTCGACTGGCGGTTGTTTTTACACCTCGTCGAGTGACAGCCGCCATCCTTTGTTTCGCATAATTCAGGTGTAAATTCTGAAGTTGAGACACACTGTGCTGCAAACATGTTTGATAGTGCATGGAGTAATTAAGGCAAATTCTGATAGTGTGGCTCCCATCACCAAAATTAAATCACTATACGATTATACGACATCTGTAAACTACGACAAAAATATGTATTGGAGCAAGGTTAGAAACCAGTAATTCCAATTCCCATAGGGTCCCATTATAAAACGGCAAACTTTCCAAGCAGTTTTCTAGCATTTCCTTTATTTCAGATTGTGCAAGTCTGGTATCAATTTATAGATCAATCTGTCCTCTTCCAAAATTTGCAATAAAAAAGATATGTCATGTTACTTCTAAGAAAATGCATCTCACTTGAATGCAGGTACCGGTAGAAAACAGGGTTTCGGCAGTCATATTTCGACAAAAGCCCCATACCACAGTAAACACCCCCCAAAAGTTCACCTTTCAAGTTAGCCTCAAATGAAATGCACCAAAATGTTGCAGACACGCATAGGATATTAGAAATAACCACAAAAGGCATGTCTGAGATTGCTAAATGGCTTTTATGCCAGAAGAGAATAGGAACTCTTTAGTAATAGGCACTACTTTTCAATGGACCACGGAGGGATACACGATGTTTACTGGTATTTAACCATAAAAAAAACTCTTCTCTATCATTATTAACCTACTTGTACCACACATGCAAAATTTCAGGTCGATCCGCTAAGTAGAAATGCCCCCAGAACACATTTGAGTATGACACATGATAAGCCATGTGGCTTGTGTTTCAGTACTAGGATTCAATGAGGAGCGAGAACTAAAATTCGCACCTAAATCACATAAACCACTCAAAAAATACCAGTTCATTTAGACTTATTTAATACAATGGACAGTAATAATGTGTAATACGTGTAATATTTGCGTATAACACATGAAACGATGTGCTGTGAGCTGCATAAGGCGAGTTTCAGTACTTTTTTTCATTTGTTGAATCCGAAAAAACGGGTTTCGCTTTAATAAGTGTCGATAACGTGTCAGTAACGATATTATTCACATTTATTTCCGTGAAAAATAATTAACGCAATAAAATAACACAGTTACATGGTGATTTTATGTATAAGTGGACCCTATAGGGTCGGTCCCTGGTTTTCTTAAAGGTTAGAAACCAGTAATTCCAATTCCCATAGGGTCCCATTATAAAACGGCAAACTTCACAAGCATTTTCTAGTATTTTCTTTATTTCAGATTGTGCTAGTCTGGTATCAATTTAAAGATCAATCTGTCCTCTTCCAAAATTTGCAATAAAACATATAAGTCATGTTACTTCTAAGAAAATGCATCTCACATGAATGCAGGCACCGGTAGAAAACAGGGTTTCGGCAGTCATATTTCGACAAAAGCCCCAAACCACAGTAAACACATCCCAAAAGTTCACCTTTCAAGTTAGCCTCCAATGAAGCACCAAAATGTTGCAGACACGCATATGATATTAGAAATAACCACAAAAGGCATGTCTGAGATTGCTAAATGGCTTTTATGCCAGAAGAGAATAGGAACTCTTTAGTAATAGGCACTACTTTTGAATGGATCACACGGGGGAATACACAATGATTTACTAGTATCTAACCATAATCTTAACTATTTAAATTCGACCTGTTTTATTTTTATTAATTGTTTAGAGACATGTGGTAATGCTTTTTTACGATTGTGAGTCAAATTATACAGCTATATTGAAATTACAAACTATTTTGGTCCGTTGTATTTAGAAAAGATGCGATTATAGGCAAAATGCGATTATACAAATAATCGCGGCTGTCCGGTGACTATTCGTATTGTTCGTTCAGTCAAATAGAAAACGCCATTACGCATGTAAACAACACTGACTGTTTACAAATATGCGCAAGGTGCCCTCTTTTAGTTACATATATAACACTCATTGTGGTAAACCGCCTTGAAATCGGCAATTGTTTCTACACAGGCCATTGAGACCTTCACTTGTTCTATACAGTGTAACATATAGAACAAGTACAGAAATTACGCACAGTATACACTAAAAGTGTGCATGTTAATTTGTAATTTTAATTTATATAAGCTGCACGACACATCAACATAATACTAGAAATATGGCACACTCTACAATAGAGAAGTAGAAGCAGTAAACGAACACAGTCAGTACTACACTTCGACATAATGCTGGAAATGTGACACTTCCGACTTAGCAGTATCAGAACGCAAGCTAGAAGCTAAGGATAGCAACACAATGACAGTAAATGAACATTGCACTTAATAAAATGAGCCATAAAGACTTTATAATGCTATCGATACTATTAAAATTAATGGTTAATTACTATCAATTAAACTGTATTATCAATTAAACTGTATGAGTTGACAAAAGATGCTTAGTCCTGCAACGCGCCATAATACTGTAAAGAAGACAGTGAGAGCACCCGAATGCTGGGAATTATGCCAATTAGATGTGTTTGAGGAGATCAAATATAGAACGCTTAATGTTGGATACTTTTGTTTAAACAATATTGCTAGCATTATAAACACATTTTTACGTTCGCACTTTCCTACATCAGTCAGTATTTTCCGCAGGCACATAACCACTTCACAATAAAGACAATCATTTAGCTGTAAACATCGACTTTAAACTTTGATATGATTACAAATTGTCGTAGAGATGTTCATTTAACTAATATAGTTTTCAAGTAAGGTACTAATGCATTTTAAGATATTTTAATAGGTCGGAAACATAAAAATGTTGTTTATGGGGTCTTTTTGGGGTACATTTTAATGACTTCAAGCATCATAAGAGTGATTGTCAAACAAAATATTAAGTACATAAACCACTGGACATTATAACTATTAAAAGATTTAAATCTATACTTAACACAAATATAACAACAAAATAAAAAGGAAATGTCTTTAAAAAAGACAATCGGCGTTGAAATTAATATTGAGATGTCATTTCAAAATTACCGAAACAGGCCAAGTTGATCGCATACGTTACTTCTCAGACCGCAGATTTTTTTTACCTACCAATATTAGGAGACTTATTGGACCCCAGATTTTTCGGACACTATAAGCAAACTTCTCGGACCCAAAATTTAATTTGACATAAATTTATTAATTTAAAACTTAAATAAAATTATTATTAATATCTATGCCGTGAATAAACCAATCATACAGTTCCATGTTTCCACCAATGACATATGAATAACCAAAATAATTTAGGTGAACAGAATTGTTATCTTAATTTGTCAAGCCAATTTAACAAATTAACAATGTAAGAAAATAATTTCGGGAATGAATTAAAATTATTATATATCAGACGCGTCTATATAGTTATTTATAGTACCGGTAATATACCACTCATGTTAGTTCCTACGCGCGCTATTTTAAGAATGACACTACTGTTTCTGGAATTTGATGAACTCGCTAGAATCAATGGGCTACATGGAACGACAA
The DNA here is from genome assembly GCA_027627225.1 of Congeria kusceri. Classification (NCBI taxonomy): domain Eukaryota; kingdom Metazoa; phylum Mollusca; class Bivalvia; order Myida; family Dreissenidae; genus Congeria; species Congeria kusceri. The sequence goes on from JAPFQT010000205.1 coordinate 191,450, forward strand.
CTCTATGAGTGAGATTTATGAATGGGAACATTACACAATTGCTATTTATGGAGCGTACCGCTTACATAAATGTAGGCTCAACAAAATAGTTATTTCGTTACGTGAATGAATATAACATTGTTTATGGCATACAGTGAGAAAATATGTTAATAATTAGCCTCAGTGTTAGAGTATATGTCGAGGATATGTTTATAACTTCATTTTAACCGCTTATGTAAACAACTATGTAAATCTTTTAATCCCCAACAGTATGCAACAGTTATTGGTATACATTAAATCATTGTTTGAAGTTTGCATTCCCTTAAATTAGAAAATTTGCCCAATTCTATTGGCATTCAATTTTCCTTCTGCATAATTATCGCAAGAAATCTAGGTCAAAAGTGATCTTAGACAGCTACGCCGAAAAACATGAAAAATTGCTCGAGATTTTCAACACAGGTTTTCATGGTTAAATATTATATGTAAATGCACGTTAAAAATTGTTACTGGTGAACGAGCAAATTATACAATACGATTGGAATGACAATAGAAATATAAAGAGTTCCATTACAGTCGTTCAGCATACATGTATATTCATTCATTTATATAGAATATTAGCCGGTTAGGTGTTTGTTCGTCAGGTTTTATACATTGGTTTGGTTTTTATCCGTTCCTAGTATACATTGCGTTCGGTCATTATCAACTAGTAATTAGGTTTTTATCCATTTTCTCGCAGTCTGCACATTCGAACGAGTATTGTGTCCATATCCGATGGGATAACAAATTAGTGGAAACGGGGTTTTGAAGCAGTATATGTTTGCTTCCAAACAGCGAAATAATATGGCAATTTAAAGCATCTAAGTATTTTTTAAGATTTTTTATAAATATTTTAATTGGATGTTTGGCCTTGTTCCTCAGCATTCCATCTTACAACCCAATAATTGCTAGAAGTAACATTAGGTATATTGAATTTAATACTTATTAGATTAATGGCGACGGTTATTGCAACCAAAACATACCTGTACATAAAACATATGCATAAAACAAAGTAGCCCCGACTTTCCATACTCCATTTTGGCACTGCGTTAGGGTCGCTGCACTACGTTAGGATTATTCAGGTACATGCCGTAATTATGCACTGATGGAAATGTTCACTAACGACTCCATACAATAGTAAATTCACCTACGATGTTGAATGTTTACACAACACACACCAGTTTACACATAAGTCGTTCATGTCGACTGCAGTCTACTTCTTGTGTGAGTTAATAGATAAAAAGATGTAAATGTAGTTATATTGTGTTCAATGTTACAATGAGTAATAATTTCTCGCTTCAATTTGTTTGTGTATTGATTAAAGGTGTGTTAAAATGTTATTGTTGACGATTTTATCTAGAACTATTTTTCATGCGTAACTATGTATCGCTGCAAGTAGACGTCATCAGGCTGATATGGCTAAGAAAAGGCTCAGCAAGCCACGCCTTTTCCTACGCCATATCGGACTCATCTGATAACACATGATATCAAAAGTCCCCAACCATATATTCTCTATATCATTCTTATAGTTGTAATGAAATATGTTTACTTCAACGGTTGAAATAGTTGTTAAAAATAATCGAATAAGCAACTAAGCACGTATGTTACTATGTATTTAGGATGCTAGCAATATTATATTAACAATAGTAGTCATTATTTATTGTTAAAATTGTTAGTCTTTATCTTCATTACATATTTTAGTCCTCCTACTTGTTGACAAAGATGTAAACGTTATGCAAGTGTTTTATTTTATGCTCGATGTTTTTAACAAGAGTGCAATATGAAATCCGATATACGCAGTCAGTCACACTTGAGTGATAATCTAATATCTTAGATGATACGAGTCACCAAATTGTGACCACAGCAGGGTGCCAATACACTAGTGTTCACTAGCAATATTATACAAAAGTAACCATCATTTTGCGTTCTATATATGTTCTCCGCAAACACATCTATTTGGCATAATTTCCAGCATTCGGGTGCTTCCATTGTCTTCATTACAGTATTATGGCGCGTTGCAGGACTAGGCATTTTTTGTCAACTCATACAGTTTAATTGATAGTAACCGTAAACTCACCGTAGTATGGATAACATTATAATGTCTTTATAGCTCACTTAATTAAATGCGTTGTTCGATTTCTGTCATTGCGTTGCTATCTTTACTTCTATCTCACTTTTCAATACTGCATTGTTGGTAGTGTCACATTTCCAGCACTATGTCAAAGGGTAGTGCTGTTTGTGTTCGTTTGTTGCTTTTACCTTCCGTTTCATGCCCCCCACAAAGGAGGAGGCATTAAGCATTGCACTTGTCCGTCCGTCCGTACCTGCGTACAAACGTACGTCCCGAAATGTTGTGGAGTCTTTAACTGGTGAGAGGATTTCGCTCAAAATTTCACATCTGAAGAACCTTAATGTGTAGGTGATCGTGTGTGAAGATCGTGTGTGAAGAAATTTTGGCTGGGACCAATTTTGGTACAATTATGACTTCATCTTTCCACTATACAATATATACTTCATGAATTTTTGTGATCTTATCTCATATTTTACTGCAGGGCAGATTTTGCTCAAACTTTCACAGCTGAAGAAACTTAATGAATGTGTAGTTGATCGATCGTAAAGGAAGGTATTTTGGCTGCTACCAGTTTTTGCAGAGTTATGACCCTTTGTCATTTATACCACTATACTATTTGTTTAAATGTTTTGGCCTCAAGTTTTCTTTAACTGTTTTGCAGATTCCGCTCAAACTTTCACAGCTGAAGAACTGTAATGTGTAGGTGATCTTGAAGGCCCGCGATAAATTTTGGCTGAGTAATGGCCCTTGGTCATTTTCTCCACTATAAAACTTTGTGGACACAACTCTACTTTAACAGCTAGCGGATTTAGCTAAAAGATATATATATATATATTCTAAAAAGTTGTTTAATCAACTCATCCGAAACTTCTTGGTGGATTGCGCTTAAACTTAAACAGCTGAAGGACCTTAAGGTGTATGTGTTCGCAAAGGAAGGAATTTTAGCTGAGACCGATTTTGGCAGAATATGGCCCTTTTTTCAATTTGTTCAACTATAGAATATATTTGAAAATAAATTTGAGGAGGCAAATATTAGCGTTGGCGACACGTCGTTTGTCTCTGTCGAAACATATGTCGCGGGGGCATCCGTGGCACATCTAGTTGATACTGTATTTTCGTGCGTGCCATATTTCCAGCATTATGTCGATGTGTCATGCTGACTGTGTTCGTTTTCAACTTGTATGAAATAAAATTACAAATTCAAATGCATTATTGTAGTGTCTACAGTGCGTTCTATGTCCTATAAATTGTACTTGTTATATGTTATTGAACTTGTTTAGGTCTCAATTGCCTGTTTTATAGAGATTTCAAAACGGTTTACCAAAATGAGTGATATATATGTAACTAAAAGAGGGCACGATAAATCTGTATTAGCACGAGGGTTTGGAGTGCTAAAAACCACTTCCGGCACGGCTTTGGTGTTTAATGAGTTTTTTTATTATATACCATTGTTATTATCGTTTAAAACATAAACACAACACTCGCGTGACTCAATTTTTCCAGAATGACACAGCATCAAAATGAAACACACCTGACCTCTACTAATCCTAGTTTTTAATCGATAAAAACGTCGCGTTGGGACGTAAGTTGGTGGAATTACTCAATCTGTGCATCATATAATTCAATTTAAAATTATAATCCGCCGTTGTTTTTAATAATAAAAAAGTTTTTATCTCTATTTGTTCATTTGTAAATAATGTTCGAAAGTGAAAGTAGAAACTGCATGACAACGCAAGTAAAACGCATTTTATTGCACAAACAATTATAAACACAATGAGTGTTTAAAGTTAATAATGATTATATAGTTATCATGGTTAAACACGGTTTTAGTAAGAATATTCGGAAATTGTGCTTGTTTGGAAATTATTTCATTCCTCCGCGGACTGTATCTTTGTGTATGTACCATTTAGCCAAATATGGATAGTAATCAGTTCCTAGTATAGAGGTTAGACGAAAGCAGTGACGTCACACTATATGTATAGAATGGGAGAGACTTTCTTTGATCAACCAACAAAGAAACGGTTTATTCATTAAACAAATAACCAGCCTTTACGTAAATTTCCGTTGAAAAGTAATAAAACTGAACGAAGACACAAGGATATACATTTTAGATTTATTAACATAATCCATCAAAAACACAGAAACACTACTGGTGAGCGAGTATTTGTCGGACAGTAGTATTATCCGGATGTTTTTAAATATTCGCGTTTCGTAACCGTTTTTCGTATTTTATCATCAGAACACAAATAAACGCTTATATTATCAAGTACGTTTCGTTTTTCTTCTATAATAGTGAGTTTAATTTTTTGGTAAAACCCCAAATGTTTACGTATGAAACGATTGTCTGTATTGTGAAGTGGTTATGTGCTTGCGGATAATTCCTGACTGATGTAGGAAACTGTGATGGATAAGTGCGAACGTAAAAATGGGTTTATAATGCTAGCAATATTATTTTAACAGAAGTATTCAACATTTAGCGTTATATATTTGATCTCCTCAAACACATCTATTTGGCATAATTCCAGCATACGGGTGCTCTCACTGTCTTCTTTACAGTATTATGGCGCGTTGCAGGACTAGGCATCTTTTGTCAACTCATACAGTTTAATTGATAATACAGTTCAATTGATAGTAATTAACCATAAATTTCAATAGTATCGATAGCATTATAAAGTCTGAATGGCTCATTTTATTAAGTGCAATGTTCAATTACTGTCATTGTGTTGCTATCCTTAGCTTCTACCTTACGTTCTGATACTGCTAAGTCGGTAGTGGCACATTTCCAGGTTTATGTCGAAGCGTAGTGCTGACTGTGTTTGTTTAATGACTCTACTACTGTATCGTTTAGTGTGCCATATTCCCAGTATTATGTTGATGTGTCGTGCAGCTTGTATAAACTAAAACTACAAATTAACATGCACAATATTATTTTCTACAGTGCGTAATTTCTGTACCTGTTCTATATGTTACATTGTATAGAACAAGTGAAGGTCTCAATGGCCTGTTTCAAGGCGGTTTACCACAATGAGTGTTATATATGTAACTAAAAGAGGGTCTCTAACGCATATTCGTAAACAGTCAGTGTTGTTTACATGCGTAATGGCGTTTTCTATTTGACTGAACGAACTATTCGAATATTCATCGGACAGCCGCGATTATTTGTATAATCGCATTTTCCCAATAATCGCATCTTTTCTAAATACAACGGACCAATAGTTAGTAATTTCAGTATAGCTGTATAATTTGACCCACAATTGTAAAATAGCATTCTACATGTCTCTAAAAAAATTAATAAACATAAACAGGTCGAATTTAAATAGTTATGATTATTACAATACAGATTTTTGTCGTAGTTTACAGATGTCGTATAATCGTATAGTAATTTTATTTTGGTGATGGGAGCCACACTATCAGAATTTGCCTTAATTACTCCATGCACTATCAAACATGTTTGCAGCACAGTGTGTCTCAACTTCAGAAGTTACACCTGAATCATGCGAAACAAAGGATGGCGGCTGCCACTCGACGAGGTGTAAAAACAACCGCCAGTCGACGATTCTTATAATCGCATCTTTTTCACACGTATTTTATTGTTGTCGGACCGTGATAATATTGTGTATAATTGCATTTGCCGCTAAATAGCGAATCGTATAATCGATTCTGTTTACATTGAATAGAAAAGGAAAAAACGACTGGACCATCGCACTTGTTCGTAGGACATCGTCAATTCGTCTAATCGCGATTTGCATAATAATCCCGAGTCGACTGTGTATGATATCTTCTGGAGCATAAACAATATGTATTTATTTTATTTTGAACTTACAAAATCTTGTATGTTTAGCATAGAGTTACATGCGTATATTTCTTTCTGTAGTATGTTGAGCTGCTTGCGTATGCATGTGGGAAAAATAAGATTGTTATATTTTTATATTAACAAATAATATCAATTCCATATGCTAATTAATTATGGATAACGGAGTGTCACTTACGGTGTTAAAATTTAAACAAGAGTAGATCTATAAAATATATACAATAAACATTCACAACATTTCATCCAATTCTTTTATGAATTTCAATTTGTGTCATATCCGATTGAAATTTTTCAGCTTTAAAAATATCAGCTTTCTAAGATTCTATTGACAGGTTTTCTATGCTGTGCATTGCATGATTTTTATATTGCTTATTTGACATAATAACTTAATTCTTGGTGATTGAGTAATGTTTAAATGTTTTGTTCCAGTAAATGTATTTTTGTGAATCAAAATGATGTCATTTTATAGATCTACTCTATGTTTACATTTTAACGACGTAAGTGACACTCAACGCCCAGAAACAAGTAGTTCCTAAAAGTGGGCGGGACTAAACAATCATTGCACGTGACACAGTAGCATGATATTTCGTTCATGTTGGTGGAGCTAAAACGTGTTATCAGTCAGGGACATGATAATAAAGAAAGTAGGCGGGGTTAATTTGTGTTATCGGTCAGTGGTATAATAACGTTTAAAATATTGGGTAAGCATCTTCAACGTAATTGTGCACTAGTGGCATAATAAATGTAAACCCTGGTTAAGTGGCACCACTATTGCCAATACAGAGTGCAATACACGGGTAGCAACGGTATGTCAAAACTAATAATTAGTCAGATATCATGCAGCTATTTTAGTACAACTGATCCCATCTCATTTTACAGAAATGTTGTTTTAGAGTCTGTTATACAAAATAAGGCAGAAGGTTTAAGTCTGGTGCAGGTAAATAATAAGATACCAAAGAATAAAAGAATTTCAAAGTACGCCATTAACGCGTAAAATTATGCCATCAGCATACGGTAATCCACACTTTTCATTCAAAAAGGAATAAAATCATTTGTTAATATCACTAATTAGCATCTAATTTGTACTCAGATGTGTGTACAAACTTCTCGCAAAACTGTCGACTGGTGCTATAAATTATAGATCATACAAAAACTATCAATTGGGTAATTCCGGGTCACTAACGACAAAACCGTTCTCTTTATTTTAAATGTGCTTGCAATTACGCAACCCTAAGTATTCTTTGGAAGACAAATATATTAGCTTTAATATGCATGTTTGAAACATTTGGTAGCATCAAGTATTGTTGTTAAATATTTTGTTAAACTGTATGCACTAATTGCGGGTGTTCCGAATCAATAACGTGTGTTCCGGGTCACTTAGCACTTCTACTATAGTTTCCTTTTATGTTTGTTTTGAAAGCATTTTTTCAGTTATTCTGACTTAGTAATTGTCAGACAACACCACTAGGTAGATATATTCATTTCTGGAAACCGGATAACAAATAATAACAACATAATAGTTGGGGCATGTTGACGAATTTCCCACGTTTGTCGTCTTTATATTTCATTTAGGATGCGGGTAAATATGTAACTAAATGCTTAAAATACAACAAGATTTTATAAGTTTAAAATATAATAAATACATATTGTTTATGCTCCATAAGATATCGTGCACAGTGGAATCGGGATTATTATGCAAATCGAGATTAGACGAATTGACGATGTACTACGAACAAGTGCGGTGGTCCAGTCGTTTTACCTTTTCTATTCAATGTAAAAAGAATCGATTATACGAATCGCTATTTTACTTGCCGTAATTGCCATGCAATTATACACAATATTATCACGGTCCGATAACAATAAAATATGTGTGAAAAAGATGCGATTATAAGAATCGTCGACTGGCGGTTGTTTTTACACCTCGTCGAGTGACAGCCGCCATCCTTTGTTTCGCATAATTCAGGTGTAAATTCTGAAGTTGAGACACACTGTGCTGCAAACATGTTTGATAGTGCATGGAGTAATTAAGGCAAATTCTGATAGTGTGGCTCCCATCACCAAAATTAAATCACTATACGATTATACGACATCTGTAAACTACGACAAAAATATGTATTGGAGCAAGGTTAGAAACCAGTAATTCCAATTCCCATAGGGTCCCATTATAAAACGGCAAACTTTCCAAGCAGTTTTCTAGCATTTCCTTTATTTCAGATTGTGCAAGTCTGGTATCAATTTATAGATCAATCTGTCCTCTTCCAACATTTGCAATAAAAAAGATATGTCATGTTACTTCTAAGAAAATGCATCTCACTTGAATGCAGGTACCGGTAGAAAACAGGGTTTCGGCAGTCATATTTCGACAAAAGCCCCATACCACAGTAAACACCCCCCAAAAGTTCACCTTTCAAGTTAGCCTCAAATGAAATGCACCAAAATGTTGCAGACACGCATAGGATATTAGAAATAACCACAAAAGGCATGTCTGAGATTGCTAAATGGCTTTTATGCCAGAAGAGAATAGGAACTCTTTAGTAATAGGCACTACTTTTCAATGGACCACGGAGGGATACACGATGATTTACTGGTATTTAACCATAAAAAAAACTCTTCTCTATCATTATTTACCTACTTTTACCACACATGCAAAATTTCAGGTCGATCCGCTAAGTAGAAATGCCCCCAGAACACATTTGAGTATGACACATGATAAGCCATGTGGCTTGTGTTTCAGTACTAGGATTCAATGAGGAGCGAGAACTAAAATTCGCACCTAAATCACATAAACCACTCAAAAAATACCAGTTCATTTAGACTTATTTAATACAATGGACAGTAATAATGTGTAATACGTGTAATATTTGCGTATAACACATGAAACGATGTGCTGTGAGCTGCATAAGGCGAGTTTCAGTACTTTTTTTCATTTGTTGAATCCGAAAAAACGGGTTTCGCTTTAATAAGTGTCGATAACGTGTCAGTAACGATATTATTCACATTTATTTCCGTGAAAAATAATTAACGCAATAAAATAACACAGTTACATGGTGATTTTATGTATAAGTGGACCCTATAGGGTCGGTCCCTGGTTTTCTTAAAGGTTAGAAACCAGTAATTCCAATTCCCATAGGGTCCCATTATAAAACGGCAAACTTCACAAGCATTTTCTAGTATTTTCTTTATTTCAGATTGTGCTAGTCTGGTATCAATTTAAAGATCAATCTGTCCTCTTCCAAAATTTGCAATAAAACATATAAGTCATGTTACTTCTAAGAAAATGCATCTCACATGAATGCAGGCACCGGTAGAAAACAGGGTTTCGGCAGTCATATTTCGACAAAAGCCCCAAACCACAGTAAACACATCCCAAAAGTTCACCTTTCAAGTTAGCCTCCAATGAAGCACCAAAATGTTGCAGACACGCATATGATATTAGAAATAACCACAAAAGGCATGTCTGAGATTGCTAAATGGCTTTTATGCCAGAAGAGAATAGGAACTCTTTAGTAATAGGCACTACTTTTGAATGGATCACACGGGGGAATACACAATGATTTACTAGTATCTAACCATAATCTTAACTATTTAAATTCGACCTGTTTTATTTTTATTAATTGTTTAGAGACATGTGGTAATGCTTTTTTACGATTGTGAGTCAAATTATACAGCTATATTGAAATTACAAACTATTTTGGTCCGTTGTATTTAGAAAAGATGCGATTATAGGCAAAATGCGATTATACAAATAATCGCGGCTGTCCGGTGACTATTCGTATTGTTCGTTCAGTCAAATAGAAAACGCCATTACGCATGTAAACAACACTGACTGTTTACAAATATGCGCAAGGTGCCCTCTTTTAGTTACATATATAACACTCATTGTGGTAAACCGCCTTGAAATCGGCAATTGTTTCTACACAGGCCATTGAGACCTTCACTTGTTCTATACAGTGTAACATATAGAACAAGTACAGAAATTACGAACAGTATACACTAAAAGTGTGCATGTTAATTTGTAATTTTAATTTATATAAGCTGCACGACACATCAACATAATACTAGAAATATGGCACACTCTACAATAGAGAAGTAGAAGCAGTAAACGAACACAGTCAGTACTACACTTCGACATAATGCTGGAAATGTGACACTTCCGACTTAGCAGTATCAGAACGCAAGCTAGAAGCTAAGGATAGCAACACAATGACAGTAAATGAACATTGCACTTAATAAAATGAGCCATAAAGACTTTATAATGCTATCGATACTATTAAAATTAATGGTTAATTACTATCAATTAAACTGTATTATCAATTAAACTGTATGAGTTGACAAAAGATGCTTAGTCCTGCAACGCGCCATAATACTGTAAAGAAGACAGTGAGAGCACCCGAATGCTGGGAATTATGCCAATTAGATGTGTTTGAGGAGATCAAATATAGAACGCTTAATGTTGGATACTTTTGTTTAAACAATATTGCTAGCATTATAAACACATTTTTACGTTCGCACTTTCCTACATCAGTCAGTATTTTCCGCAGGCACATAACCACTTCACAATAAAGACAATCATTTAGCTGTAAACATCGACTTTAAACTTTGATATGATTACAAATTGTCGTAGAGATGTTCATTTAACTAATATAGTTTTCAAGTAAGGTACTAATGCATTTTAAGATATTTTAATAGGTCGGAAACATAAAAATGTTGTTTATGGGGTCTTTTTGGGGTACATTTTAATGACTTCAAGCATCATAAGAGTGATTGTCAAACAAAATATTAAGTACATAAACCACTGGACATTATAACTATTAAAAGATTTAAATCTATACTTAACACAAATATAACAACATAATAAAAAGGAAATGTCTTTAAAAAAGACAATCGGCGTTGAAATTAATATTGAGATGTCATTTCAAAATTACCGAAACAGGCCAAGTTGATCGCATACGTTACTTCTCAGACCGCAGATTTTTTGTTACCTACCAATATTAGGAGACTTATTGGACCCCAGATTTTTCGGACACTATAAGCAAACTTCTCGGACCCAAAATTTAATTTGACATAAATTTATTAATTTAAAACTTAAATAAAATTATTATTAATATCTATGCCGTGAATAAACCAATCATACAGTTCCATGTTTCCACCAATGACATATGAATAACCAAAATAATTTAGGTGAACAGAATTGTTATCTTAATTTGTCAAGCCAATTTAACAAATTAACAATGTAAGAAAATAATTTCGGGAATGAATTAAAATTATTATATATCAGACGCGTCTATATAGTTATTTATAGTACCGGTAATATACCACTCATGTTAGTTCCTACGCGCGCTATTTTAAGAATGACACTACTGTTTCTGGAATTTGATGAACTCGCTAGAATCAATGGGCTACATGGAACGACAACTCTATGAGTGAGATTTATGAATGGGAACATTGCACAATTGCTATTTATGGAGCGTACCGCTTACATAAATGTAGGCTCAACAAAATAGTTATTTCGTTACGTGAATGAATATAACATTGTTTATGGCATACAGTGAGAAAATACGTTAATAATTAGCCTCAGTGTTAGAGTATATGTCGAGGATATGTTTATAACTTCATTTTAACCGCTTATGTAAACAACTATGTAAATCTTTTAATCCCCAACAGTATGCAACAGTTATTGGTATACATTAAATCATTGTTTGAAGTTTGCATTCCCTTAAATTAGAAAATTTGCCCAATTCTATTGGCATTCAATTTTCCTTCTGCATAATTATCGCAAGAAATCTAGGTCAAAAGTGATCTTAGACAGCTACGCCGAAAAACATGAAAAATTGCTCGAGATTTTCAACACAGGTTTTCATGGTTAAATATTATATGTAAATGCACGTTAAAAATTGTCACTGGTGAACGAGCAAATTATACAATACGATTGGAATGACAATAGAAATATAAAGAGTTCCATTACAGTCGTTCAGCATACATGTATATTCATTCATTTATATAGAATATTAGCCGGTTAGGTGTTTGTTCGTCAGGTTTTATACATTGGTTTGGTTTTTATCCGTTCCTAGTATACATTGCGTTCGGTCATTATCAACTAGTAATTAGGTTTTTATCCATTTTCTCGCAGTCTGCACATTCGAACGAGTATTGTGTCCATATCCGATGGGATAACAACATAGTGGAAACGGGGTTTTGAAGCAGTAATGTTTGCTTCCAAACAGCGAAATAATATGGCAATTTAAAGCATCTAAGTATTTTTTAAGATTTTTTATAAATATTTTAATTGGATGTTTGGCCTTGTTCCTCAGCATTCCATCTTACAACCCAATAATTGCTAGAAGTAACATTAGGTATATTGAATTTAATACTTATTAGATTAATGGCGACGGTTATTGCAACCAAAACATACCTGTACATAAAACATATGCATAAAACAAAGTAGCCCCGACTTTCCATACTCCATTTTGGCACTGCGTTAGGGTCGCTGCACTACGTTAGGATTATTCAGGTACATGCCGCAATTATGCACTGATGGAAATGTTCACTAACGACTCCATACAATAGTAAATTCACCTACGATGTTGAATGTTTACACAACACACACCAGTTTACACATAAGTCGTTCATGTCGACTGCAGTCTACTTCTTGTGTGAGTTAATAGATAAAAAGATGTAAATGTAGTTATATTGTGTTCAATGTTACAATGAGTAATAATTTCTCGCTTCAATTTGTTTGTGTATTGATTAAATGTGTGTTAAAATGTTATTGTTGACGATTTTATCTAGAACTATTTTTCATGCGTAACTATGTATCGCTGCAAGTAGACGTCATCAGGCTGATATGGCTAAGAAAAGGCTCGGCAAGCCACGCCTTTTCCTACGCCATATCGGACTCATCTGATAACACATGATATCAAAAGTCCCCAACCATATATTCTCTATATCATTCTTATAGTTGTAATGAAATATGTTTACTTCAACGGTTGAAATAGTTGTTAAAAATAATCGAATAAGCAACTAAGCACGTATGTTACTATGTATTTAGGATGCTAGCAATATTATATTAACAATAGTAGTCATTATTTATTGTTAAAATTGTTAGTCTTTATCTTCATTACATATTTTAGTCCTCCTACTTGTTGACAAAGATGTAAACGTTATGCAAGTGTTTTATTTTATGCTCGATGTTTTTAACAAGAGTGCAATATGAAATCCGATATACGCAGTCAGTCACACTTGAGTGATAATCTAATATCTTAGATGATACGAGTCACCAAATTGTGACCACAGCAGGGTGCCAATACACTAGTGTTCACTAGCAATATTATACAAAAGTAACCATCATTTTGCGTTCTATATATGTTCTCCGCAAACACATCTATTTGGCATAATTTCCAGCATTCGGGTGCTTCCATTGTCTTCATTACAGTATTATGGCGCGTTGCAGGACTAGGCATTTTTTGTCAACTCATACAGTTTAATTGATAGTAACCGTAAACTCACCGTAGTATGGATAACATTATAATGTCTTTATAGCTCACTTAATTAAATGCGTTGTTCGATTTCTGTCATTGCGTTGCTATCTTTACTTCTATCTCACTTTTCAATACTGCATTGTTGGTAGTGTCACATTTCCAGCACTATGTCAAAGGGTAGTGCTGTTTGTGTTCGTTTGTTGCTTTTACCTTCCGTTTCATGCCCCCCACAAAGGAGGAGGCATTAAGCATTGCACTTGTCCGTCCGTCCGTACCTGCGTACAAACGTACGTCCCGAAATGTTGTGGAGTCTTTAACTGGTGAGAGGATTTCGCTCAAAATTTCACATCTGAAGAACCTTAATGTGTAGGTGATCGTGTGTGAAGATCGTGTGTGAAGAAATTTTGGCTGGGACCAATTTTGGTACAATTATGACTTCATCTTTCCACTATACAATATATACTTCATGAATTTTTGTGATCTTATCTCATCTTTTACTGCAGGGCAGATTTTGCTCAAACTTTCACAGCTGAAGAAACTTAATGAATGTGTAGTTGATCGATCGTAAAGGAAGGTATTTTGGCTGCTACCAGTTTTTGCAGAGTTATGACCCTTTGTCATTTATACCACTATACTATTTGTTTAAATGTTTTGGCCTCAAGTTTTCTTTAACTGTTTTGCAGATTCCGCTCAAACTTTCACAGCTGAAGAACTGTAATGTGTAGGTGATCTTGAAGGCCCGCGATAAATTTTGGCTGAGTAATGGCCCTTGGTCATTTTCTCCACTATAAAACTTTGTGGACACAACTCTACTTTAACAGCTAGCGGATTTAGCTAAAAGATATATATATATATATTCTAAAAAGTTGTTTAATCAACTCATCCGAAACTTCTTGGTGGATTGCGCTTAAACTTAAACAGCTGAAGGATCTTAAGGTGTATGTGTTCGCAAAGGAAGGAATTTTAGCTGAGACCGATTTTGACAGAATATGGCCCTTTTTTAAATTTGTTCAACTATAGAATATATTTGAAAATAAATTTGAGGAGGCAAATATTAGCGTTGACGACACGTCGTTTGTCTCTGTCGAAACATATGTCGCGGGGGCATCCGTGGCACATCTAGTTGATACTGTATTTTCGTGCGTGCCATATTTCCAGCATTATGTCGATGTGTCATGCTGACTGTGTTCGTTTTCAACTTGTATGGAATAAAATTACAAATTCAAATGCATTATTGTAGTGTCTACAGTGCGTTCTATGTCCTATAATTGTACTTGTTATATGTTATAGAACTTGTTTGGTCTCAATTGCCTGTTTTATAGAGATTTCAAGACGGTTTACCAAAATGAGTGATATATATGTAACTAAAAGAGGGCACGATAAATCTGTATTAGCACGAGTGTATGGAGTGCCAAAAACCACTTCCGGCACGGCTTTGGTGTTTAATGAGTTTTTTATTATATACCATTGTTATTATCGTTCAAAACATAAACACAACACTCGCGTGACTCAATTTTTCCAGAATGACACAGCATCAAAATGAAACACACCTGACCTCTACTAATCCTAGTTTTTAATCGATAAAAAGGTCGCGTTGGGACGTAAGTTGGTGGAATTACTCAATCTGTGCATCATATAATTCAATTTAACATTATAATCCGCCGTTGTTTTTAATAATAAAAAAGTTTTTATCTCTATTTGTTCATTTGTAATTAATGTTCGAAAGTGAAAGTAGAAACTGCATGACAACGCAAGTAAAACGCATTTTATTGCACAAACAATTATAAACACAATGAGTGTTTAAAGTTAATAATGATTATATAGTTATCATGGTTAAACATGGTTGTAGTAAGAATATTCGGAAATTGTGCTTGTTTGGAAATTATTTCATTCCTCCGCGGACTGTATCTTTGTGTATGTACCATTTAGCCAAATATGGATAGTAATCAGTTCCTAGTATAGAGGTTAGACGAAAGCAGTGACGTCACACTATATGTATAGAATGGGAGAGACTTTCTTTGATCAACCAACAAAGAAACGGTTTATTCATTAAACAAATAACCAGCCTTTACGTAAATTTCCGTTGAAAAGTAATAAAACTGAACGAAGACACAAGGATATAAATTTTAGATTTATTAACATAATCCATCCAAAACACAGACACACTACTGGTGAGCGAGTATTTGTCGGACAGTAGTATTATCCGGACGTTTTTAAATATTCGCGTTTCGTAACCGTTTTTCGTATTTTATCATCAGAATACAAATAAACGCTTATATTTTCAAGTAGGTTTCGTTTTTCTTCGATAATAGTGAGTTTATTTTTTGGTAAAACCCCAAATGTTTACGTTGATAGTCTGAAACGCATGCAACTGTCGTCTGTGGAAGTAAAATGACGTGCGCATGCCCGATACAATCCCAATTTGGGGCCCAGACAGGGTTTGTGATAGTTTTGGTTGTCTGCTCATTATAGCAGACGAACTCTGGCAGAACATTATTTAACCCGCTACGACGTTAAGGACGTGCGTTGTAGCTACATAGATAAGTAACGTGTAGTAAACTCTTTAAAACGTCATGCTTCCATATTTGTTTCAACGCCTTACTTATATTCTATAGTATTTACTAAATCATTTGATACAGTGGTATTATTTTTATATAAATTACGCATTTGATTATTTATTTGTTGTCTAATATAGATTAAATAAAGTTATAAAGCATTTCTCCGTATATTTCACTGTTAAAAAAAACGTCCGGAAAATACTACTGTCACCGTGAAAAAGACCGCGTTTAATGTACCCCTTTCAAGGCCTCAATAGTTGCGCATGCGCACAAGTGAAACTTATTTTGTTTACATACGCAAACGGGTGATCAACCCAGGATGTTACAAGCGAATTTTCATCGTTGTGTTTGTTCATGAATTCAAACTGCCCCAAAATAAATGCATATTTCGTCCGACAAATACTCGCTCACCAGTAAATATTGTAATTCGATTTTATTTTAAATTCCAACACACTCGCGTCCTACTCCTAGTTTGACTCCTACACTGTGTAAACTTCAAATTTAACTGAATGACGTAAAACTAGAAAATGCGATATTACGTCATTACGCGCACGTGAATTTTGGCGAGTTATGTTAAATAACCGGAACTACCTGCATTGGCAAAATAGCTAACGGTTATTAAATTTTTTCCTGTACAAATTTGTTACTATTTATGGTAAGGTATATAATAAACACATTTACTTCTTTCCCATTATCGCGCCTGCATTGACGAAATAACACCCCATGTGATAACCTTGGCGGTATTCCACCTTGTTGAATACAGCAAACACGCGCATTATAATGACGTCATTTTGTAAATTTTCTTGACGTCATTTGATGTTTTTTGTGTTATTTAGTGATTTTATTTGGTTTATTTTCAAAATAAAGAAAGAAAATAATGGGATAAATAGAATACCATGTAAGTGTTGAATACAGATAAGTCTATTTGCTCGCCAAGGCTCGTGGTTTAGGTTTTTCTAAATAAACTTATCTGTATTCAACACTAACGGAGTATTCTCAATTTATAAACATACATGTCCAAGTCCGCTACCAATTGTTAAATACACGGTAGTACCGGCGCCAATATTTAGCGAAAACGGTAAGATGTAAACACTGTGTATACTAACTAGTTCATACCTTGAATTGTGGATGTATATGAGTCAACAAACTGTGACCACAGCAAGATGCCAATACACTACTGTGTAGAGTGCATAATCCCAGATTTGGGGAAGGGACACATAAGCAAAAGGTGGTTAGTAATAATCGAATTAGCAAGCATATTTGTATGTTACATTGTATTTATAATGCTAGTAATAATATTTTAACAAAAATAACCATCAATTAGAGTGCTATATTTGTTCTCCCAAGCACATCTTTTTGGTTTGATTTCCAGCATTCGGGTGCTCTCGTTGTCTACTTTACAGTCCGAATCCCGGATTTACTACAAACTTGTATCAACCTGTGTGATTTCATATATCACAAGAATAATTGGTAGTATGTTCAATGGCATTAAAGCAACAATGGTCTAAAGGATCTATTCTAAATAGAAAACTGGACTGAATAGATCATAGTCCAAGTTAATTAAATATAAGACAGGTCTGAATAGATCATCGTCCAAGTTAATTATAAAATTCCCCTTTCAGAGTAAACTATTTGAAATACAACAATACAAGTATATTAAGTTCATCTCTTAACACGGATGAAATTGTCTAAATGATTTACACGTGAATCTAAATACAACGAAATATTTCAAGACCATACGGAACACATTATCATCAGATAACTTATATGTGAAACAATAGACTCCATAAGAAAATATCTTTATGTAAAAAACAATCTTACTGTTGATTGTTAATATCCCAACTTGGCATTACGTCGTGCGTTCGAAATACTTGTCAATTATAACAATATCAAACAAAGGGACCAAAATGGCCCCGTGTCGCTTACCGGAGTTTAATGAATCATATTGGCTTGTAAAAATTTAATCGCATGTTATAACATGTTTGAAGTAAAGTTGACAACAGTTATCAACAAAAGACCACTGACAGCCACGTTTTTAGCAAATCAAAATAATTTGAAGGAATGTGGTAGATGGTCAGCCAAGAAACATTTCTGTAAACTTATTTCGAATTCAAGCAAGAGGTATCCGTCAAGAATCCAATTGAGGAAAAATGTCCCGTCCCCCGTCAGCAATGTTTTTTAACAAATCAAAATTATTGAAAGGAATCTGGTAGATTGTCGGCCAAGAAACATTTCTGTGAACTTATTTTAAAATCGAGCTAGTGGTTTCAGATATGAAGATGTTCTAAGTTTACTATATACATGTAGTTATAAAAGGGAAACTGCCCTGCCCTCTGGCAGCTATTTTTTGTAAAGAATCAAAATGATTTGAAGGAATTTGGTAGTTTCACCCAAGGGACATTTATGTGAAATTATTTTAAAATTCAGCAATAAATGTTTTTTGACAAATGAAAATAATATGAAAACTGGAAGAGGGTCATCAAAGGAACATTTCTGTGAAATTATTTATAATCTAGCGGGTGGTCTCGGACAATTTTCAGTATAGCCATATATGGAAAACTGCCCCCCCCCCCCTGGTAGCCATGTCTTTGAATAATAATAATTTGAAGAAATTTGACAGAGGGTCACCCAACCAACATTTCTGTGAAATTATTTTGAAATCCAGCCAGTGGTTTCGGACAAGAAGCGTTTTCAAGTTTCCAATAAAAAAGCCATTTAAAAAACTGCCCGTCCCCTGGCGGCCAAGTTTATTAACGAATCAAATAATTTAAAGAAATTTCGTAGAGGGTCACCATGTTCTGTTAAATTATTTTGGAATCAACTGAGTGGTTTCGGACAAAAATATTTTTATAGTTTTCAATATAGCCATATAAGGAAAATTGTCCCGCCCCCAGGCGGTCATGTTTTTTTTTTTAAGAATCAAAATAATTTGTAGAAATTTGATAGAGGATCAGCCAACGAACATTTCTGTGCAATTATTTTTCAAATCCAACCAGCAGTTTCCGGCAAGAATATTTTTAAAATTTTCAATATAGCCATATATGGAAAACTGCCCCGCCACCTTTGGCCATGTTTTTTTAACTAATCAAAATAATTTGAAGAAATTAGGTAGGGGGTCACCCAAGGAACATTTCTATGAAATTATTTTGAAATCCAGTCTGTGGTTTCAGACGATTTTTTTTTTTAAGTTTTCCAGTTTTTAAAAGATTTTGGTTGCCATGGCAACTAAAGCTTTCCTTATATTCAAACGAATTGAAGGAATTTGTTCAAGGACTATCCCAGGAACATTCCTGCCAAGTTTGATTAAAATCCGCTAAGCGGTTTGAAAGAAGTTGTTTCGAAAGACAGATTTTCGCATTTTTGAAAAATCTCATTAAATGTCTTAACTGCAAAAACTAAGAATCTGGAATAATCTAAAACAAAAATTTTATAAAGAAACAAATGATGAATAAAAAAATTTGCCTTCGCCGGAACTCGAACCCAGTACCTTAGCGTTCAAAAATCTCAGCGCTAACCTCTAGGCCATTCGGACTTCTTGATTTGGTAGTGTATTTTTAACGTGTTATTTGATACACGTGTTTTCCAAAGTACCAATGAAAAGCGTTACCAACGCTTTATAATTGTATCCATTTCGATTGATGGTTACCATAAACGAAACGATATTTCAAATATATTTCTTAGTCACGAGTGTTATTTCGCTTGTTTGTGTGTTCGATGTATAATTTCTTTTTGGGATGTATGACACAAATTAAAAATTTACAATTTGTCTGTGAACAGATCCCTTTAAGTAAATTGTTGACGACGACGACGACGGACGCCGACGACGGACGGTGACTGACCGGAATAGCTCACCCTTGAGCACTCCGTAAACAGGTCAGCTAAAATAACGCAAAATATGAACATAAATAAAAAAAACATAACGATGTAAATGCAAACGTATACGATACTCTAATTTATTTTCAGCTCCAAAGGTAAATGCATTAAAGGGACATTTTCACATAGTTTCGCATTTTTTTAAGGATGCCATTAAATGTCTTAACTTGACAGATTTCAGCATCGGAACTAAAAAGCTTAAGTATAATAACAAGAAAAGTATTAAGAAAAAACAACAAACAAATTATTACAGCCGGGGTTCGAACCCGGGACCTACGGATTGAGAGTGATTATCGCCTTAGCCACTCGGCCATTCCGATTTCTATATTTCATCTTGCATTATTTACTGTATGTAAGTGTTTAACGTGATGTCATCGGTTTCAACGAAAACAATAGAAACATTCCAAATGATTCCATCGTTAAGCGTTACAAAAGTTTATAATTTTATCAATTTCAACTGATGATTACTCATAAACGAAACGGTTTTTACAGTATATTTCTAGGTCCGTAGTGTTATTTTGCTCCCTTGTCTACACTGTTCTTTCATTTTTGGAATCCGTGACAAAAAGTTGAAAATTGTCAAATCGTCAATCTGTGAACAGGTCCCTTTAACAAAGTGATAGTCCTTAATAATCGTTATTAAACGCAGGGCGGTCGTCATCGGGCGAGTCGATAAAGGTGCGAGTCGTTATAATACCACCAAACTAGTTTGTCATCATATTCCTCGCAGTGGTTACCTCCCCTAGAGCTATGCTCGGAACCATTCAAATCTCTGCGCGGAGGTTTGTTATCTTGACGTTGTGTCTACACGGGTCTAATATAGTCTGACGTCAACCAATCAATGGCCGATTACTCATGGACAATACAATATAGCAGACTAACGGTATGTCATACATAAAAACATAGTTTTCTAAATTGTTTGCGTTCGTTTTGTATGACGTTGTAACCAAACATCATATTTCATTTTAGTATATCGCGATCTTTTAGTGATTTTTATCTTATTGAACGTATATCGATTAAATATACTGAATAACTTGTCTGAACATACATTCATATATTTTGGATATTCGGACGTGTTGTTTACTGTTGAATAAAATACACCAGAAATTTAGTAATGCTTATTTATATATCTTTAAATACAATCTTCTATTATTTTAAGTAATTAACAACAAATGATACATTTCAATCTTATGTTAATAAAAACCATTATCCTTATTAAAATAATACGAATTGGTCAAACAAACTATAAATAAATAAATAAATAAATGATTAATTTATTGATATTAATAATTTATTTAAACTGTTATAGTTTTTCAGCGTGCAGTTTCGACTGCCAGGCATCAGTACAACAGTAAGGAGATAGAAAGAACAGAAAAAAGCCACAACATGTGTGATACTGATCTCTTCCAACATCACAAGACAGGAAAGTTCATAAACAGAAATTTCGCTGCTCATCTGTGTGATTACTATTGTATCTAGTGGATTTATCATGAGATTATAAATTGTCAAATTTTAAAAAACAACTTTCTACAATAAGAATTTTATATGAGTAAGTTATAAAATGTGAATATTAACCGTGTGTAGTAAACAAAGCAATAATAAGGACATCTTACAAACTTTGCAACATACTCCAAGCATGTGTTGTCCTTTTGAAAGGTGAAAGTAAACTTATTCTATGTAAAAAATGATAATTTAATTAATTTTATCTGTAGCTTTAGAAAACATTGAGCAATTAAATTTAAATAAGTTCAGTTATGCTGTACTGATTTGTTTGATGGTGTGCATTGCCTGCGCCTATACTGCATACAATTATTTCAGTGAAGATTTTAATGTCGATATTTAACTTTAGGAATATGCCCATTATTTGTACAGCTGAAATGGTTGATTTGCAAATATATATAAGTAATACTTCACATCATGTATACATTTATTGTGAAAGTAAACATGTTCAGTCATTAAAATATATTGTATGCAATAAATTGACAATTGTATTTCACTGACAAACATTTATTGCATTTGTACATTAGCATTGTGTCATTATTAAACAGAAATATATATGTACATGTTTTGGTTTAGAAAAGACATAAGAATATATGTGTGGATTAACTGATTTGTTTGATTTGAAATTATAAATAAAATAAAGGTTTAAACTGTGTAATTAAAATTTGTTAATTATAATCTATGTATGGCCAAATAATATCACTTATAAGATGGCATAAGTCTTGTACATAAAATGATTTAGTCAATATTTCCAGTAATATCACTGTAGTAAGAGTGACATGTACAGTGTTTCAGCTATAAGTTTCAAGGCATTTTAATTAATTGTATAAATTAATTGAAATTTCCTTTCTCTGTAAGGCATGCCTACTTTTCCACCTTCTTAATCATAATACCTAAGGTGTATATGATTTGTTAATTAATACTGGTAATAATGAAACATAAATAAACAGCACCACTGTGCAGAAGAACTTTTTATTTTATTATATTTTTTTAAATATATAACAGTAAATTTCAAGATCCTTTGAATTGCCAGTACAGTTGGCCAGCCATGCACATAAAATGAATCCAGCATTTTCTAAATGAATCAGCAACATGAAAATAAATACAAAAACAAGAATTATACAGTAAGTTCTACTAGCATCAACTACTACTACATTGTTAATGTATTTCCAAATATAATAATTCTAAAATCGTGATGCAATACTGGTGAGCGAGTATTTGTCGGACGAAATATGCATTTATTTTGGGACAGTTTTAATTCATGAACAAACTCAACGATGAAAATTCGCGTGTAACATCCTGGGTTGATCAACCGTTTGCGTATGTAAACAAAATAAGTTTCACTTGTGCGCATGCGCAACAATACAGGCCCTGAAAGGGATCCATAAAACACGGTCATTTTCACGTTGACAGTAGTATTTTCCGACATTTTTGTTAACATTGAAATATACGGAGAAATGCTTTATAACTTTATTTAATCTATATTAGACAACAAATAAATAATCAGATGCATAATTTATATCAAAATTATACCACTTTATCAAAAAAAAAAATAATTACTAGAGAATACAAGTAAGGCGTTGAACAAATATGGAAGCATGACGTTTTAAAGAGTTTACTAGACGTTACGTATCTATGTAACTACTTCGCACGTTCTTAACGTCGTAGCGGGTTAAGTAATGTTCTGTCAGAGTTCGTCTGCTATAATGAGCAGACAGCCAATACTATCACAAACCCTGTCTGGGCCCCAAATTGGGATTTTATCGTGCATGCGCACGTCTTTTTACTTCCCCGGATGACAGTTGCATGAGTGTCAGACAATCAACGAAAACATTTGGGGTTTTACCAACAAATACACTCACTATTTTCGAAGAGGAATGAAACATACTTGAAAATATAAGCGTTTATTTGTATTATGATGATAAAATACGAAAAGCGGTTACGAAACGCGAATATTTAAAAACGTCCGGATAATACTACTGTCCGACTAATACTCGCTAACCAGTACACATTTACTTTTGCTGTAATACTTCTTACTTTAACACTAACTTAATATACAGTAACGTGATTGGTCTTTATAGCATTATTAGAAATCAAATTAACTACCAATACGCATTAACTGCTTACACTGAATTAGTTCCTGAACACTTATCCGAATATCCAACATAGACATCAAGTTAATTTGGGTGAGCTTTTTAACAAACTACAATTTATGCTGAAATGGAAAGCATGCATATAAAAAGACAAGACAAAGGTTGAATGAAAGGCGGAACGATATTACAACGACATATAAAAAAGTACGTAATTTTCAAGCTCGTTTAAAATTACCTATAGAAAGTAACGTACCTCAACCATCTTGGTTTAACCGGTGATACCATAGGAGATTTGGGTGATGCCAGACCTTTACCACGAAGTAAGTAAAGATCGGGTACCAGAATAGGGTCTAATAGACCCGTGTACTCACGCTCTAAGCATTGATGGATATGCGATATTTTCCAGCGTAGGCTCGCAATGTTAGATACCAGTAAATCATTGCGTATCCCTCCGTGGTCCATTCGAAAGTAGTGCCTATTACTGAAGAGTTCATCTTCTTTTCTGGCATAAAAGCCATTTAGGAATCTCAGACATGCCTTTTGTGGTTATTTCTAATATTCTATGCCTGTCTGCAACATTTTGGTGCATTTCATTGGAGGTGAACTTTTAGGATGTTTTTACTAGGGTATGGGGCTTTTGTCGAAATATGACTGCCGAAACCCTGTTTTCTACTGGCGACTGCATTCAAGTGAGATGCATTTTCTTAGAAGTAAAACATGACATATCTTTTTTAGTGCAAATTTTGGAAGAGGACGGATTGATCTTTAAATTGATACCAGGCTTGCACAATCTAAAATAAACGACATGCTAGAAAACTGCTTGGAAAGTTTGCCGTTTTATAATGGGACCCTATGGAAATTGGAATTACTGGTATCTAACCGCAATGATTGATTTAGCCATCTAGGTCACAACACACTAAATAAATGTAGGGCTGTACTCTCTAAATAAATCAACAAGTTTAACTCGAAGACATGTTTTTATGTTTAGACACTTGCTTTGATATTCTTTTGTTGAGATGTTGGTAGGGTAAGCATTGGTATGCACAAATAAATCACTGATATGTTTTAAGATTGGAGTCTACAGTATGATTAAAGGTTACGCATGCGCAAATAAATTCCTTCATTGTTACATATAAAATATTCAATGTTTGATCTCAATTCTCACAATGACCAAGAGACTTCCCAATATATCACCATACATTGTTGGAAAGATAAGGCCATAACCTTTTTACCTTAGAATAAACACACCGGTTTTGACAGGCATGGGGGGTGCCATTTTGTGCATGAATACATGGGCCAAAAGATATGAAGCTGGGAACCATTTAAGATAAAGTAATGCCTAAAACTGTCTTTTTTCTTATTTCTTACATATATACCTTTGAATTCATACCAAGACATATCATTTAAACTGTATTTTAAAAATCATATGCATTATACACTGTACCCTATGTGTTTATTATCTAACTGACATGTAACCCTGAGGATGTGACTTCCGTTTTGGTGTAATTTGACCTATGACACTTGCGCTGAGGCGGGTTACATTCAACTAGAAAGTAGCCGCTAAAAAGATGGTGATAAAACAGTCAACTTTGTTTAGTGTCGAGTTCTTTCTTACATAATACATGACATACCCTTTTATTGCTTAAATCAATTCAGCTCAGAATGCTCTTTAAGAAAAGGTACGGTTATGAGGGTCCCTATGTACAAAATGTTGCATTTATTTTTGGTTAAAGTTATCGCTTTTACATTAAATTACATAAGGATTGGAATTAGTATATTGTAACCTCTATGGATTAGGGGGCACTATACAGTTTCTCGGGCTTCGGACTCGGCCTGGTGGGGTCTGGGTTCGAGCCGTCTTGCACATACTGATAATGTCAACACCTGAAAACAAACCAAACATCATTTAAATATTGTTGTGGCTGTGGCTTCACAAAAATGTAGGGAAAAGAATTATGCACACAGTTCCACTATAATTTTAACATGCATGATCAGCTAATTTTGGGGTTCAAATGTCACCAGTTTTCGCGACCATTTCGGTGATTTTCAACATCAATTTGCAACTTTCCTGCAAATGCGAGCACCTCAAACACTGCATGCCTGTCTGCGTAACTTACCAGGTACTTGATTGCAACTGAGCAAACTGGAGGTCAACCATTCAGATTTTCAAATAAATTCCTATGTATGTATGCCCTTTTAAATAACCCGCCAAAAAAGCCTCATTTACAAATTTTATGTGCAAGGTGGATCAACACATATACTGGCTTTACATAGGTCATATTTTCGAATTCACTAAGCATGCAATTAAAAACTCCAACCCTTAAATCTGATACTTACAACTTCTAAAACACTCAAAATGCTGCTCAGTTTCACTGTATCCCTATTTATTAGAATTTTCTCCCCTGCCAATTCGAATTTTTGGCTGAAACTGTATAGTGCCGCCTTAAGGGAAAATCACACTGTTCCATAGAGGCAAACTGAAATCATTAACTTGAAGTGCAACCAACACCTAGCTTCCATAATATAATTTGGATGAATATAATGACTTCTTTTCATTTTATTCATGTTTTAGCACCCATGCGACATTGCGGCTTTTGGCCAACATTCACAAGTGCAAAGAAGCCGCACTATGAGAATGGAAACATTGCTAATATTACACTTTGTAACAACCGCAGTCTTGATTTGATGGTTTAAGCACAGTGCAGAAACACCTAATTCAATTTGCACACCAAAAGCATTTTCCACATTATAACAGAACCCCATGAATGAACAAAGCATCACCAAAACTCGGTAAACTGCTAGTTACACAGCAATTTGTGGTATTCAACAGTATGATATTTTTCACCCAAACAGGCCCAAGAATGTTACTAATGAACCCAGCACACAAGAAGTATAAACTTGCATGATTCATAACTGTAGTCATATAATGGTGAACAATATGGGGCATACCAATCAGACCGCTAGCACCACAAGGCCCTGTCGGATGGGTCCGGAGCTGCAGGGCACAGATTGTGGTTGCGGATGTCCACAACAGATGACAGCTGATCTTCTTAAGGCAGTTCACCTGCTGCAAAAGAGGGACAAAAAACCTCAGATTGAAGAACAAGTAAACATTCATTTATGCGTGCAAGCTGGAAACACATGCGGAGTCACACGTATACAACTTGAATAATGTTTGGACCGGACAGGAAGCGACAATGAACGTATGCGTTTATGCGGACCATGTTAACCGATGTACCAACTGGTTCAAAATCACTTGTTTTACCTGCATTTTCTGTGCCACTAAGAAAATTCTCCACTCAATTTGGCAATTATTATTCTAATCTGGACAAGGAATATTACATTTGTTTGCCCGTATAGCTATTTACAAATGGCAGAGAAACTACATCTTTGAATAAAATAGGCAGCAACTGCACTGGCCTGAAGCCATCACATCCATTCAACAAACACGTGTCATTTCTGTCCGAAAACCTTTCAAATCTATGCAAAATAAGTTTGCGATATCTTTTCAGCTGAAATTTGATGTATTTGAACCATGCGTAACTGTTCGTTCACTAGTGTGTGCCTGTGTGGAGCACATGGGCCATTTTATCCACTCCAAGAGCATAAAAGACACAAATTCAATGCACAAAATACATAAATATACCATTCAAATGTGTGTTAAGTTGTTTTTTTAAGCTGTTACAAAGCAAAATGCATTTTCTTTTATATCGGTATAAATATATTCTTTAAATGAAGCTTGTTGTAACATAATATAGTGCTTTTTGTAAAAAGTCAACAAATCCAGCTACTGAGTTACCTCCCTTGTTTGGGACTCAATAATCATCAAATCATGGCCCGGACATTGACACAACTATCCAATCCAGTGTGCTGAGGTGCAGAACAAACTAAAAAAATACCATATCATTCAGAAAATGCCATGTTACCTTAATGGGGCACTATACAGTTTCTCGAGCTTCGGACTCGGCCTGGTGGGGTCTGGGTTCGAGTCGTCTTGCACACACTGATAATGTCAACACCTGAAAACAAACCAAACATCATTTCAATATTGTTGTGGCTGTGGCTTCACAAAAATGTAGGGAAAAGAATTATGTACACAGTTCTACTATAATTTTACCATGCATGATCAGCCAATTTTGGGGTTCAAATGTCACCAGTTTTCGCGACCATTTCGGTGATTTTCAACATCAATTTGCAACTTTCCTGCGAATGCGAGCACCTCAAACACTGCATGCCTGTCTGCGTAACTTACCAGGTACTTGATTGCAACTGAGCAAACTGGGGGACAACCATTCAGATTTTCCAATAAATTCCTGTGTATGTACGCCCTTTTAAATATCCTGCCAAAATGGCGTTCAGAGCTAGGAATTCTTATTTACGAATTTTATGTGCAAGGTGGCTCAACACATACTCTGGCTTTACATAGGTCATATTTTCGAATTCACTAAGCATGCAATTAAAAACTCCAGCCCTTAAATCTGATACTTACAACTTCTAAAACACTCAAAATGCTGCTCAGTTTCACTGTATCCCTATTTATTAGAATTTTTTCCCCTGCCAATTCGAATTTTTGGCTGAAACTGTATAGTGCCGCCCATAGATATAGAAAATTTCACAAAGGTAATTGTCAATAAAAATTGTATTGTAACGTTTATTATGCTTATAAATGATAATGATAATTAGTTTAATATTTGCCGTAAGTGTTAATAAAGCAAAAACTTATTAAAAAATCATTTAAATACCAAAATGGATAAGGCAATAATAATATTATATTTTTACAATGACATAATAATAAATTAATAATATAATAATAATTATTAGATTTTTTATTATTATTATTAGATAATAATTAGTATAATAATAAATTATTAATATAATTATTATTGTTATTATTAGATCTTTTTTTATTATTATTATTAGATTGTACTTTTACAAATAAGTATTTATTATTTATTTTCATTGTATTATTACAAATAATTTATTGTTTGTTTTCATTATTTTTTTATTATTTTTTGTTTGGCTTTTTGTTTAACAACATTTCATTTAAATCATGTTTTAATTATTTGAAACAACACATAATTGTAATATAAAATATTATCTATTTAAGCTGTATAATAATAACAATAATTATTATAATAATAATAGATCATAATTCATGCACTAGAAATATTCAGATATGCCAGAAATAATTTTTTTTTTTTTTTTTTTTTCAGAGGGACCCATGAATATGCTTTAAAAAAGATGGCATGCATTTCGTCAATCCAGTGCAGCAACAACATATATGAACTTGAATTGACTGATATTAATACTGCCATTAAACATGTATTTCATGACTTTTCTGAGAATAATTAAAGTTTTGCAAGCCTCAGACACTGTAGTATAGTGTTTCAGTGATTTGTTAAGTGGTTTTTATATATTCTAGCAACATCAATTTCCTTCACTGACGTATTTCTAAAATCACACCCTTTTGTAATCTTCAAAGAAAGGGAAAATTATGAAAACAAATGAATATTTAAGCAAATAGATCTATTATATTTTGGAAAGAAAGTTACCACATTGCGTGTATTGTGTGGGATGTTTTTTAATATTATTGAATAAATAATGGATAACACTACCAGATGTTTGTTTATGGTTGCTATTTACTTATGGGAAAATGTGTAAAAAAAATGCATGCAGGAAAAATAAGGGAAAATTAAAAATCATATTTAGTTTAAAACTATTTATTTTAGTTTTACTGTGTAGAAAGCCTGACTATTATTGAGATATTTTGACAATGAATTAATAATCTGTTTCCAGAGTAGAATCAGTACTAGGTGTCTTTTTGAGAAAGACCATTCAAATGCTCCATTAATATGGATCATACTCAGAATCACTCAATCAAAAGGCAGACACCATATCCATTACACATGATTACACCTCTGCAACTCGAGGAAAATTCACAATTTTTATTTCAAACTGACAGGCACAATAAAAAACATGTGGCTACCAATTTGTATTTCTAAGCAACAACCTGTGTATACATGTACAATATGGCTAGAATGGAAAAATGGAGGCCACATTATAATACAGTGAAACCACCATGCCTTAGTAACCTGGTTACCCATTAATAAATAGATAAATGCTTTGAAGACCTCCAGTGGCTAACCTTTAAAAGGCTAGAACAATGTAAAAACCTATATTACAAGGTATATCATATTTGCATTCAGAATTGTATGCAAATTCAGTATATTTTCAGAATAATTTATGTAGACCTACAGTAGTGTTTGTAGCCTTTGTCACATAGTTCCAACTTTGCATGCATATTGCAAACAAGAAAAGTTTAAACAATGTGTGGTGTGTACAGTTTTATTGCAAACACAACTATATTATATATAATGAAATAAATATATAGCAACGCTAATTATATAAATGTAGTATTCTTTATTGTATATTACCAGATTGTTTACCACTAGGTTTGCCCACATATGTGGTCAAAGACAGATAGAAGGCTTTAATTGGCACTCTAGCAACATTACAAGGATTGCCAGTAATGTTAACATAGCTTATTTTCAAAAATGTTTGGTTGTTTCATCTGAAGAAGGAAAATAAATATTTCTGAAAAATCATTAGCTGTTAAATCTAAAAGAAGAAAAGGAACTATTTAAATAGGACTTGACAAATGATTTAACATACTTTTAAATTATGTCAACACTATTTCCCTTTCAATAAGAAAAAATGTAATATTTAACAAATAAACAAGTACATTACAGTGTTATATTTCTTATTAACATAAATCATTAAGTTTCTCTTAAAATTAACATTTCAGATATGTAGATCTAATTGATTATTTAATCCATTTATACTGTTTACAATTGAAATACTAAGATTAGTTTTTCTCACTGAAACAGAGTCTGATAACAATACTGTAGTTAGGCGTCAAAAAGTAATATTTTGCTGGTAGCTGGTCATCTTAATTTGCTTTTGACCAGTGACAAAAATGGCAAATTTCCATTCAGGCAAGTGGATTTTTAAGAAAAATTACAACAAACAGCATAAAAAATTAAAGTGTAAAGACAGTAAATTCAAAGTGAGCATGAATGACTTGTGTTTGAACAAGGATAACATACGTTTTTGCAAATGGGAATTGCAGGGCAATTAGATTCTAACAGACTGCAGTCAGTTTAAACAAATACATGGAACAAAATTGCATACCTGTCTTTCCCAGCTCCCATTTTCCAACATTTTTGCTAATGGTGCCTCTGCAGTCTAATGTCAGTATCAATCCAGATTTTTAAGCATAAATGAAGATGGTTGTTATTTAAGCACTGCACAACACCATTATCCATGATGATGCATGAGAGTAATACACACACCTTCTAGGATATATGTATTGGCATACTTAATCCATCTATTTCTAGTAAATTTCAAGCTGAGTAGTATTAACTGTTGCCATCAATTTTTGCAATTTATTTGTCAGCTACGTGAACTTTGTCATTAGCAGAAATATTTTTATCCGAAATCGAATCAGCATTCAGACTGAGGGGTGTTCATCCAAAATCCGTTTATATTCATAATTACAATTATATACCACGAACGAATATAGTTATTGTTTATAATTAGAGAGAATATTCACAAGACCAAAATAAAACAATATTAATTTTAAGACTTTTCCTCAGATTATCAAATAAAGCCTAATTATGGCAAACCTTGCAAAGAAATCATAGCAATGTTTACAATCGACGACCGCACCAATATGGCGGACGCTCAGACGCATTTCACTTGCATACGGGTAATAGGCGATGTGGCATCTAGGTTGATATATCGGGGTGCCGCCGATTAAGCATCGCATTGAGGTTAGATACCAGTAAATGAATGTGTTTCCCTCCGTGTTGCATTCGAAATATTGCGTTTTACTAGAGTTCCTTCTTTCTTCTGCTATGAAAAGCATTTAGCAATATCAGACATATAGGATCTTGACACGAGTTGTCATTTCATACCATATTTTATTAAACGAGTTCAGGAATTTTCTTAGAAAGCGAATATAATTGAACTTTTTATATATAGTTTGCAGTCAATAATGAAAACAGAAAAAGAAAATTAACTAATTAAAACCATAAATAATATCTAGACGATTTGAATCGATCATCATCACGTGGTTTGTTATGAAGGCAGGGATTTGATTAGAACTATGCTCGGAACCAGTCTGCGAGGAGGTTGCCGAAACCCTAGTTTCTACCGGTGTCTGCATTAAGGTGAGACGCATTTTCTTAGAAGTTAAATGCCATATATTTTTATTGCAATTTTTGGAAGAGGAAAGATTCATCTTTCAACTGACAGCAAGCTTGCACAAACTGAAATCTGAAAGTTCGCAGTTTTATAATGGGACCCTATGGGAATTGGATTTACTGGCATCTAACCTGGAATTTTCACACAAAACGAAATTGAAAGAAGCTTTTTATAAAAAACACTTTAAACAGCATTAAAAACGAACTACTGGTATTTTATTTAACAGAAATAAATTCTACTATCAGTATTAACTCTTTATATTATACTGATTAATGGTATCAATAAAGTGGTTTCGTAAAACAACTTTAATACGCGGGATTACTTCATGCGTTAGCACATTACGCCGTTTGGGACGGAATAATGCGGTTAAGTACAGAGGTTTGGCGTTTGACGTTACATTACCATTTTACTGGTTATTCTGGATTACCTGGCCCTGTCACTACGTTAATGGGTCAGGCATAAACGACAAATCGGCGGACAACAACAACCTTTCGCGGAGATATAAGTTTATGAATCAAAGTTTATAAATCAGGAGTTCATTTGACCACTAAGAATTTGAGTCGATAGAGGTAAATAGACTTTAATACAACCTTTTTGTTTTGTGCTTCCAATCGTGTATATTGAGTTAACTGACACTAAAGTAAGTGAATCGTTTTTCGGATGAAATTTCTGACAATAATTTATGTCGGTGTATTAAAGCTTCATAGATAGTATTTTAGTTTTCAGAAGTTTATACACACCTTACATGTTTAAATGTAAAAATTCGTTAATTACGATTTAATTATTATAATGATTTTAGTAAAGTTTTGAACATGACATAATACATTATGAAAGAAAACCTTACAAACATAAAAGCTTAATACTAAAATTTTATTTTTCGTTATGTTTGTTTTTCAGATGGACTATGAAAAAGATCATCTGCCTGGTTTTCAACACATAACGAAACAGGATAGATTGGAAACTGACCAAACATATGCTGCTAATATTCTGTATTACCCGCCCCTATTGCTCCATTAATAGGTCAGGCGGCAGTGATAAAGACTGTTAACTATCCATACATATAGCGTTATTGTACCGCATTGTTTATGTTCAGATTGGATATGACTGTCTGTTGTTTATTTACCTGAATAGATTTATCTCATAATGCTGAATGTTCTGTCATATTATTATGTGCAGCCACAAAATCCGTAATATTATGGAAGAGCTGTTTACAGTTTAGGGGAAAGTAGCATGATTGAACATACATTATTTGGCAATACTGAGCATAGGCAATTATCCAAAAATATATTTACAACAATGGAAATAATAAATAGTCTATAAGAATTATTTCAATACTTAACATATTGTAGAGACATTATAATACACTGTTTGTTGTACTGTATAAGAATAAGTGTTACCTTAATTTTATTAGTTTGAATGCAGTTCATTCATATGTATCTTCAGAATTACAAGCATTGTAGATTATGTTGTTACAAGCAGTGTACAATATGTATTGTTGATAAAAATAAAGAATGATTATTGTGTTGTATCTGTCTTTACTGTATGTCAAGTTTTCATATACTGTTAACGGGTGGTTAGGGACTGTGAGTATGCGCCGGACACAATTAAATTTTCTTGTGTTTATTCATGGCGATTCTCTGTTAAGGCAAACAAAGAATAATTTTACAATCATGTAGAAAACTCATGAAGAAATATTTGATAATTTCAACAAATATATTGATATTGTACCCATTAAAATAACAAATACATACAAAAAGTATAGACATTTTTAACAATAAATTTAGTTATAATTATGACTTAATAAATTTGACAATGCATAGGTAGAATAAATACTATAGCGTAGAATAAATTCTTATGCTATCTATATAATAATTATAATAATAATAGATTTAAAATTTAAATTTACATACCAACTTTAAGTGTTCCCTGCTTTCTTTACCCGTTAAAACAAGACGTTATAATATGTTATGACTTACATTTGTTATGTTATATTAAGGCTAATGACATAACGTCGGTGATGCGTTAAAGCACCTTTAAAAAAAATATAACATTTTGGCGCCAAAGCATAACGTAAATACAAAAAATGTTTTTTAAAAAAGACGGTGGACGTCTTTAACACTCCCCACCATGAAATTACCTAATTTCATAATACAGTATGATACATTAATCATAAGTAATCTAAACTTCAAAAAATACAATACAGCAATAGTAGTTAAAATACAACAACAATGGATGAACCTTAACAAATATATACACGTACTTCAATGGTTCAGATACAACTTCAACAATTTAAATAACAAATATATTAGTTATCTGACCAGATATATATACAAATATACAAATTATGCATAAAATATTATGTGACAAAGTGATTGTTCTATCATACTTAGTTATTTCTGTGTCCAATTACATTGAACTTTCTAGTAAACACAATTTATTAATTGGCTTAACTGACGTTGTATGACGAGCACGGACCTCACAGCTACGAACATGCCCATCCCGACTCTCGATTACCTTGGTAACTCTACCTAGAGGCCACTGTCCCCGAGGCGTGTTGTCATGGGCTACTAGCACAAGGTCGCCGTCACCTAAGTCAGTCTGTGTCCGTTGCCATTTGTGACGTATTTGCAACTGTGGTAAGTATTCTCGAATCCATCTTCGCCAAAAAACGTCACTCAGATACTGAATTTGTCGCCACCAACGTTTGGAATACGTCTCCTCTTTCTCGAAAATACCAATGGGAATACTTGAGTTTGTTTTCATAGCAAAAGCATGCTGGGAGTCAGAACCGGCGGATCTTTCGAGTCGTTGCTCACTTCCGCAATCGGTCGATCATTCATAATTCTCTCAGCTTCAGTCATAAAGGTAGTTAACTTCGTCTGTAAGAAGTTGCTCTCCAGCTATCGCTTTCAGGATCGCACGCGTAGACCGAATCAACCTCTCCCAGGCGCCGCCCCTATGACTTGCATATGGGGGATTGAAGTTCCATTCGACACCACGCTGGAGCATGTAGTTACCAAGTTTGCTGGAATTCATTTTATGAATGGACTTTCGCATTTCTCGGTCAATATGCACTGCTCTTGTTGTTAAACATGTGAAGAGGCAACCGTATCTCTTTACACTTGAGCGCCCTGACTTCACTAACAACGGACCGAAATAGTCTATCCCTACAAAGGTAAACGGTGGTTTATTCGGTTGACCTGTTCTTGCAAGACTGGTGCCATCTCTTGACTGAGCAATGGACTGTGCTGTCGTCTGCAAGTAAAGCAACTTCTGAGTGTCTTTTTAATGGTACTTGGGCCACGTAATATCCAGTATTTTTCCCGTGTAGCTGCCAACACCTGTTGCGCTCCAACTCTTGAAGCAATATCTGCGGGATTGGAACTTGTGTCTACATATCGCCATTGTGTCGGTGACGTAGTTTCGTGAATAATGCTTAGTCGATTACCCACGAAAGTCTTAAAGCGGCTTGATGTGTTTCTGATGTAACCCAACAGTATGGTGGAGTCAGTCCAAAATATTGTCTGGTCAATCTTCAGTTCAAGTTCCTTTGATATCATCGCGTACAAACGACTGGCGTTCACTGCTCCGGACAATTCTAGGCGAGGTATAGACATCTGTTTAATTGGTGCCAGTCGGGATTTACCAAGCACTAGGCTACACGTTACGTTGTCGTTTTTGTCAACCATCCGCAGGTACGCACATGCACCGTAGCCTGTTTCCGAACCACCGCTAAACAAGTACAGCTGTGTGCATTTAACTTCTCCGAAATGTTCAGGACGATAGCACCGTCTAATGGCTATCTTTTCCAAACATGACAGGCTTGCCATCCATCGTTTCCAGTCATCACAATAATGTTGTGCTATCGTTTCGTCCCAGCCTATTTTATCTCTGCAGAGTTGCTGAATGATTGCCTTTGCGCGTAATGTCACTGGTGAAACTAAACCAAGCGGGTCGAATATCGAACTCACAATCGATAAAATGCCACGTCGCGTTAATGGTTTATCAGCCAGTTTTATTTCAAACCTAAGTGTGTCTTCGTTTACGTTCCACGTGACGCCTAAAGCTCGTTCGGTCGGAAGTGAGTCACTAGAATCAAGACGAACAGCAGATGTGGCGCGTTCTATTTCCGGTATTGCGTCTAAAACTGTCCTGCTATTGCTGAGCCATTTCGTTAGTCTGAATCCGCCCAAACTTAACATTTTTCTTCAAATCTGTTGCCAGTTGAACCGCCTTGTCTTCGGACGACACAGATTTCAGACAATCGTGTACGTAAAAGTTCTTGTGAACAGCAGACATCACTTCTGGGTCAAATATTTCTGAGTTGTCAGTCGCAGTTCGTTTCAGTGCATACGCCGCGCAGCTTGGTGAAGATGTTGCCCCGAACAAATGAACCTGCATACAGTAAGTCTTTGGAGCTACAGACATGTCACCGCCAGGCCACCATAGGAAATGAAGTGCGTTACAGTCATTTACGCGCACTTGATAAAACATAGCTTCGATATCGGCGACTATCGCTACCCTCTCCTGTCTGGACCTGCTCAGTACTCCAACTAAGCTATTTATGAAATCAGGACCTTGAAGTAGCTGGCTGTTTAATGAAATTCCTTGAAACTTCGAAGCACAGTCAAACACCACGCGAACCTTCCCAGGTTTATTCTCGTTGATCACCGGGTGGTGTGGTAGGTACCAAGTTCGATTCGTGGATTCGGTCTCGTTCACTTCCTTTGCATAGCCCTTTTCGATATAGTCTGTTACTGTAGCTGTATATTTCTCATGCAGATCAGAATCACGCGAAAGTTTTTTCTTCAATTGTTGTAGTCGTGCATGCGCAAACGTCAGGTTATTTGGCAAGGTTCCTTTTTCATCACGCCACGGAAGCCCAATCGTATAGTGTCCATTTTCCTTTGACAGAGTGGATTCCATAATCTGTAGCGCCCGTTTATCTTCAATGGAGAAGGATTCTTTCTCACAATGTATTATAAGTCGGTTGTCCACATCCGTTCAAATTGTTGTTGTAACATCACATCACACGACTGGCCAAAATGGATGTTTACGTCACTACCGGTTTTAGTGTCAATCGTTCTCAGAACGGGACCTCTTACCGCCCAGCCAAGGCGTGTCCGAACGGCGTATGGCTCATTGCTGCCACCCGTGCGCACTTCCAGTGGAATATGTGCGTCTTGCGTGTCTGTACCTATCAGCAGCATGACGTCACCTGCCCCAACAGATGGAATACTCAAGTCCGCAAGATACGGATATCTGGAAATGTCTTTATCAGAAGCGGCGGATTTTTTGGCAGTAGGAAGTCTCTTCACCGACCAGACGTTTCTCAGGTTTACTTCGCCATCATCCGTCACAGGGCTTACCCGCAGGTCAACTTCCTGCCCAATGGTAGTACTTCCGGTTGCATTGATTGTTGATACCGGAAACGTCACAGGTCTCCCGGGAACGTTCAGCGTACGCAGCAGTCGTTCGTCACACAACGTCTTGTCCGTTCCGTCGTCAAGCAACGCGTATGTCTGACAAGAGTTACCATTGGAACCTTTAACAGGTACAGGAATGATCCCGAAACACGTTTTTACAAAAGAGCCTGATGTAGACGCACAATTTACAGATGGCTGTGTAACTGCATTATCGGGCTCGGACCGTACCCAACTATGTAACAGTGTATGGTGTTTTTGCGAACAGTCTGGTACAGAACATACCTTGGGTTTTCTGCATGTATTAGACCAATGGTTGCCTTTTATGCAATTAAAGCAGAGCTTTGATTCGCGAACTAGTTTTCTCCTATTCGCTAAACTCATGGACTGAAAGGTCATACATGATGATAAATCTGGACAAGATCCAGAACAACACAAACATTTACGTTCGTATTTAGGTTTCTGCTTGTCAGAGTGAGTGGTCAAAGTGGTCACTTTGTCTTTGAAATAGCCATGTGGCTTACTATTTGTTTTTTCTGCCTTAGACTGAAAACTGTCTTTAGCAAGATCAGTGCCGTACAAGGAACATGCAACATGGGACTTTTTGTTAACAAACTTAACTAAGTCGGTAAATCGTGGTTCTCGACCAGATTCCAAAATATCATGTGCAATATCTACCCATTTCGTTCTTACATGCATAGGCAAACGTCTGACAATGCGTCTCAAGTTTTCCGAATTATCAACATCGGAAACTGAGATAAAGTTATCTCACACTTTTGCATCTCAAGAGCAAGCTGTGAAAGACCTTCAAAATCAGAAGCCTTAATTTGTGGACCAGAAGTCAATCTATCAATGTAAGATCTGGCAATAACGTGTGGTTTACCATAGCGATTTTTCAAAATATTTCTAGCTCTCAAATAACATTCGCTAGATTCTAACAAAACACAGTCTTCTATACAGTTTTTAGCCTCCCCTGTACAATACTGAATCATATAGCTTAACCTAAGTCTATCATCACTAATCTTAGACTCAATATTCGTCTCAAAATTCCTAATGAATTTACAATAATCAATTGCATTTCCGCTAAATGTTAACATTTCTGGTTTCGGCAAATTGAAAACTTCTTGTAAGGTAGATGCTAGTCTGTGAAAGGCTGAATCGATATTAATCTGAGTTTCTGGTTTACCTGACCTGGCTTCCGCTGCTGTCACTCTACCTTCACAACTTCCGGCACTAACGCTCTTAGTCTCTAAATACAGTCTGTCACTATCACTATGCTCCCGCGTGTCACACATAGCGTCTGCTGAGATGTAGACGCCAGGATGCTCCACTTCCGGAAGATGAACTCTGACCCGCGCAGCCACTCTACAGGACGTCCGGTCATCTTCGCACTCCACTTCCGGAAGATGACAGCTGACCCGCGCAGCCACTCTACCGGACGTCCGGTAATCTTCGCACTCGATTGTCTTTCGTGACGTCATTTCCGGAACACGCATCGGCGTTCTTTCTTCCTCTTCTTCTCCTTCCCAGATAGACTCCTCGATCCACGCTTCCTCTACCTCGCGTTCGTGCTCAAGCAGCTGTTGTCTGTGCTCAAGCTCCCGTTGTTCCTGCTCAAGTCTGTGTTTCTCCCGTAGCGTTCTCAGTTTGTGTTCTGCGAGTAAGCGCTTTGCCTTCGCACTTCTTAATTTCGATCGCGATGACGCTGTTGAACTCGCACGGCTTACTGAAGAAATCCTATCCTCGTCATCAGGTGTCTTCTCACCAGCGGCCAGCCACTGTGAAAGTCTCTCCTGGAACTCATCGAAATTCTTCTGATAGCTTTCAAAAGCTTGTTTAAAATTGTCACACATTTCAGAATCCGTACACACAGATACACATTCCTGATGAACACATTTTAATGTCTCGAATTTTGCACACAGTTGCGTATTAAGCTGTTTTACTTTGTCAACATTTTCGTACGATGACATATTTTCTTCCAGCTGCCTATACAGTTTTGTTATGTTCGCCATATGCGTGGAACGCGAACGCTTCACACTATTAAAGTCTCTTGGACCGTTTGATGCCATATTCCGTTTATTCGTATGGCTTCTATGAGAATTGGATCTCCGCACGAGTTGAGAATTGTTAACGGGTGGTTAGGGACTGTGAGTATGCGCCGAACACAATTAAATTTTCTTGTGTTTATTCATAGCGATTCTCTGTTAAGGCAAACAAAGAATAATTTTACAATCATGTAGAAAACACATGAAGAAATATTTTATAATTTCAACAAATATATTGATATTGTACCTATTAAATTAACAAATACATACAAGAAGTATAGACATTTTTAACAATAAATTTAGTTATAATTATGACTTTATAAATTTGACAATGCATAGGTAGAATAAATACTATAGCGTAGAATAAATTCTTATGCTATCTATATAATAATTATAATAATAATAGATTTAAAATTAAATTTACATACCAACTTTAAGTGTTCCCAGCTTTCTTTACCCGTTAAAACAAGACGTTATAATATGTTATGACTTACATTTGTTATGTTATATTAAGGCTAATGACGTAACGTCGGTGATGCGTTAACGCGCCTTTAAAAAAATATAACATTTTGGCGCCAAAGCATAACGTAAATAAACAAAATGTTTTTTTTTTAAAGACGGCGCAGCTTCGGTAAAGGCACAATATACGGAATCTACAAATTGACTCTGTAATTGATTATCTGGGCCAGGAGCGTTTATACTCGTATATGCATGGCTATTAAAAACTGGGCACTATATAAGCACACACAGGTATTAAGGATTGTCATTTCTAGTTTATAACAATGAATTATTTACATTATGTAATTCTTTTTTTGCACAAAGAAGTTACTTTGACGAATGATGTATCTGTGTAACAGGATTAAATTCTGCACCCATTTCAATTAACTGAACATTCATGTATCAAACAAATTGTGGATTCAATTTCTTAAATAATCTCTATCCAGTAAATCACATTCATTGCGTGCCCATTTACGTTTAGTATATTAAAGTGTATTCAAGCTACACAGCAATTATTGTGATAGTAAGTATATTTCATGTCAAATGAATTTATAAACAATAACAAAATGTGAATAAAATGCAATACATTTGTGATATTACAATGAGCATATAACTTTCAGATTTTTAAATATTGTTTTGCCATTATGGCCAATGTATCTCTTTATGCGACATAGACAGTACCGAAACGAGTCATTGATCCGAAATCCCATTCTGGATTCTTATGTCCGAAATACACTTCGCTTGTGTTTTCCTCTGTTTTAGCATTAACGTCTCGCGCATTGCACAAAAGCTTTATTTTTTGTAGTCTAACATAAATTTGTTTCAACAATTCCTGGTGAATTATATATGGACTCATTTTTAGAAAAATTGCATATCTGCAGCCGACATTTTTTGGTTTGTGCCAGGCGTACTATCTTAGTACGAACCGGGAACCAGGCAATTTACTGGTTTCTTACCAAACGTGAATCTCGCGAGATATAGGCCCTATACGCGATTTAAGTGCTTTGCTCGCTATTCATTGTGTATCTTTAAAAAAACGTTTAAATGGCTAACAAGAAAACGAAATTGGACATTAAATTCATCCATGAACAATTAAAAAAGCACGAAGAAATACTTCGCAGTGGAATCCAAAGATTCCGTAACAATGAAACAATTATGTTTTCAGTTCGAATTCTGGCATGCAATGGTGCTTTTCCATGCAGTTTTTCAGGGGTTGCTTGGTGTGAAACCGAAGTAGATCTCAGCCGATGTGTTAATTTCAAAGACATATTCGATATTGAGATTCTAGAGCTGTTCATAGAAACCGGCGTTTTACCCAGTGACGTTGAAGAGAGGAAAAAAAATGGCATTCTTCTGGCTTTCCAATCTTTGTCAGAATTTTTGGACAATTGCCAAGGTAAAACTATTTTGCTAAGCATGTGAATTATGAGTGCATTTTTGCTAAAAAGGAAACTTTTTTTTTTAAGAAGTTCAGTTTCCTACCTTAAAACTCGATAATTTGGCTTCTTTTCAATAGTATACCATCTCACAATTAACATTAATTTGTCTCGCGGCATCATTGGACTCGCGGTATTTTAGTACACAACAATTTAAGTGTTTAAGTCAAAAATAAAAACTAATATATTTTTCAAATCACTTTATTTAGTCTAACTCTTTACCTGACAATTTTATTCATGAAAATTATCAATAAATTGAATATTATATTAACTAGTCAGATTTTAACCATCTAAAGTCTACCACTTGACCATTAGAAGGTGGAACAGTGCAAGAGATAATTTTTCATGTAATTTAATAGATTTTTTAAATCGTTTTTTAACTTCCAATTTTTAACCTCAATTAATTTTGTTAAACTTTGTATACTTATTCTAATACAGTAGCGACTGTAAGACACGTTATTTGTGCCTTTTTGCTTCACTTGTTTTGATAACTTTTTAGCAGAAGCCATTTTCCCAAAACAGAAATTACAGTTCGCGGCAAATAAGCTACCAGTTAACGGTATATAAATGAAGTTTTATTATGAAAGCACAAATAATCGGGAACCAGACCAGTCAAAACGGTCATTTAACATGACCATGTGGTGTTCTTCGGATTTTATCGTTAACCGTTTGTAATATTGCTGAAGTAAATTTGATCCGCGAAAATTACTCTCATAAACAAAAGGAAAACAAATTCGATGGCAGCTCGTTTAGGGGGAATTTTGGTCTGAAATGGGGGAAAATGTATACTTTTTCGTTGGGGGATTGATGCCCAATTTCGGCATCAAAATACTGAGATTGAGACCACTGGTGGACCACAATTTGTTTGTAGATTTTCATTCACTCTTATGTATATATATCAATGATTTTATTGAAAAAAATAAAATGAAAGCAATTTTGGTTTTCAGACTTTTATTCTAACATGAATAATGTATATATTACATTCACTCTACAATAAAATATGGACAAATATTAATACGAGATTGCCAGTTAAATCAAATACCAGGTTTATATTGCGTTTTAGCCTTGAGTTCAGTACTTGCCCAAATGGCCGAGCTGGTACCTGGGCCGAAATTTACTAGAATGCGCAGAGCAAATTAAAACTGCTCCGCTCGCTAGGATTGCAGAATATGGACTCCCTACTCCTAAAGAGTTGGGGTCCCAGTAATT
The DNA here is from genome assembly GCA_027627225.1 of Congeria kusceri. NCBI lineage: Eukaryota > Metazoa > Mollusca > Bivalvia > Myida > Dreissenidae > Congeria > Congeria kusceri. The sequence continues at coordinate 233,725 of JAPFQT010000205.1, forward strand.
GTTACCAAAGCACCCCTCCCCACCCACTCCTTAAAAATCAATGCTTTGTGTGCAAAAATTATTGAAAAAATTCCATTATTGAGTAATGAAACATTTTTACTTTCACTGAATTAACTTTCGCTAACTTTCGTGAAAATGTGGCAGCATTAGTGTTTGGGTGTAATCAGTGTATAGTTATACTTTTGTATAGCTCGTGTATTAGAAAACACATAGTCATAGCAATAGTTTCTTTTAAAACAAATGAAGACGTACCTTTGACATTACACACTAAAATTCTCAACATCTCATTTTTGTATTTTAAGTAAACATTTTGCAAACAATTATATACTGAGTCTGTCTTCTTTTAGTATGTAGTATTTTATTTATTATGTGGGTGTTACAAACACGCAGGTAACAACATGCACGAAAATGTGTTACACATTTCTTCACCTTTACCAACAATGAGGGCGTGATAAACATTCTATCGACTACACTCATCTATATATAGGAAATTTAATGCGTTCTCAGTACGCTGACTGGGTGACTGTAGTACATCTAGCTCCTCCTGCTTACAGATTTTATCGATAATTGACACACTGATGCAGAAGGAGAGTGTGTTTATTGCCGAGTAGGCGTTCTTTGCATTAGAAAACATGCGTACGCAGGCAGAAATGGTTGCGAATCTGACACTGAATTTTATGGCGTCTTTTTGTAAGTTTGCATCCAAATAAGCCGATTTTCGCTTTACCAAAAATTATTGGCTGAACATTTTTAGGGATTTCTGGTATCAAAATTATGAAAGAAAATTTCTTTGCTGGACCGCCGGTCCAGTTAACTGGCAACTTTTGCTGGACCGAGCGAAAATTTGGTGGACTCTGTCCACGGTCCACTGCTTAACGTCGAAGACTGTGTAAGTAACAAACAGATATTTTTTCACGCTAATTATCTAATGCAAACTAAATCATATAAACGCCATGCAGTTAACAAGTCAATCTGCAATAGCCTGAATAACCGATGAGCGTAGTAGTTAAGGAGCATCGATTGTTAGTGCTTCGTAGCCTACGTAGTCAAAAGTAGGTCATACCATGCATGCTCTTGATTTTCCTTACTATCTAATTTAAAATTCATACATTGTAGTAATCTGGAGTGCCCCTGACGAAGAAACTTATCAATTCAAAGATATTATGTGGAAATTCAAAATGGCTACTAATATTGAATGAGTTGACTAACCGTTTATCTATCAAATACAACCATTTATTAGCAACCACAGAAGACTTGATAAGCCCATTAGAATTTACCAATATCGTAACAATTTTCAAAGGGTCATTGTATTCTTTAAATTATTTCAATACGTTGTATTCATGCAATATTAACAAAAGTTATATATAATTAAAGCTAATGAAATAACCTTTCCAATGATATAAGTGACTTTGCACATTGTTTATTGTGTGTTTATTAAAATTATTGATAACTTATGTGCTTATTGGCAAATCTGCTCTCCCGATATAGAGCGAGTGCCCGGAGGCATTTTTGTAAACATGTGTAATTTTAAACTGATATGCGACCGTAGTTTCGTAACATATGTACATGATTTTTAATTGACAAATCAAATAAAAGATTGATGTTTACAATGATGTAAGCCGCTTAGTTCTACTACAAAACATAATTGAGAAACAAAGCACCAAAGTTACACAATAATGTACCGAACACTGTTGTAAATGTGTAAAAGCGGCATATACTGTTAAAAAATTCAATTTCTGCTCGTTAAAATGGTATAAAAAGTGTTAAAATCGAGTAGAAATTGACGATCGCATTGTGATTCGAAGTCGCGGGTGACCCCGCGCTTGAGGTCACGCGCTTGAGGAAAAAACCTCCACTCGACGCCATATTGGAAAATTCCCATTGTTAACTAGCTGTAACGGAATCGATAAATATATCGATATAACTTCTCGAAAAAGGTAATTATTGATTGAAAACATATACAGTAATGTTTTTTTTTGTTTTATTTAATTCAAAATTGCAAGGTTTTGATGGGTTTTGTGTGATAACAACGGAATGCATTTTTACTTTCAGTGAACGCCTTTTTTCGCATGCTGATAATTTGTGACCTGCTTGTTGACAATTCATTAGGTTTTTAACTTGATTAATCGTTTTAAAAAATATACATATATGTTATAAAATAGTTTTCAATACAATTTATTCAAGGTAAAATAATATTTTATGGAATAAAATCATGTTCATGCCCTTAAGAAAACGTCGACCAATGCTGGATTTGCAAACATATAGGCTTGGCTTGAAAATTATTTATATATACCGGACGACGTATTTTTCGGATCATATAACAACAATCAAATTATATGACGTTTTTTGAACAAGAAAGTTTATTAACATCATTATACATTCATGAAATGAAGATATATTATTTATGCATGTATTATGCTCTGATATTTTAATTGCTGTATCATGTTTGTTTAATACAATACCTTTCACTATTTGGTATCAATATTATGTTTAGGCTATAACTAGCAGTATAACAAAACATATAATTTAATATTTTATTCTTATTTCAGAAACATAATAGACGAGGCATAATGCAGTATGACAGAGACAAACACCCTGGTCCTTTCTGTCAAGAACATAATGTGAAAAGTTCATGTCTGACCAACAGTGATGAGACTCTTGCAGAACTTCCCAATTTGAACATAAAAAATGGACTTGTTTCTTCATATCATTGGCCTTTGTTTCTGATGTATATATATCTGATGAGTTTTTAAACTTGTATGACTAAATCATTGATACATTGTTTGATTTAGTTCATAAAATGTTTGTTAATTCAAATAAATATATATATTGTACTGTTATTTACACTTTAAGATTATGCAATAAAATTGGTAAACACGTGTGATTTTTTTCGAAAAAAAATCATTTTTTTACAATAGTTTTTAGCATATAACTTGATACTGTGTATAAATACTGAAATAATATATGCAGCAATGGAAAGATCATGAAAAAGTACATAAGACTACCAAAAATTATGACATTTGGTTGAAAAATAAAAAAGTTATAGCAATTTAACCAAAATATCTCTTCAAAATGGTTCCGCGGAATTTCATTCGTTATTGGGCTTTTGTATTGGATAAAATTCATAAAAACGATGAAAAGTTTATAACTTTAAAAGCCCACAACTTTGGTTCTACTGGAGATATTTCAAAAATTCAAAAAGTGTTTTCAATGTCTTTTTAATCTCTATTAGCAGATATATAAAACAACAGGAAAACTTCAATTACAAAAATATGTATGTGGTTGCTACATTCATTTGCCGTTATGTCATGTTAACATTCATCACAGCGTGGCCAAGATAAAGGGGTCATTCTTCACGTGTTATACATTCATTTCCAAGTTGTAATTAAATGCATCTTCCTAGCTGTGAATTTTATGAAAATTTGAATCTTTGAATAAAACCTTTCAGGTTATGTACAGTTTTATATTCTTAAAATAAGTTAGTGTCAAGACACTGGCTTTAAAAGTCTCAAATATGGCTGGTTTTTTCATGTTTTGTTATTGCAAAATAAAAAAGTTAAATAAAAATGCAATAATAAGAAATTAAACTATGAAAATAATATTAAGATTATGCAATAATTAATGCAGACTTTGCAGGTCATACTACTCTTTACAGAATACAAATTTATAAATATTTTGATATTTTACAGACTTCCCGAAAGCTAAACAAATGTGTCAGACATTCGGTCTGACAAGCAGTCAAAACATGCCGGGCCGAAATAAAAATTGGCGGACCGAAAATTCATTCATGTATGTATAGTCTATAGTATACATGATACATGTATACACTGGTCTGTGTTCGCAACCTCAAACAGAAAACATAACTTGCTGTCCTTTTCGATTGTTGTTAACACCCATGAAATACAATGTACAATACATTTAATGAATATCAAACTACGATATGAAAACGCAAATCCGAAACACCTATCAGAAATTTACTGTTCACGAGACATACACACATATTCTATTTACATTTTGTATGCACATGTTGTTCATGCAAAACCCGTGGTTAGCTAAAAAAGCCCGCGACAATTATGCTGACAATAACAACAACCGTGATATAAAAAAATTGTAGTGCAAAGAACTGTGAAATCTTTACTTTTGTGCAAAACAATTACGTGTCTATAAAATCGCAAAGGATGTGCAAATTGTATATGTGTCATGTTTTTACTCAGTCTACAGTACAGCTCACGCAAAACCAACAAATCCCTCGGCTACGCCGCGGACAGATCTTTTTGTTCACGAAATTACTCGGAGTCCGCATCGTGTTTTTCCGCGGCGAATCGCTGAAGCACTCGGCATCGATCCGCGGAATGCCGCCGTGTCCATTCACGCGGCGGAACGCCGAGGAGAAATTTTACAGCTACACTATATACATGTATAGTGTGTAACTGAAACGTCTGCCTTAGCGCTATTTTCATTTATTTGAATAGTTTAAAGATCCTTTTTAATTATTATAATTTTCAAGAAACATACATTTAATTTCCGAAAATTCATCGTAAATGTTACTGCTGCGTGATTATCTGTACAATTCCCAACGAAGTACCTCATAGTATTCTTGCACTTAATAAACATTAAAGCATTGTATGCTTAGTATACTAGTGTTGTTTTTTCTTCGTTTGTATACCGCTTAACTAATTTCTGTTTCAGTTTCAGAGCTCAAAGTGTGTGGCTAACAGTTTGTGTTTTTTATACTGGCAGTGAAGGACAACGTAAGTCATACACGGAATTAAATAATTTATATACGTAGGTAAATGCAAATTTCTTTATTACAAAATTAGAGTACATAATAACGATATTAATAGATATATACAGTCAAAACACAAAATGTCTGATATAATTACGTATCGTACACAACATTTACATAACAGTTTGAATAGTTCATGTGTTACGATTTAGAAATAAGTTCGATATTAAATGTTACTATAGCGTTTTGGTTACAAAATTTATGATCAGAAAAACAACATTTTATAAGCATATACACTCGCACATACACATTAAGTTCATAATCAGAGACACATCAACTATAGTATAAAATAAGGAAATTGATGGAGCTGTAGAGGAATGATAGACTAATCAAAATATTTAAAAACATTACATACATACATTTAAGAATTCAAATCAACATACAACGCGGATCTTGCCTCGCTGTAAAAAAACTTGGTCAAGTTTTCCACGTACTCCTTTCGGGTGGCGTCCAACGGCTGCTTCCCTGCCACCCCATGCCAGTTGTATAGAAATCGCGTCTTGTCGGCCCCAAAAAACTCTGGGAACACGTGTGGCATGAGGAGGCAGGCGAAGTGCGCCTCGTTGTTGGCCTCTCTGTTTATGGCTGCCACGGTGGCCTTGCTGACGAGGTTTCCGTCTGGCACCTCGATGTTGTCATCGTTGTTTATTGGCTCCAGTGGCGGACGTCGCTGCTGGCCAATCACACATTCCAGGCGTTCTTGCCGAGCCTCCATGGCTGTGAGGCGCTTGCTCATCGTTACTACAGAGCGGTCCATGGTACTTATTATCCTCGTCTGCTCCTTCATACACTCTTCGATTTGGTTGAGCAGTACCCGTATGTGTGAAAGTCCACTCGGTTCTGTCGGTGTGACAACCCTCCTTACCGGGGTACTTGTGGGTGGTTTCCCGTGGAGAGGCGAATTCCGTTCTGCTGTGGCGGCTGGTCTTTCGGTGGTGGGTGTGGCGGCTGGTCTTTTGGTTGCGGGTGTGGCGGCTGGTCTTTCGGTGGCGGTTGTGGCGCCTGGTCTTTCGGTGGCGGGTGTGGCGGCTGGTCTTTCGGTGGCGGGTGTGGCGGCTGGTCTTTTGGTTGCGGGTGTGGCTCAATCTCTTATTTTCATATTTATTTTATACCAAACTAAATGGCATTGTTTATAAAATCTATTTTTGAAATGAGACTGCTTTAAAAAAAACATTAGAAGTTGAAATGTTATATAAGCAATAATCCCAACATTTCCAATAGTATATTACATAAATAACACATGGCTGAGAAGGTAACAACAGGTTACTGCCTGGTCTTGTTTATGAATGCCGTAGTACCAATATGTGTGATTTGTTTTATCAGTCAATGTAAATAAAGGTATATTCTGACATCAAACAAGTTTATGTTTCGTCATAAAACTGACACTTGGAATGTTCGTATTTCATGTCATATGCCGCATCCAATGTTGGCATTAAACAGGTTAATTTATACCAGATATACGTGTCATCAACTTGGCATTAAACATGTCACTTCTATTCGCCTATATACAGATTTTTCCCCACAATTCTGTACATACGTTTGCGTATTACTTTGTAGAATGGGGAAACTTGATGTTAAATCAAAACTTGAAATGATATCTTTGAACAGAAGTGGGAACTCAACTAAGCGTATTATTTCAACCCAAGCATGTAAAGGTGTAGTTATTTCCCGGAATCTGGTGAAAATTACTGGATTAGATCGTACGAAAGTGGACGCTTTTCATATGGTGAAATTAACGAATGCCATGATACGGGAGCACCTAAGAAGTTGTTCCAATGTAACATTGATTTAATCAGAGAAACATTAAGCCATGATCCTAATGTTAGTAGTACGGACATTCATAAAAAGTTGGCTGAAGAAGGAGCGGCATTCAGTCTGTCGACTACAAAACGCGCCATTAAGCTCGCTGGGTTTACAAGTGCAACTCCTAGGTATGCACAGCTAGTAAGCGAAGCGAACAAGGTTGTAAGAAAAGCTTTCTGTGAGAGTCTTCTTGAGGTTATCGACACATTCGACAACGTTATCTTCACAGACGAATCTTCCATTCAGTTACATTCCAACAAACGGACGTCCTACAGGCCTATACAGTCGGTAAATAAGTGCATGCCCAAGCCAAAACACCCATTGAAGTTACATGTTTGGGCAGGGATAAGTCGACGTGGACCAACGAAAATGACCATTTTTGAAGGCATTATGGAGTCAGAATTTTATACCAATTCAGTCTTAGGTGATAACTTAGTGCCTTTTATTCGCTCTACATTCCCCTTATCACATAGGTTTCAACAGGATAATGCTCCAAAACATCGTTCGCGAATGGCTAGGGCTTTCATGGAAAGAAATGGAATTAACAACCCGAAATGGCCAGCACAGAGTCCGGACTTGAATCCAATCGAGATGGTTTGGAATCAGCTTAAGTCACGTGTCAAAAAATGAACCCAGAACTAAGGATGAACTGGTAATGGCCATTGAATCTTTCTGGAAACTCCACATGACTGCAGATCAGTGCAACCTGTATATAGACCACATGTACAAGGTTGTACCAATTTGCATTAAAATGAACGGCAGTGCAACTGGTGTTACGCCTAATAGAATATTCAGACAAGAGTCCAACGGAAAATCGATAAAGTTCTTTCAAAATCTACTGGACAATGATGAGGATACTCGTGCTACACTCCTCATTATCTAGTTAATCGGATTTACTAAAATGTGGACGCCAAGTCTCGTCATAGAACTGCATTAAATTGTTTGCTACTAGAAGTATTGTGCATTTTAACTGAACCACTGCAGTACATTACGTATTGAACCAAAATTATTACATGCTAATTGAATGAGCGCATACATATACATTCATTTATTGACTTTGTAATCATGTATAATAAGTTTACTGTATTTATTAAAATATTGAATTTTGATTATGGAGTCATACAAGACTGTAGAAACAACGTCCAGATAATTACTAAAATAATAACTCGAACACCGTTGTATAAAAAGGTTAAATAAGTGTTACGTCGTACACATTCATACATATTACAACAGCCACTTAAGTCTTGTTGTTTGTGTCACTAGATTAATAACGTCATAACTTGTTTGAAAATATATCTACACTCATGGGCACTTTCAACTGTAACCTTTTTTAAAGTGAATTGAATTAAAAAATGACGATTGCATGGGTTTCAACTGTTTTGTCGCCCCATCGTACACATATTTCAATAAATGTATATTAAATCTAATGCTTTATTGAATAGTTATATTTCCTCGTGCTATAAGGGGTCAAAAAAGAAATTCGACGCATTCATAATCAAAAGATACTACAACAAACCAAAAAATAACAATGCCTAAAACAAAACGCACGTGCGCAATTGGCATATGTATGTTAGAAACCAGCGTGCCAAGTACTTAAAAACATCGAAGCGTAATATGTTATTATTGTTCTTGAAACATTTGGAGAAATTCGGATGAGAAATAGTGAATTTGTAGCGGATTAAGCAAAGGTCTAGTTATTCAGATTATATATATAGTAAATTTGTAGCGGATTAAGCAAAGGTCTAGTTAGAAGTGCCTTCGGGTGCATACCATCAAAATTTGCCAAATTCCATATATTTGCTATTTAAGATCAGTTGTTTCTTTTACTAAAGTAATCATGTATGTCAATGCAATGTAAAATGAGCCTTACTTCGCGGGCATGCATTATGTTGTCTCTGGATCGAACCTGGAACTTCTTGTCCTCCAAGAACTGCACAAGGAAGAACAACGTCTCCGTTGCCAGCAGCTGTCGCAGAATTATCTTACACACCGTACACAAATAATCCTCACTACACACAAATATATCCTAAACTATAAATATACTTGTATTATATATATTTAGGTATAATTCACAGGCAACTGCTATTTATGCAAATCTATATAGAGTCAATTCCAAAATGAAAGTATATAAATGAGCAAAACGAAACGAGTATATATAGGCATGTTCAAACAATGTGTTATAATTAGGAGATAATTGGCACTGCGTCAATTAACAAAACAACATTCAAAGTTATTGGTACAATCAAATCTTGGTTCTTGATGTGGCTTCAAACTGCTAATTATCTCAGCTCAAACATGATGGCAAAAACAACACGTAATTATGAATCCACCAGGTGCGGGATCCTAAGCTAGCTGCGAAAACGGCTTCCTTGCGTCCTGGACGTCTAAAAAGACGAGCAAACATATGTCAATAAAAAAATGCATTGACCCAGGTGTGAAATACACAAAATGGAGGCTATGAAAATTAGACACACCTATTATATGTATTGCTATAAACATTGTAAATTGTTTCATGCAATAAACTTGACTTAAAATAAAACGTTTGAACTTGAACTTAATACTAATTCGGAACCAAGAACCTAGGCCTGGTAACTAAGTGATTATTAGCAGTCGGTGTCGAAAATCCATCATATTTTTTACGTAACATAAATTTACCAAATAATAAACACTTATAACAATAGAATTATTGTGAACCGGTGCCAAAATCTAAATATTTTCATATCACATAATTTTACCAAATAAAATAATCATATCACAATAACTACACAGTAACTACAACAATATAAAAATGTTAATTTTATGCATTCACTTGGGAATGTCGTAAAAACGGGTTCAAATCGAATTACGGCCAGTTTTACATGTACTGTATTTTGAAAACAACATAGTAAAATTAATTAATTGTTTTGGCATATACATGTAATTGAATTATTTAACAATATGATACGCGGGATGCCTCGGCATCATGCCGCGGAAAACCGATGCGGAGTGCCTCGGCGAACCGATGCGGAGTGATTCGGCGAACAGACGCGGCTACGTTGGTCGATGCCGAGTCGACTCCGCTTAGACTCGCTGTCATTAAACTCCGCGGATCGAGGGATTTGTTGGTTTTGCATGAGCTGTACTGTCGATCTTTTGTAGACACCATTTATTTTCTTTAAAAAGGCGAAAGCAGTTACGGGGTATCGATAACGTTGTCGTATAGGTGAGTATTGATCTATCACTTACAGTGACGGTGAACACCCACCAAGTGGACGGCGTGCAGCACGTTTTTCACGACCCACAGCTGTTTGAAATTAGGCTGCTAATTAAAAGTGACAGGGCGTTGCGCAATATAAGCTGGTGACGTCAAACTGTTACACGTTGATGTTGCGGGGGTCGTGTTATTGTTTGTCGCATATAACGAGTTTAAATGAAAAATAATAACTTATAGGAATAAGTCTTTAAAAAGTTGTAGGACGGGCTGTAACAAGTTAATTGTTACATAATTATAGGACATTCTAATTATAATGTTATTATTCAACACGTTAAATTCTAAAGAATATTGTTTATTCTACTTGTTATTGCTCATTAATGGTGTTATGTTTAAAATATTATATTTACATTATTTACAACTATATAATATTATGCTGTGATTTAGGCTGTACCTCCAATCACTACTATTTATGGCATTGTTATTCACCGATATATTATTGGAGAGCTATTTGAAATATGTACCTTTCTGGCTTTCAATGTGTTATTTTTGGAAAATGTTAGCTTAAGCTTACAATAGCATAATTCTGACAAGGCCACCCTTTATCTATTTCATATGTTATTGCCACAGCCTGATGGCTATATGAAATGTTTATGTTAATGTATGCAATGCAATTTTCCTCATTTTATCAAATGAAACTTACTTGTCAAGTGACTTTCGTATCCGCCATCTTGTCTGGAAGCTGACAGTGTGTATTTTCTAACCGGCGTTCGGGACCGTATTTTGGTCAGATAAACCTATACATGGTGTCATTTTATTCCATAAACATTGTTCTTTGCAGCTGTCCACTGAACGCCACATTATAAGTTGTGACTAACTGTATTTTTGTATTAGAAACTAAATTTTTGCAGAAATATTCATTTTAGAACGCCGAAAGCATTTATGTATCAATTGTTTTCATTGGTCCATATTTTGTAACGTGCCGTCAGATTGGCTGGTACTCCCTATAAAAGGGCGAGTTTCACAGGGCGGGGGCATTCAAATTCTTAACTCCAAACTGACAGCATCGTAAAATATAATACTTCCAAAGGGTGAGATCACTATTGTCATAAGTTATATTTGTTATATCTATAGCTGTCGTTTTGCCTGGTGATCGGAAATAATATTTAGTTAATCTACAAATGAATCTTAGTTTTTATGTGAAATCCCAACAAACAAAGATACGACTCGCCATCGCGACAAACATTACAGCTGGTGTCAGAAGTGGGATACACTGGCCAAATAACGTTGTACATCAACTGGACAGCTTACCCTGAAAGCCTGACGTCATTGATGGTGATTTATGTCTGAAGTGTTCTAAAAATAGCCTAACGTGGGAAACCATGCATCATGAAAATAACTCTGGGAAATGAATGCAATAATTTAATTTAGAAACGGGATTAAAGGGGAAATTCGACGCTGAAAAGAAATAAATGCAAATGTTACAATTAAACCTTACCGTATTTACGCGTTACAGAAATTGAAGTATTTAATAAAATCAGAGAATGTAATAATTATTAGATAAATATAACTTACCTGCGAGTGGTATTTTAACTCATATAATGTACATGCGTGAATTCTGATTAATTTGTAATAACGAAAGTAAAACAATGATTTGATGGAGTATTTGGGCACTATTGAAACACCAGGGAACACAACACAATAGAGTGCTTTATTAATGATTATCAATATATGTATGTAAAGTTTAATCAGCATTTTTGTAATATAACATAATATAATGGCCGAGTCGGATGATCAAGAAGTTTTCATCATGAATCGCGGACAAGGGGACGACATTCGGGAGCTACAAAAATCGTCTTCCGAAGATGAGGGGTCGATCCTGTCCGGCGGGGATGTTTCCCATCGGATTCGTCGCAGATCTGCGCGGCCGCGCTCAACAGTGTCAATGAAGCCGGAAGTCTACAACGGTGATGGTGATTGGGAAGTGTATCTCAATCATTTCGAGTTGTGCGCAGAACTGGGTAACTGGGGTCATCGGGAACAAGTTTTGACCCTGGCGGCTAGTCTACGTGGTCAAGCACAATTCTACTACGTCACGCTAAGTAGGGAAGAGCGTGATTCCTACTTGGTGCTTACTCAGAGGCTGGGCCAACGGTTTGGTCGAGCTCGACAACAGCCGATGTGGATGTCTCGCTTGGAGGCCCGTAAGCGGTCTCCAGAGGAATCGGTCGCTAACCTGGCTGATGACCTGAAATGCATGACTCAGCGTGCATACCCCGACTTCGGTAACCAGGCGCATGAGATGCTTGCGCTTAACCAGTTCTACAAGTCAATCAGCCCAGAATTAAAGTTCAAGTGCATCAGCGAGGGTTGCCAGTCCGTTACACAGGCCGTTGCGATAGTGGAGATGTACGAGAGCATCGTTGACGGCGGCGCTAGGCGTAAAGCATCCGTCCATATGGTGGAAAACGTACCAGGACAGCAACGGGAAACAGAAACATCGAGCCAGCCGCTCGATAAAGCAGTGCAAGATTTGCAAGAGTGTGTGAGGAGGCTAATGATGAGTCAATCAACCAACAACAAGCCAAGTTTCGGTAATGCAAGGTCTGGTCCCAGACTTTGTTACAACTGTCAATCACCGCAACACTTGATTCGTGATTGCCCCACGCGTCAGCGACCAACACACAACAGGCAGCGTACGGCGGGTTATCAGGCACCACATTTGACTGGGTATCCAGCACCACACCAGGCAACATTTCCGCAGCCGACCGTGGTGGGTTTCCAGGAAAACGGCAGGCCGTCAACCCAGTAGGGCCTCCGTTGATGGCACAAGAAAGGGCCCAGCAACCATCAAGCAACTCCGCTATAACAGAAAACACGAGCAATTATGACAATGGGTTTTATACGTCTTGTCAAATAGGAAATGTCAAATTAGACCTTTTGGTAGACAGTGGGTCATCATGCACTTTACTTTCAATTCGAAAATTTAAAGAAGTTAACGACAATATTCGACCGGAATTATCAGAAGCAAATTTTTCTATGAAAGACGTTAAAGGGTCCAACATCGTAATTCATGGGGTTGCAACAGTAAATTTTATACTTGGGGATGGGGACTATCAACAAAACGTCATAGTTTGTGACATAACACCAGATGGTATTCTTGGTCAGGACTTTATGTTGAAGTATGTAAAAAATATAGATTATGAAAGATACATGATACACACTAGGCATGACCAAATTCATTGCTGGGTGGGAAGAAAAACATCAATGGTGTGCAGAGTCCTGGTAACCACAAAAGTTGACATACCTGCACAGAGCAGTATGTGGGTGTCTGTGAAAATCCCTAGTCAAGAGCACTTGTCACCGGCAGCCCTAGTTGAACCAGTTGCCCAGAATCATCACGTACAGCTCGTCTCCGGTGTAATCCAGACTGAAACAATGAACGATATCAAATTAAATATCGTAAATTGCAGTGACGAAAATGTAATATTAAATCCTAAAACAGTTATAGGTACATGCATGTCAGTGACTGAAAACAATTCAGAAAACTATGAACAATGTTGCAACATAACTAAGGACATAGTGGACAAACAAAATAATGTATTACCAGATTTTCTTCACGATTTACTTTTAAGAAGTTCTAACAATATAACACAAAATGAAAGTGAGCAATTAAGGTCATTACTAATACAATACCAGGATGTTTTTGCTAAAGACTCTTCAGATTTGGGACTCACAGACCTGTTAGAGCACAAAATCACTCTGAAAGAAGGTACCCAACCTGTTCGACAACCGGTCAGACGAATTCCTGCAATCCGAAAGGAAGCGGAAAGGGCCGAAATTCAACAAATGTTATCTGACGGGATCATAGAGCCATCAATAAGCCCATGGTGCAGTAACCTGGTCATCGTTAATAAAAAGAACGGAAAACCTAGGATCTGTGTCGATTACAGGAAGGTCAATGAAGTACTCAAGCGGGACTCCTACCCATTACCCAGGATGGACGAGTGCCTGGATGCATTGGCAGGTAACTGCCTATTCAGCACAATGGACATGGCCCAAGGCTACTGGCAGATTGCCATAGCCAAAGAAGACAGAGAGATTAGTGCCTTTGCCTCCAGTCTCGGCCTGTTTCAGTTCGTGCGGATGCCTTTCGGGATGTCGGTGGGACCCAGCACATTTTGCCGTTTAATCGGAGAAGTGCTACGTGGCCTCCAATGGGTTGAGTGTGTTGCCTACATGGACGACATTACTGTACCAAGTCGAAATGTAACAGAAAATCTTACAAGGCTTGAACATGTGTTCCAGCGATTAAGGGCAGCCAAATTAAAATTAAAACCTTCCAAGTGCGTATTCTTGCAGACCTCAGTTCCATTCTTGGGCCATGTGGTGACAGCAGAGGGGGTTCACACAGATCCAGAGAAAGTGAAAGCTGTACAAGAGTGGCCAGTACCTAGGACAGTGAAGCAGGTCCGCAGTTTTGTAGGGCTGGCAGCATACTACAAACGGTTCATAGAAGGATTCAGCGAGATATGCAAACCGCTCTTTCAACGATGTGAGAAGAACCGGAAGTTTGAATGGACCGACTTGTGCCAATCTGCATTTGAAAAACTTAAGGCTAAACTCACCTCAGCTCCTGTCCTTGCCTATCCTATAACTGGTCAAGCGTACATCTTGGACACAGATGCCTCCCAAACATGTGTGGGTGGGGTGCTATCGCAGATCCATGAAGACAATGAAAGAGTGATTGCCTACATGAGCAAGACCATGAACCAACACGAGATACAGTACTGCACGATGCGCAAAGAACTGCTAGCTGTAGTAACTGCAGTCAAACACTGGAGACCATATATCCTGGGTCACAAGGTTGAGTTAAGGACCGACAACGCAGCAGTCAGCTGGATGAAAAGCCTCAAGAACCCAACTGGACAGGTGGCTCGGTGGCTTGAGGTGATAGAGTGTTTTGACCTTGAAGTACAACACCGACCAGGACGTCTCCACACCAACTGCGATGCCTTGTCTCGTGTGCCATGCAAAGTGTGTGCACGACAAGAGTCACCGCACGAGCTCCATCCATGCAACAGCACAGACCCAATGTGTATGGCTGTCAACCAGGATCAGGCCGAACAAGCATCTTGCAGCGCAACTGATGATAACCACACACCTTCTGCAGACTGGGAACCAGACATCCTTCGCCAAAAGCAGCTTCAAGACCCAGATATAATGCCCATCCTCAGAAGTGTTGAGTCCGGCCAAAAGCCAGAATGGGTTGAAATTTCAGCACTCTCCAGTAAAGGGAAAACATTGTGGCAGCAATGGGACCGGCTCAAGATTGGCTCTGGCGTTCTTTATCGTAAATTCTATGATGATGAAGATAACGTAACCCTACAAGTTATTGTGCCAGAGAGCCTACAGGAACAAGTCATGCACAACTATCATGACATACCTACAGCTGCTCACCTCGGTCTGGATAAATGCCTCTTTCGCGTCCAGCAATGTTGCTACTGGCCAGCCATGAAAGATGACCTTCAACAGTATATCAACCAGTGCGATGTATGCGCCTCCAGGAAACCAGCACCCAAGGTCAGGGCCCCGCTAGGACAAAATCCTGTGTATCACCCAATGGAAAAGATATGTGTTGACGTCACTGGGCCACTTCCTGAAACGAAAGATGGTAATAAATATGTTCTTGTTATAAGTGACTGGTTCACTAAGTGGGTTGAAGCGGCCCCTATGAAAGACCAGTCAGCCAAAACAGTTGCAAGGGCATTGGTCGACAATTTTATTGTGCGGTTTGGGGTACCTCTTTCGGTTCTGTCGGACTGTGGCCCATGTTTTGAGTCAAAGCTATTCGGAGAGCTGTGTTCTCTATTGGGAATAACGAAGTTAAGAACGTCAATACGCAGACCCCAGGCAAACGCAGTTGTAGAGCGATTCAATAGAACGCTCAAATGCATGCTATCTAGCTACTGTGCAGAGCATCATGAGGAATGGGACTTATACTTACCGCAAGTTTTAATGGCATACCGGTCATCCCCTCACGCTAGCACCGGGGTCACGCCAAACAAAATGGTTTTTGGAAGGGAGGTCCTGCTGCCCATGGCGGTTGTCATTGGTCTGCCAGAAGAAGACACTATTCCTCAAGGGGACACAGACTCCTACGTACAGAGCCTGAAGAATACAATCCAGTCGGTACATAACACTGCCAGAAACAACTTAAAAAAGGCCGCAATATATCGCAAACGGCACTACGACTTGAAATCAGAATCAAGGAGGCTAGAGGCAGGACAGGCAGTATGGTTGTATGACCCCGCTAAACGTTCCAGAGTGGACACCAAGCTTACACCAAAATGGAAAGGTCCATTTCTTATAACACGTAGAATAGACGATCTCACCTACTATGTCAAAAGGGGAAAAATACAGAAACCAAAGGTTTACCACATCGACCATCTAATGAAATACAAGGGAAATCACTTGCCGAAATGGGTTTCTTCAGTACAAATATTATAAAATCACTATTAAGGTGGACAATGTAACTTAACTGTAGACATTATTATTTAGTGCAAATTGCTATTGATGAAGTTAGTTCTGAACTTTATACATTATAATACATGAAATTTGTTCGAATCATTAATGAAAAGGACAGTTTAAATTTCAACAGCCTTATGTGAAATGTAAACTGTGAACATTATTGTGTTGAAACATAAATTATAATGAACGTTCATTGAACATTTATTCTAGTTCTACATGTTTGAATATGAATTTTTAACATTTAAATAACAAAAGGGAAATCAGTAGTGAAAAATAAGAGGAAGTAATCGTACACATAAGTAATAGAAAAGATGTATGGAATAAGGTACCAATGGCAGCTTAGAGTGGCATTATTTTAGTTTATTAGGTTGCGCAACCGACTCTCTCTATAGTCTATTGGATTAGCTACCCATAATGACTATGAGACTTTTTAGTTCCTTACCTTGTAGCGAGAATGCCAGCGTGGTGCAGTAAGCGAATATTACTTCAGGATGCGTACTATTCCAGAACATGAGGGATTTCCTAGAAAATGAAAAATAATTATCGTTGTGAACAGTGATCACCAGGCAAAACTTGTTCGAAAAATACAATGTACATTTGACTAATTGGAAGTAATATAATGCTAAATCTACAAACGAACATTCGAACATTGCAATTATATAAAATCAGATGAATGGTACATAAACTTATTTTCATGGACTGGTCTTGCAAATAGTACAGAACAAATGAAATGAAATACTACATGATTGCCATTTTCCATTTTCATAAATATTCCAGATGTTACAGCAACTTTGCTGGCTGTGCCCTGCCGCTCTTCCAACAAGGCGAGGGCTGAAGGTTCATGTGGGGACGGAGCACCAGCGTTTGGATTTAGTGTGCCCATGGTGTTGGGAAGACACACCCACAACCATGTGTCGCCCATATGACCTTAAGAGACACGTTGGGAGATGGCACGACGGAATCGCCGATGCCATAAACCAAGATCTATTTACCGAGGCTGGCGCATTCTATCTTGCACTGTACCCGAAAGATTACGTCAAGGTCATCCAACCTTTGAAGTATAACAGCCAGGCGGCAATTGGAGCGAGAGAAGCGGTCAAGGTGTGGCGGGCAAATTCACAGGCGCCAAAACTCAAAAAGATTGAGGACTGGGAGGCCGGTTGGAAGCTGGCAGAAGCCGACACAAAAGGTGAAGTGCAACAATCTGACAACCCAACCATGTCAAGATCAGGAAGCCCAGCTCCTGGGGTTGAAGCATATAGCCCGACTAAGCCGGCCATGCTCCCCACAGGAGGCAGACTCCCTATACCATTTCCCAAAATGGATAGACCTACCAGCCTCTATACAGCAACACCAAGACAGGAACCGTTTCCTTCGTCGGCTGTGGAGGAAATTTCAACCACAGATGGGCTTGATGAGGGGACACTTCTCACAGGGACGCCTTTGCGGGAAGAACAACCCACGCCCATGCAGGAGAAATGCACCCTTCAGCAGAGGGCTCTCCACATCCTGACATGGGGCTGCATGCCGTTGGTTCCTCCGGCTAGGCGAAACTGGGACCTCCAACCCTCGGTAGGCTTGCAAGGTCCCACTTACCAGTTGTACTGGCCACCAAAGGACTGGAGACTGATGAGCCCTCAGAAGAAGTTGGCCATTGCCCAACATACGGCAAATCTTCTAGATTCGGTAGAAGGCCTGCCAGTGACTGATCCAGATGAAATCATGGACAAATACAATTTTCTCATATTACCAGGAACCTTTCCCCAAGCAAGAGTAAGTTCAGGGAGACGGATGCGGATTGCAAATTACTGCATGCTGTCAGGCATGGCGAAGGGTCGCAACATGAATCAATTAGTGCTCGAGATGTTTGAGCAAGCATTTGGTCACAGGGACACGTCTGCTGATTCATTCCTCTCCATCCTAGAAGGAATGAAGATAATGCTGTAACTTAAATATATTTTAAAGTCAAAATCAAGTCATAAAGCAAAAAAATAATAGTAATAATAATAATATAATTAAAAATTAATCAAACCATACTCAACATGTTGGACAGTGGACAAATAACTTTCTTTTAAGGTACAGGGGGGTGAGTGTAACAAGTTAATTGTTACATAATTATAGGACATTCTAATTATAATGTTATTATTCAACACGTTAAATTCTAAAGAATATTGTTTATTCTACTTGTTATTGCTCATTAATGGTGTTATGTTTAAAATATTATATTTACATTATTTACAACTATATAATATTATGCTGTGATTTAGGCTGTACCTCCAATCACTACTATTTATGGCATTGTTATTCACCGATATATTATTGGAGAGCTATTTGAAATATGTACCTTTCTGGCTTTCAATGTGTTATTTTTGGAAAATGTTAGCTTAAGCTTACAATAGCATAATTCTGACAAGGCCACCCTTTATCTATTTCATATGTTATTGCCACAGCCTGATGGCTATATGAAATGTTTATGTTAATGTATGCAATGCAATTTTCCTCATTTTATCAAATGAAACTTACTTGTCAAGTGACTTTCGTATCCGCCATCTTGTCTGGAAGCTGACAGTGTGTATTTTCTAACCGGCGTTCGGGACCGTATTTTGGTCAGATAAACCTATACATGGTGTCATTTTATTCCATAAACATTGTTCTTTGCAGCTGTCCACTGAACGCCACATTATAAGTTGTGACTAACTGTATTTTTGTATTAGAAACTAAATTTTTGCAGAAATATTCATTTTAGAACGCCGAAAGCATTTATGTATCAATTGTTTTCATTGGTCCATATTTTGTAACGTGCCGTCAGATTGGCTGGTACTCCCTATAAAAGGGCGAGTTTCACAGGGCGGGGGCATTCAAATTCTTAACTCCAAACTGACAGCATCGTAAAATATAATACTTCCAAAGGGTGAGATCACTATTGTCATAAGTTATATTTGTTATATCTATAGCTGTCGTTTTGCCTGGTGATCGGAAATAATATTTAGTTAATCTACAAATGAATCTTAGTTTTTATGTGAAATCCCAACAAACAAAGATACGACTCGCCATCGCGACAAACATTACAGGGCGGACCAATTCTTAGTAAATAAATGTCGGACCCACTCAAAATTTGCCGGTCATGTCCGTCGGACCGACGGTTTTCGGGAAGTCTGTTTTATGGCAAAATATGTGAAGGTACAGGTATGTTCTACATATTCCATTTTCCATGTATGTTAGACATGTTAGAAAATGCTGCCTTCACAGTGATCTTTTGAGAAAGGAATTTCCAAAACAGGTATTGCGGGAAACTACTTCTTTTCTTTGCAGGCTACAGGTCAATAAATCAAAACCTGAAATGGTCCTTTTTCAAAACAGCAAAATTTCATGCCTGTTTTCTTAGCTTTTAATTATTTAAGATAATATGTCATGTGTATCACAGGGCTCGAATTTAACTATTTTTGCCACTAGCAAATTTTTTAGCGTGTCACTTATACTTCAACTGGCAAAAATTAGCTTCTTCTCGCAGTTTCATGTAGTAATAGCAAAATCAACTAAATGCCCTTTTTTTTGGTTAAAATTTGTATTATTGAACTGAGTTTAAAGGCATGCAAAAACAAATTTGACATTTTTGTTTAAACTCGACCTGCACATTTTCCTTGGGAAACACTGTAACGTTGTTTAGCACAACGCTGTCATAAACTTGCCTGTTGAAATGTAAACCAGTCTCTGAAATGTGGAGTAAGGACGGCCCAATTCCAACCAGACGACAACCCAAACGTCATAGTAAACGTTTATACAATAAACAACTATTACACTATGTCCAGTTTTTTAACATAAAATGACGTTTTGACATAATAATACACAGAAAAATAACATTATTTAAGAAAAAAATGTCCCGGTTTGACACTGTTGTGACTGGTTTAACCTAAATTTGTGTCCTGTTGGACTTTTTAGGGGCCAGTTAAACATCTGACCAGATTGACTTGGGGCTGTTTTTGCCTGCTCCCTTCATAAATATCTAACTTCGCAACAGTTGTGAAAATTGTGTAAAAGTTGTGTTACGCTTCTTGTTGTTATGTTCATATATTTTTCACTCGCTTTTTTTTGCGAGCAGCAGAAAAAATAACTCGCAAAACTGATTTTTAACCTGCATTATTCGAGTTTGCGAGTGCTAAATTTGAGCCCTGTATAATGATGTGTATATCATGTGACTTCTTAACATTACAGTTTCTAAAAAAAGTCAATTTATTAAAAAGTTTATAACAAACTAATGACTCCCCAATTTTTACTATTTACTTGTATGTAACCAAAATATTATCTTGGGTGTCCTGGCATAACATCACTAAATTAATGCGCTACATAGGTTATTTTTGACGCGTTGCGAACATGTAATTTCTTGTTACCGATTCTTATTCTGAATATTTTGACCACAGATATCTGCAATGTATTAATTGTGAACTGTAGTATGGAAAATCGAGAGCATGCATCGTATGACCTAATTTTGACTCGGTAGGCTAAGCATCAATAACATTCGATGCTCCTAACTACCACGCTTTGAACATCGGTCACTCTGCATGGCTCAGTGCAGTTTGACTTGTTTGGCATTTATATAATTCCGTTTGCATTACATAATTAGCTTGAAAAATATATGTTTGTTACTTACAAAATAATTTTATCATGATGTCATATAATATTGAATAAGAAGCCATATTATCAACTTATAAGAATGGGAAATTGAACTTCATTCAAACAGATGTTTCCTTTTTAGCTAAAATTCACATCCTTTTAGTTTCTTTTGTCGCAAACAGTCTTTCTACGCTGTGAGCATTTTGATATCTTATATAACAGGGTCAGGGTTGGCATAAAACCCGGGTTTTATAGTATTGACCGGCACAGGCGGGTAATACTGGGGAAAACTGCGTTTTACAGGGTTTAACTGGGCAATAGTGGGCAATACTGGGAAAAAAGATATTGTACAATTATGTTTACATTACATACTAATAATGAATTTCTACATATAAACACATATCTAATAATAATTATTATTATAAGTAATTAAAATAGAAGATAAAAAGTGATTTGTCCAGTAATCCTCAGTATTGCCCAATATCAGATTATAATAATGTTGAAAGGCTTCCATTATTGTCCAGAAACGGCCTCCCTAACTTTTATTGTTAACAAAAAAGAACAGGTCATTGCAAGAAATAAAGAAGGATGAATAAGTGTAGAAATATTTCAATATCAAGCGGAATCATTTCACAAACAAAATAGAAAATATTTCATGATAAGCGTTGCCATCGAAAAATGAATGAATAAACCAGTGGACATGTGCCGGCACTTAAAAAATACCGTAACTATATATGCATATATTGGATCTGCAAAACTAAACAAGTCATTTTCTTAATGACATAAGTTAACAGAGCATTTAGATTTATAAAAACATTTAAAACTGCATATTAACTGAAGAAAAAATAGTATAGCCCAGTATTTTCCAGTATTGCCCACTTTCAGAGTATTGACCGGGGCGGGAAAAACCGGTAAATCCCGCAGGAAAAACCTGGGGGTGGGTGATTCGTGCCAACCCTGAACAGGGTCAGTTCAAAGGACCCATTCCCAATGCCAAATATTGTTTATTTTTCCCAGATGGAATTAAAAAATTCCCATATCAGAATTTACAAAATCCTAGATGCACAGGAAATGTAAATATAAGTTGTAAATCATGAAATTGCTTGAATGGTAAGATAAAAAACAACAATAAAATACAAAATTTAACCATCTATTAAGATAATCAGGGCTTGCATTAAGGGAAGTTTGGTAGTAAGTTACTCCCAGTTTTTCGTTCCCTACCCGTGTTTCACCAGAGGGGACTATAGGTTTGCTCTCCGTCAGTCCGTCCGACCGCATAATATTGTTTCTGCGATAACTCAAAAAGTACTGAAGATACTTCGATGAAACTTGGTATACATATAAACGGCAGTGTGGGGATTATGCACGACCTTTTAATTTTCACCAGAGGTTGAAGGTCGGGTCACTGTTACTACATATAGAAAAATCCTTAATACTGTAATAACTCAAAAAGTACATAAGATACTATCATGAAACTTGGTATACAGTTTGGACCATAGGTTTGCCATCCCTCCATTCATTCGTCCCTTTGTCTGTCCCTCTCTACATCTGCCCGTTCGTCTGTCTGTAAAAACTGTAGTAACTTGAAAAGAACATAAGATAGGATCATTAAACTTGGTATTCAGATTAAGAGTGATGACAGGATTGTGTAGGACATTTTATTAGTCCCCTACCAGTGTTACACCAGAGGGGGCTATAGGTATGCCGTCCGTCTGTCTGTCTGTCCTCAAAAATTGGATCCTGCGATAACATAAATTTGTCCTCTGGTTTATCAACACTACCATACTATCTATCTACCACAAATTATTGATAGGGGTTTTCATCGGTAGGGGACTCCTGTATTGCTTGCAATACTGTCAAAGCCTTGTTGTCACAGGACTTCCAAAATTGCAGCCTTGGAAGTATCAAAAAGTCAAAAATAATGCTTAAGACTTCCTATATCAAATACTTGGAAGTGAGGACTTACAAAATTTTCACCTTAGTGCGAGCCCTGATTATAATTCAAAGTTTACAATACGGCTAAAAAGCAAACCCTACAACATGCAGCATTTATCCTCTATGGAAATATCATGCATTCCCTATCAGATTTACGAACCCATTCTCTTACTTTAAAATTTAAAAATTCCCAAAGCTCTGAACAGTATAAAAAAATCCAAAACAAAGATTGGCAGTGTTCCTGTAAAAAAACAACTTTCAATTTACCACCAACCAATATATATACAAGTGAAGGAATCAATGAAACATGCTGTTTTAGTTTATTTATTTTAACATATTGTATGTTACATTCTTTTTGGCAGTTGTTAATAGCTCACCTGTGCACAACGTCTTTTGTGATCGCCTTTTGTCCGTCGTCCATCATCAACATTTACCTTGTGAATGAATGACTGGGGTTGTTTACCCTGGGGACTTGGGCTGAAAAGCTTTGCCAGAGCACCCTGCTTAACATAAAAAACTATGCATGAATATAATATACTATACAATTTCCGTTAATATAGAAGTGTCGGTATATATAACTTTGCAGTGTGTTTGCAGTGCTAATAATAATGGACAGCGTAGAAAGACTGTTGACGAGAAAATAAACTAAAAGCGTGTAAATTATGAGTGCATTTTTGCTAAACGCAAACATTTGTTTGAATGGAGTTCAATTTCCCACCTTTTATAATTTGGCTTGTTATTCAATAGTATAAGACATCATAATGAAAAAATAATTTGTTAGTAACACAAAAATATTTTGTTCGAGGTAATTATTGTATGCAAACGGAATTATTTACATGGCAGTTAACAAGTCAGTCTGCAAGGGCCAGAATAAACTGATGAAGCGTAGTAGTTAGGTGTACCGATTGTTAGTGCTTCTTAGTCAAAGATCTATCAATAAACATGTTTATTTATAGATCTTTGTTCGTAGTCTACTGAGTCAAAATAGATCATACGATGCAAGCTCTCGATTGTCCATAGTACAGTTTAAAAATTAATCAATTGCAGTAATTTGTTGTAGAATGAGAAATGTTAACAAGAAAAAAACTATCGCAACGAGTCAAAAATAACCGATGTAGCGCATTAGTTTGGTGGTCTTATTCCAGGACACGGTTAATATTTTGGTTACATACAAGTATATAAGTAGCAAAAGTAGGGGTGTTATTAGTTTACAGTTATTTTTAGCTCACCTGAGCACAACGAGATTTTAGGATTGCCTTTTGTCTGTCGTGCATCGTGCATTAAAATTTTCATTCAAAGAACATCATTCTACTCCAGGCCTTTCCCCAGGATTTTGCTAAGGCACAGGGGCAAATGCCTGTGGTAGGGGTTGGGTGTGAAAGGGTGTACTCACTTTCACGTTCTGATTTTTAAATACTTTTCATGTGTACTAAATCAAAATCTACAGTACTTCAGAGCTAACACAAACATAAAAATAAACAGCCTTTGAATATTTTTTTCTCTTTTGTTTCCCAATGAAATAACATAATCATAAACACACACACTATTTAAAAATGTATCAAAGAAAGACAAAAACACAAGTGGCAAAAGTAATGTAACCTGGAAATAGATAATGTAAGATGGAAATATATAATGACACTGTTTACCTAAATGTATACCTCTTTCAATGATGTAATTGGCATATTATTACAAAATGATTAGAAATGACCTTAACCATAGCTTTATTTATACTTCATTGCATGATTGAAATGTTCAGGTCTTGCACTATCTTAGTACACAGATTTAGAAAGCTGTTCTTCGTGGTTTCTGCTGGTGCCATGTGTCCATCAACATGCTGAAGATACATAGTGTTCACTTCCAATATCTGGTACTAAAAAGTTGTTCTTCTGAGAAGAGGTCCTTGGGTGGGGGTTGCCAACAAAGCATTCAGAACTTTGTTGGAGGGACATGATCTGTGTGAAGTTTTCACCTTGTTCATGGTTGAGAATCCCCTGTCACAATCTGCAAAAAATGTGTTCAACATTTTTTGTGTGCTGCACACATTTAATTACACTGTACAAATGAAAGGTTTAAATTAGATGAATAGACTTAAACTCTATGCTACATGTTTCTGTACATGCTGGTGAAACGGACTGCAGTGACAGAGCCACAGACTCAGTTGCTGCATCATTTTGTCTGTTCACCTAAGTTGGACTAGATCTAGATCTATTGTTATTATTTCATTATAAAATTAGTAATACACACTTTGCCTGTAAGTAGCATGGCTACATGATTTTTTGGGGATGTTTTGATCATGAATCCCAATCTATTTCCTAGAAGGTACATGTTTTCTGATTACAAAACTGAAATGATCATGACAATATCTTACTTGGAAGTGAAGTTATGACAATTTTTGTAGAGCACCCGTCAAAGTGCAATAAAACGTTATACAAGAAAAAAACATGAAAAGTCAGCCCAACTATGAATTTGTGTTTATAAAGCTAACAGCTATGGGGGGAAATGTATTTTTTAAATGGTGCATGTTTTCTGATTACAAAACTGAAATAAAATCATAATTATCTCACTTAGAAGTGTTGTTATGACTATTTTTGTACACCACCCGTAAGGCTACAATAAGACGCAAATTGGGAAAATACATGAAAAATTAAGACTACTGTCATTTTTTTCATTATTAAGATAAAACACTTTGCCAAAATGTAATTTTGTAAAGGTGCATGTTTCCTGATTACAAAACTGAAATAAAATTTCATTTATCTCACATAGAAGTGTTGTTATGGCTATTTTTGTACATCATCCGTAAAGGTGCAATAAATGTAATGCAAAAACAACATAAACAGTAATACCAACTATGAATTTTTATTATTAGGCTGAATACATAATGTCCATGTGTGCAGCCTAATTTTAAATAATTTTAAATAATAGTTGGTATGATTGTTCATGTTTCTTGCATTACATTTTATTGATAGTTTTATAAAAATCAACTGTTCTTTATGTGACTTGTTTTGCCGCAATGATTTTTACATACAAAAATGATATATAGTCAACAATTATTATGCCCCAATTTAGTTCTTAACCATACTCTAAAGATATGTGTAAAACGGTGTATATTTCAGCAATAGGAAAATTTATAGCGATTGCTCGTAAATATCCACTTAACATTAATTGAAATACCAGACTGACAAATGTACGAACCGACTGGGTACGAATTGTTTCGACGTAATTGGTTGTATAATTCAAATAATTAAACAATTGACAACGCATATGCCCTTGTTTAACATATAGGATCCATCTTAATACATGCAATATATCCCTACTAGTGTGTCGACAGTAAATATATCTCAAATATTGATATTTTTTCCGTATTGTTATTCGTACACACCGCCGCCATCTTGGAATTGCGTTCAGTTTAACATGGGTTTGGAAAAGACCCATAAACAGTAACTTTGCTGTGAAATTCGTTCTAAAGAAAGGTAGCATTTAATAAAAAACAAATTCATTGTTAAATATGTAGCCTGAAATCCAGCGAAATCCTTTTTTTTTTAAAGAAATATTGGATTTTATACTTTTTCAGCGGAATTTTCGTATCTAAAAATAATACTCACGTGGATTGTTTTATGGTTTTCCAGGTATTTCATCATCGTATTACTATATGCAAAGTAGATTGGTTCCATAAATTTACGTTTTATATGAGTGTAAGACCGAAATAAAATGGTCCCATCGTTGGGCCGCTTTTCGCCACTAATTAATATTCATGAGCTTCCTTTAAGGGAAACTACTCTCGCTGCTTTGGCATTGCTACTGTAAGCAAATTCAATGTAGTAGCTGTAAAGTCAAAATTCCATGATATATTACTTAGACTGTCTTATATACTACTACTGGTTGACTCTACATTTCAAACACTGTGCCTCAACATTGCATCATGCTAATTAACTTACCCAACAACATTCTGGTGGGGAAAATTTTCCATGTCAGTGGTCATCTCCAAGGATCCTCCATAGCACCTTTGAGTGGTTGAGTATTTATTAACAGGTAATTCCAACTCAATAGCTAACTGAACTTGAAGCCATTAATCTGCTGTTGACTATGGCCATTAGTCAAAACACACAGAAGCCAAAAATTACCACATGGTGTTCATTACCTCTCAGCTCTAACACTCTGACACATAGGTCACAACACTGTGTAACTTGATAGCTGCTTTCATAAGATCTAAAAATAGCATGCTGTATACACCTTACTGTGCTGTGAACTACTGGGCTGAAATGTCCTCTGCTGTTATTGATTCTTATTGAAATTATAGTTTGCTGCAGTAGACTGATTTTGGGATTTTAAGCATTGCAGTTACAAGGATTTGGACATTAAGGCACAGCGGTGCTGCTGTTCTTAAAGCGCCTGGGGAAAGGCCTGTACTCCTAAAAGGCTGGGCAGATTTTCACCAAACTGCACAGGAATGATCCTTGGGTGATCGTCTTTCAAAATTGTTCAAATCGTTCCGGTCTGCTGCATATGTAAGTCACCAGAGCTAAAAATAGATTTAAAAACTGAACTCTTTTAAAATCCTCTCTGAAACCACTAGGCTTGGATCTTTGATATTTGATATGTGACATCCCCTAGTGGTCCTCTACAAAGTTTGTTCAAGTTTTTCCCCAGGAGTCGAAACTGGGGTCACTTGGTTTATATAGACTTAAATAGCAAAATGACTTTAGAAATCTTCTCCTCTGAGACCGCAGGGCCCAGAGGTTTCGTATTTGGTATGGAACATTGTCTAGTGGTCCTCTACAAAGGTTGTTAAAATGATGCCCCTTGGGTCAAATCTGGTCACGCCCCAGGGGTCACATTGTTTACATAGCCTTAAATAGCAAAATGACTTTAAATATATTCGCCTCTGAAACCGCAAGGCCCAGTGCTTTTATATTGGTATGTAACATTGTAAAGTGGTCCTCTATAAAGATTGTTCGAATGATGCCCCTGGGGTCAAAACTGGCCACGCCCCGGGGGGTCACATTGTTTATATAGACTTAAATAGCAAAATGACTCTAAAAATCTCATCTGAAACCACAAGGCCCAGTGGTTTCATATTTGGTATGTTACATTGTATAGTGGTCCTCTACAAAGATTGTTTAAATGATGCCCCTGGGGTCAAAACTGTCCACGCCTCGGTGGTCACATTGTTTATATAGACTAATATGGCAAGTGGGCCTTAAAAATCTTCCTTTGAAACTGTAATGCCCAGAGGTTTCATATTTAGCATGAAACATTTGGTAGTGGTCCTCTACAAAGATTGTTCAAATTATACCCCTGGGGTACAAAATGGCCACGCTCCTGGGGGTCACATGGTTTATATAGACTTAAATAACAAAATGACTCCTCTGAAACTGTTAGGCCCAGAGGTTTTATATTTAGTTTGTAACATCGTATAGTGGTCCTCTACAAAGATTGTTCAAATGATACCCCTGGGGGTCAAAACTGGCCCCGCCCCGCGGGTCACAGTGTTTATATAGACTTTAATAACAAAATGACTTAAAAAATCTTCTCTGAAACCGCAGGGTCCAGTGGTTTTATATTTGGTATGTAACATTGTATAGTGATCCTCTACAAAGATTGTTCAAATTATGCCTCTGGGGTCAAAACGGGCCATGCCCCGGGGGGTCACATTGTTTATATAGACTTGAATAGCAAAATGACTTTAAAATCTTCTCCTGAAACCACACGGACCAGTGGTTTAATATTTTGTATGTAACATTGAATAGTGGTCCCTTGCAACGATTTCTCAAATGATGCCCCTGGGGTCAAAACTGTCCATGCCCCGGGGGTTACATTGTTTATACAGACTTGTAGGGTGACACGACTTACCCAAATACCGAAGTACCGGAATACCCATCGTATTTATTGTTCTTGTGTTTGCTGTTTGTTTTAAACCCAGATAACATTAATCAGTAGTAAAAAGTATGTATACACCGTTCAATGTGATCATGCGATTCTTTGGAATCTTTGCGATCATTAAATTTTGGTTATATAAAGTCTGTAATTGATCCGTCTTAATTTAGTTAAGCAAATGGGTGATACATGCAGGCACGTGGTGTCGTTAATGTCAGCAGAATGTTCGCGCTCTATTTTAGAAAAACACGGATTTTGTACGTGACATTCAAAAATGTACAGAATTTTTAAACAATTTGTCTTTACGATTTATGATAAGTAAACATTGATCGGCATTTCATGTTACTTGTTTGCGTGTTAGAATTTACTCTGCATCTATACAGTACATATTTTACCAGAATTCAAATGAATGCTATTTGAAAACTTTTATTAAGATCTAAATAATGATTTTATAAACAACGAAAATGAGTAAATCGCCTTTATAGGATCAAAAAAGTTTGTTGCATAGATTCGTATGAGAATAACTGTTACAACGCAGATAGGAATGCCGGTAGCGTATTAGGCGAAGCACTGCACAGTCTCAATTATAAAGGGTCAAATTGCATGACATGGACGTCTTGGGGTTTAATTGTCAGCACAAGATCAATCTTATGGAAGTATTTATTTGCCCTAAGTGGTGTCGCTTTCAGCTCATATTACCGCCCACCAAACGACCCTTAGCGCAAGCCTGATAATAATTTCGTATATAATCATATACATGTTATTAACTAGACATTACATCTACAGTACATGTAAATACATTGTGAATTGTTGTCTTACTATTAAATGCTATTCATAATAAAATACCAACCAAGTCTTAAATAAAGAATATTATTGAAACTGTTTTGTTCTAAGAACGCTGTACGTTTGAACCTTACATTGTATTCACCCGTGCAAATTACAGCATTCTTTATTTAGAGCAAACTAAAATGACATTAGCCTTATTGGTACTAAGTATATTTTCAAACAAACGGTTATTTATTCCGGACTTATATTTTCTTCCTTTTATAGCTCCGTCAATTCGTATTCTAATATGTATCAAGATACAACAATGGAGATTCGAAGCCATCTTCAATGAGACCTGAATAGGAATATGATTATTTCCACAAACAAAAGCAATGGTCAGTCATATTTAATAGATGCTTCAACAAGTGTCAATCATATTCAAATAAATCTGCAATATTATCCAATCATCGCACTTGGATATCACGTGTTTAGCAGGTAAACTATTCATACAAAAGAACACGTGCATGATGTTTGTTATTCAAATGAGCAAGTGGTAATGTTTGTGATTTTCGATGAATGGAAATTAATCCTTTAACAATAGTTTGGGATGAGTTTCAACTATTCGTAACAAAACAAGGATCGGTCTATTGTTTTATTATTCACCTAAACAATGTTTAATAATAAAATAGTTTTGATATCATTTGATATAAGATCCTAAAACATAAATCAGTATCAGACTATTCGTTGTTCATGTGTGTACGTTTTAGCACATTGACATAAAACATCGCGTACAATTTTGCTATAAAACGTAAGACTATAAAGTATCAAACTCATAACAAGTTGTATAATCAGTATTGTCACATGTACTAGAATGAACATAATAACAAAGGTACAACACGTACAATTACAAGGTACTTAGCCGTCCGTTTAAATGTTATGTCTCTTGAGAATGGTCGTTGATTCGTTTTTAGCTCACCTGAGCACAAAGTGCTCATGGTGAGCTTTTGTGATCGCTCGTCGTCCGTGCGTCATTGTGCCCGTCCGTCCGTCCACATTTTTCATGTTTTTCTTTCATAACTTCAAAACTGTTTCAGCTATTAATTTGAAACTTTGTGGGTGGATAGATCTCATTAAGGAAAAGTGCAATGCACATGAACCATTACTCTGCACTTCATGGTTCTGGAGTTATTGCCCTTTGTTAATTTTTCATACTTCGTTTTTGCCTGGAGCATAACTCTTAGATTATAAGAGTTATTAACTTGAAACTTCATAGGTGGATAGATCTCATTGAGGAGAAGTGCAGTGCACAAGAACCGTTATTCTGTGCTTCATAATTCTGGAGTTATTGCCCATTGTTAATTTTTCTTGCCTGAAGCATAACTCTTAAACTATAAGAGGTATTAACTTGAAACTTCATAGGTGGATAGATCTCATTGAGGAGAGGTGCACTGCACAAGAACCGTTACTCTGCACATCATAATTCTGGAGTTATTGCCCTTTGTTAATTTTTCATTTTCAGGCAGAGTCAACTTTTGGTTTCAGCTCTCTAACTTGAGAACGAAATGAAATATTTGAATGAAACTTCATCCATAGATACGTTATATCGAGACCTGGCTTGGGATTACATAGGGGGTGGATGGGGTCACTGTCAAGGTCGCCGTTACAAAAAATAGAAAAACGGTTTCCGCTCATTTACTACAATTGAGCTATTGTAATTCCAACTTCATACATACATACCTTTTATCAAGACATCACTTGGGAATGCATAGAAGATGGGTGGGATCAAGGTCAAGGTTACCGTTACTAAATATAGAAAAAAGGTTCCTCACCTTAACACATGCTATCATTCGGGGCCCGCTGCCACACCTGTGACAAAGCTCTAGTTGTGTTTGTGTTTGCCTTACAAAATGGATACATGAAATAATGCTATAAAACGGCAAACTTAAATGCTTACATATAAAACTTTCAGATAACAATAATATTATTGGCTCCAACAAAAACTTTACTTGCTTTACTCATAGAAAATATGGCAATACATCATAAAAGACAATAGCAAGCATGTTCCGAACAGTTTTAAAGTTATTCGAGGTTAAAGTGACAATATCCCAAAATAATGTTTTCACACGATAAAAAAAATAATCTACTTTTTTATAAATCAACCCTTGGAAACCGGATGCTGGAACTTATTAAAGCAAATCCTCTAAGGTTTCATCTGAAATACCAAGTCTAAGTGAAGGAAGTATCCTAGTTTCGTCAACTTTGTAGTGGTACTGCACTGGCTGTATGCCTTTCGGTTTTGCATTCCACTTGCTGACAGGTCCACGTTTTTCACGTTTTGATGCCTTCCTCTGATCGAATTCATGGTTACCGAAAAAATAACAATTCAAGGGGCTATGTCAACGACATGGGCCTCAAATTGTGTTTAAAATCAAATTAAGATATTAATAGTGATTAAAAATGTTTAAAAAAGAATATAGAATATGAAGAGTTTGGCTATTCTGAGATAAATACAAGTAGTGTTTGTTTTTTCCCTTTTCATGTTGACGGTTTGACATCATAAATCAGAGTTCTCGCTAGGATTTCAAAACATGGAGTCCAGGACTCCTTCCTATGAAAAGTAAGCGTCCCACTATCTAATCGTCAAAACAGACCCCTAGCCCACCCACTTAAAAAACACAACAACTTCTACAATCCTTTGTGTCAAAATCTTATTTAAACAAACTGTTTATTAACTACCCGCAATTAAACAATTGAATAGGACTTTATTCATCAAAAAGGAACAACTCAACATGTTTTATAAATTGGAACAATAAGAAAGGACGCCGACATATATTTACTTTCACTTTCGACAAGTACTATAAACTGTCGCTAACTTTCATTTAAATGTTGCCTCAGCCAAAGTGTTTGCATATAATCCGTGTACAGTGATGATTTTTAATAGCTATTTCATTAATAAACACTAGTAGTTGCAGTTTTTTTAACAAATGAAACGCATACTTGACGCGATTGGTGTACGAAAATTGTCAAGTTACACAGATTCATCTTAATTCTTATAATTTGTAAACTGTTCATTTTGCATAGATAAAAATTATATTGCCTTCTTTAAATTTGTAGCAATTTATTAAAAACGCGGGTGTTAATTACACGCATATAACATAACGCATACCTAATGGGAAATCACTTAAACCTTTACTAATTCAAATTAGAATGAGGGCCTGATAAACTGTTCTATCGACGACATTCATTTGCATATGCGTTCTTATTGGCTGACTGGTTAGCTGTAGTTAAGCTGACTCAGCCTGCGTCTTGATTTTATCGATAATTGACACACTGGTGCAGAAGGGGAATGTGTTCATTGCCGAGTAGGCGTTCTTTGTCTTGGGAAAATATGCGTAGGCCAGAAAAAAGGGTTGCGTCCTGGAATCTGACACCGAGATTTATGGCGTCTTTTTCATAAAAGTATGCGTCCAAATACGCCGAATTACGTGTTACAGAGAACTCTGATAATTGAATATTCATAATGTACAAACGTGTGTTCATATTGCACAGTGAGTTAAAGCGCTGTATACTAAGTCTGGTTCCTAAGTCGTTAGTAAATAGTAAATGTACACTTAAAAAAAAAGCACTTACATAAACACTATTATTAAATTATGTAAACTGGTATTGAATTTATACGTTTCATTCTAGCAGAAATTAAAAGTGTTCTAAAACAGGTTGTACTGGGATAAATTTGAAAACAGAAATAACATTATTCTTTTAAAATGTGCAAAACAATAAAAATTCGAGAGTACCTTCACGGTTTATCTCTATTACTCTATGCACTAATGGGCATAAACCTATTACTCTATGCCAAAATGTGCATAAACCAGTTTTTTTTTGGCCGTATAGGTCCCAGATGTGGTGCAAATTGTCATATCTTAGTTTGATATTAATTAAATGGATTCTATATTGTATGTTATGGGTGTTAACAACAATTAAAAAGGTGAGCAAGTTACATTTGCTGTTTGAGATCGCGAAAACACACTAGTGTGTACATGTTTAATGTATACTATAGACTACACATACATGAATGAATTTTCGGTCCGGCAATTTTTATTTTAGTCCGGCATGTTTTGACTGGTTTTCGGACCGAATGTCTGACACTTTTTTTGAGCTTTCGGGAAGTCTGAGATTCTGGGTCTGTGTCTATTCTGTATAGGAATCAGGAATTTTGTCTTCATTCTGACCAGATTTGGTATGGACTCTGCACAGAATTGGCTTAGATTTGTCGTATACCCTATTAAATTTTGACAAGCCATTATGATGCCTTTAACTCAGGTGAGCGACCAGGGCCATCTTGGCTGGCTCGTTTACATCTTAACTCTCTGAACACTGGAACAAATATGAACCTGTGTTCAATACTTCAGTACTGATTACTTCTGAAAGACTACACTGTTATGTTGTACTGGCAATTTAATCGATTTCGTCGATCATTGAGAACAAAATGCTAGTACATATATATATATGTGCATATGAAGCAAGAGGCATTTCCAGAAAATAGGAAGGCCATTATGTCATTTCTATGTATTCACATTGTTCAAACTTGCGCGTTAAGACATTTTGGTGTCAGACATTGTCTATGCTATCTGTTCTATTAAAACCATTGTGATCCGCTGTTTTTAGCTCACCTGAGGTGAGCTATTGGTATAGGGGACCTCTCTGTGCTGTCAACTATTTGTTTCGTTCTCACGCTGGAGACTTCACTTTTTATCCAATCTTAACCAAACTTGAACAGTTTTTTTTAAGGCCATAAAGTCTTGAAAATCTCCAAGGGGTTTGTTATTAGGCCAGATCACACCAGTAACACAAGAGTTATTGCCCCTGTTTCATGCAAAAATGCCTTTTTCCAACATATAGAGTTTATTTTCCATCCAATCTTAACCAAAGTTTCACAGTTTGTGTATCAACATCAGATCTCAGCATACGCCAAAAATAGGCCAAAAATTTTGTTTCAAACACCGGAGTTATTGCCCTTTGTTTATAAAAAAAATATATAAAATGAACATTATTCAGGATAGAGACTTCATTTTTCATCTAATCTTCACGAATTGTGCACAGTTTGTCTATGAACGTAAGATTACAGGTGAAGTCGAATATAAGCATGTTCTGGCCTGAAACATCAGAGTTATTGCCCCTTGTGTGTTGAAAAAAGCATTAACAGGTTATAATGATTGGCTTGCTATGACCTTAATAATTGATTGATAAAATTTGATTTCCAACAGTTGCAATAATGAAATAAAAAGCAAAACTTGACACTATAGCAAAGCCATTGCAATTATAGCGTTTCAACTAGTTCTCCAATACTGCTTGCAAAAAAGAGATCAATATCTACTGTTTCTGCATTTTCCAGAATTGTCACTGACTTAATGAAAAAGGGTCAGGTAAGAAGATCGAGAAAAATGATTTGAGAAATCATTAGCAAAAACACAGCACATCCACTACCCAATACTTTCATTAGCCCATTGCACTAACCGATGTTTTAAATCAAATTGATCCTATCCCCCCTTGGCATACTGTTCGTATACTTTAATTTTCAAACCAAACAGTATGGTCTTCATCTGTACCAGTTCTCAGGTGAGCGCTTTGGACCATCATGGTCCTCTTGCTGTATGGCCCTCTTGTTTTATTTTCAGAGACATCCAAAATTCTGCAAAAATATCAACAAACAAGTTTAAAAGAAGTTCATTGGGCTGGAATATTTGGAACACACATTGTGAAACAACTTTCCATTTCCAAGTGCATGATTCTCAGCGACTGTGGTTATGAGAAAACTGGTGCCGAGCAGTGTCATTGTGGCTGCAGAGAAGAACTGGTTTATGGGGACACCAGTATGGGTAAGTGGAAGAGTTACTCTTTACTCAATGCCCTTACAATGCAATAGAAACTGGGAATGACCAATCAGTGTTTTTTTTCAGATATATTGTAGCATACCGCCATATTTGGTATACTATAGTTCTATTCTGTTCGGGATGGCAACAAGGCAACTACGAATTATTCCAAAACAACCGGTTTCTGTTTCAACATATATTTAATCGTTGCATTAATTTGAGCATCATGCACGTATGCAGCAATTTACTATCATGTATAAATGAATAGTTGAAATAGCGCTGATAAACTTTTGAGCTCTCTGGATTGCATATAACTCATTTCGGTAGAGCTTAAGAAGCTTACTGTAAGATCTATACTGTGTTAATTTTGATTAAAGATTAAGCTTACCATCTTGGGAATGTTGTATGAAGATCTAATAATATGATCTAAACTATGGATCGACTTAGTAATTGTAAAGATTGGAACTAGGTGATGTTGAAAGATCTGACTTTGGTGATCATGAAAGATCTGACTTTGGTGATCATGAAAGATGCCAAATGTTTGTTTATCTGCGCTATTTATACCTGTCGCACAGCAACTTAGGATTAGGATTATGAGCACCAACCAATCAAAATGACTTAGGAATTTCCTCAGCCAATCAAAATGACTTCGGATTTACAACAACCAATCAAATGCTTTTAGGAATCCTAATCCTAAAACTAGTTCTGCAGCGCCAAATATTTAACGATAAAAGTCATATTTTACACTAACTATAACAATTTATGTTTACCTATATATATATATAAACAAAAGACTTTGCATTAAACAATAGACAAATACACTACAGTCTGACCTGAACAAATTTGCAGTTATAACAGAGAAGAAATATTTCGGGTACAAAATATCCGAAAACATGCCACAGCTAAAAAACTTCCTTAGGAATGGCAAAATTTACGAAAATAACAATAATAAACAGTTAACAACAATTAATAGTGTCTTAGAGTAAAATATCAGCATATTATTATAAATATGCTAAGTTAAATCGCTTGGATAATAATATAACAATAAAATCGCAACAAGATGATGGTAAGGCTAGCATCATTGCAGACGGACAGTGACAGTAAGTTCTTTTTTTGGAATTAAAGTTATGTTCATTTCATTATAGTAAACATGCCTTAATAATTAATTTCAGTTCATATGTGATAACATACTAACAGCTATTTTAATGAATGAGTTTAGATGGATGAATGATTTTACAATAAACAAATAATAATTGTTCACTTTATGAACTTGACAATAATAAACATGGTAATGCATAGTTACTGCATACTCCAGGGCCTTACAATATGCCCTTTTGTGTAAAATTGTGAAAAATGTGTCGTAAAATGCCAGAATTGTGAAAATATGTCTTATCATTAAAACAGGGAAATACAAACTAGTATCAAATAATAACTAGTGATTTTGTTGTATTTAATCACACTTAAAAGTACAAACACATTATATTAAAGCGTGATCTTTACATTCATGAAACCTTACCATGAAACATTCCAGTTAAATTTCTCTCTTTTGCAGATTTGATATTGGGAATTATTCGTTAAATTTGCAAAATGTCCAATGGCTTCACTCGAGTCAGACACAAGAGTCAATAGAAATATCACATGGTTGTAAAAGTCTCATTAAGGCTCATTTGGTCACCAATATCAGTATGTGAATCTGACTGACTTGCACTTATTACTGACAGTAAATCTACCTGTGAAGACACTAAAGTTGAAACTGTTCAACTGCAGCACAATTGTCTTCGGGGGTTTGTTGCTGTTTTCTTGCTTAAAATTGCCTGTTTGAAACGATGACTCATTTTCCTGTAAGATATGCTTGACTTTTTATAAAAAAATTTAATCCCCCCGCCGCGAAGCGGAAGGGGGTTATAGGAATGCCCTTTGTCCGTCCGTCCGTCTGTCCGTAACATTTTTGTGTCCGCTCCATATCTCCTATACCCTTTGAAGAATTTTCATGAAACTTGGCTCAAATGTTTAGGTCATAGAGACGATGTGCAGAAAGCATGAGTCAGTCATGCCGGCTCAAGGTCAAGGTCACACTTGAAGGTCAAATATTTGAGCCTCCATTTCGTGTCCGCTCAATATCTCGTATGCCTTTTGACGGATTTTCATGAAACTTGGCTCAAATGTTTAGGTCATTGAGACGATGTGCTGAAGGAATGGGCTTTTCACTCCAGCTCAAGGTCAAGGTCACACTTGAAGGTTAAATTTTTGAGCCCTCCATTTTCGTATCCGTTTTCGTGTCTGCTTCATATCCCCTATACCCTTTGAAGGATTTTCATGAAACTTGGCTCAAATGTTTTGCTCATTGAGACCATTTGCAGAAGGAATAAGCCAGTCACGCCAACTCAAGGTCAAGGTCACACTTGAAGGTTGAATGTTTGAGCCTTTATTTTCATGTCCGTTCTATATCTCCTGTGCCCTTTAAAGGATTTTCATGAAACTTGCCTCAAATGTTTATCACATTGAGGCAATATGCAGAGGGCATGAGGCAGTCATGCCCACTCAAGGTCAAGGTCACACTTGAAGGTCAAATGTTTGAGCCTCCATTTTTATGTCTGCTCCATATCTCCTATGCCCTTTGAAGGATTTTCATAAAACTTGGCTCAAATGTTTATCACATTGAGGCCAGGTGCAGAAGGCATGGAGCAGTCTTGCCTACTCAAGGTCAAGGTCACACTTAAAGGTCAAATGTTTGAGCCTCCATTTTCGTGTCAGCTCCATATCTCCTATGCCCTTTAAGGAATTTTCATGAAACTGATTAAGGTCAGTGTGATACTTAAAAGTAACCTTTAAAATCTAATGAAGGATCACGGCGGGGGATATAGCGGTCCTTTGGACTGCCTTGTTCACATAGTACTGAGGGTTTCGTGGAAAAGGCTTTGCGATTACTTAAACCAAAACAAGAAGAAATAATCGCAGCGTTTACACTTTAAAAATCCTTCAAACGCATGATTCATTATAACCCAATGAGTGTTTACAGTGACCCGGATGAGCACATGTTTCACCAACCGACTGGTTCTTGAAAATATCGATAAAACGTGACGCGAGTCGTGTTAAAATCGAATAATCTTTCAAAGCGGTGTAGACATAGAACTATTACCGAAATTTTATCCTGTGTAAACAAAACTCACAAAATTAATTAAGATTTCGTATTTTTTCATCCACTTTTCTATTTGTGAATTTTGGGCCAAAAGTTGTGAAAAAAGTATACTTTTTGGATTTGTGAATGGTACCGAATATTGGCATGAAAACGAGGCAAAAAAAACAACGCTGCCAATATTCTAATGACTTTTCAGCTAACATGTCAAAGTGATGCTTTCTTAGTCTAAAAACTGAACTTTGATTGATTCCATGGTAATGATTACCTTAGCATGAAGTAGGCTACATATGATGCATTATATGGCTTACTGTGGAATAACTTATTTTCGCGGTGATCTAATTTTCGCGCTTTTCACGCTCCCGCCATTGCGTGAATTTATGACCACCGCGAATATTTACGGACTTCGTAGTGTAGCAACACATTAGGAGCTTTCACATTTGTTCAAATGTGCGTCTGTAAATGTACGCAGATAGGCCTATATGTTACGATGAGAATGTTTTTATTGAACTTTTTGAATGTTTTCTTCATTGGCTTCATTTTGATTAATGAATGCATTTTTTTTTTGTCTTTTAAATAAAATGCGGTCTTACACCGCAGATCCGCTATATCGCGATTTTTGGGGTTCATATAAATAAATATACATGTATACACTAGCCCATTTTCGTGACCTCAAAACATAAACATAACTAACTTGCCTTTGTGAGCTCACCTGAGCCCTTGCTCATGGTGAGCTTTTAGGATCGCCTTTTGTCCTTCGTGCGACGTGTATCAACATTTTCAACATCTCCTAAACCGCTGGACAGATTTTCACCAAACTTCACATGAATGATCCTTGGGTGACCCTCTTTCAAAACTGTTCAAATTGTTCCGGTTCGCTTTATATGTAGGTCACCAGAGCTAAAAATAGATCTAACAATAAATGTCTTTAAAAAAGACGATCGGTGTAGAAATTAATACTGAGATATCATTTTTTTGCCTTAAATATAATACAAGAGGACCAAGCTTTGACTTCATGGACCCCATATTTTTCGTTCCCTACTAAGGAGACTTCTCGGACCCCAGATTTTTCGGTCCCTACTAAGGATACTTCTCGGACACTATATTTTTCGGACACTATAAGAAATTGTATCGGCCCCCAAAATTAATTTGAGATAAACTCAATAATTATTAATATCTGTAATAAACCGATCATTCACCGCCCCATGTTTTCACCAGTGATACATGAATAAGCTAAATACTAGTAATTTACGTAAACATAATTGATAAATGAATTTGTAAGGCAAATTTAACAAATCAACATTGTCAGAAAATAACAGCGGGATTGAATGAGCAGTAAATTTATGAATTCCCCTTTTATTGCAATTCTCAGGTTTAGGATTCTCCAGACACTTATTGATGCGTGTGTATTAACACAGCCTTACCGCACGCTATTTTTAGATTGATTCTCCTGCTGGAGTTGTACTCCCTAGAATTAATTCACGGGGACGACAGTCGATTACAGCGTACAATAATATTTTTTACACAATGATAAAATAATAGGAAATGTAAGCTCAATCAAATTTGCTAATATTTGTTTTGCTTATTTATCAGAAAAATACCAGAAATTTACCACTTTATATTTTGTGCTTGTGAGCTCAACAGGCAACATTGTACGTTGTGACCGACTGTCGTCCTCGTGAATTGTAGAATTGTAATTGCTATTTATAGAGCGCGCCGATTATGTAGGCTAAACAATATAGTTATTTCATTATGTGAATAAATATAACATTCTGATCATGACATACAATGAGTAAAATTGTTCATAATTATGTTCATTTCCAGAGTGTATGTCGAAGATATGTTTATAACTTTAATTTAACCACTTATGTAAACAATTATGTAAATTTTTAATCCACAAAAGTATGCAACCGATATTGGTATACATTAAACCATTGTTTGAAGTTTGCATTCCATAAAATTAGAAAATTTGCAAAATTCTATTGGCATTACATTTTTTCCGCTAATTATCTCAAGAAATCTAGGTCAAAAGTGATCTTAGACAGCTACGCCGAAAAACTTAACACTTAAAAATTCTTCTTCTCTGAAACCGCAAGGCTTGTAGCTTTCATATTTGATATGTGACATCCACTAGTGTTCCTCTACAAAGATTTTTCAAATGATACCCCTGGGGTCAAAACTGGCCACACCCTGGGGGTCACATGGTTTATATAGACTTGTATAGCAAGATGACTTTAAAAATCTTCTTCTCTGAAATCGCAAGGCCTAGAGGTTTCATATTTGGTTGGTAACATTGTATAGTGGTCCTCTACAAAGATTGTTCAAATGATGCCCCTGGGGTCAAAAGTGGACACACCACTGGGGTCACATGGTTTATAAAGACTTAAATAGCAAAATTACTAAAAATCTTCTCCTGAAACCGCAAGGCCCAGAGGTTTCATATTTAGTATGTAACATAATTTGTATAGTGATCCTCTACAAAGATTGTTCAAATGATGCCCCTGGGGTCAAAACTGGCCACACCCCGGGGGTCACATTTTTTTATAGACTTGAATAGCAAAATGACTTTAAAAATCTTCTCCTCTGAAACCGCAAGGCCCAGAGGTTTCATATTTAGTATGTAATATTGTGTAGTGGTCCTCCACAAAGATTGTTCAAATGATGCCCCTGCGGTCAAAACTGGCCACATCCCGTGGCTCACATGATTTATATAGACTTAAATAGCAAAATGACTTAAAAAATATTCTACTCTGAAACCGCAAGTCCCGGAGGTTTCATATTTGGTATGCATTATTGTATAGAGGTCCTGTATAAAGATTGTTCAAATGATGCCCCTGGGGTCAAAACTCGCCACACCCCGGGGGTCACAATGTTTATATAGACTTAAATAGCTAAATGCCCCTGGGTTCAAAACTGGCCATACCCCGGGGCTCACATGGTTTACACTACGTCTAGCGTGATTTCTGCCTAAAACACAGACCCACCGTGGACAATTTTTCGTCAGCGTGGAAAATCACCGCGATTAAAAGGTGGTTCCATCGCGATAGAATCGCGGTGATAGTGGGTGAGCACCGCGGGCGTTATCGGGAAATCAATCTCACGGTGGACCACTGCGGTCGCGGTGGGTCGCGGTGAAATACAGGTACATGTGAATGAACAAGTACAGTTCGATATTTCAGACCGTATACTATTCGCAAAGTACAAATCGTCTTCTATTAACCGATACTTACCAATTAATATAATCACAGTTTGCAACTTTAATCTTTTTTATTTTGATCTCTTTTTTATTTTGATAATTTATTCCGAAGTTCCATGTTCGCAGTTGTGTTGTGAAATCGTAAACAAAGAGTCAAGGGCATTAATACAAGTCTCGCGAAAAATCGCAATCTGCGTGAATTGACAGTTTGACGTCTTCAAAGTAAAGCCGACAAGAAACCATAAAATAACACCTTTCTCGGCGATAAAATTGGCTTCTTTTGTTTAGAGAAGCGACATGCTTAACCAAACGCGTGTTTGTTACTCAGTGGCAATCGTCCTATTATGAAAGAGCACGTGCATAGCTCCGCCTTTCGAACTTTTACAGAGAACAAAGGTGTTGGTTATGTCAATCATTGTTATAAAATCACGTTTTTTACCGACATGTTAATCAATTGTTTTGATAGTCATATTAAAAATGCAAAGATTTGTCATAGAATCGGACAACGAATTTGATGAGGTTTGACTGACGCATATTTTCATTTTCCCGTTTTGTCATAATGTTCCGTATTTTCCGAAAACCATGTTCTTGGTCGTACCTGAAATAAAACGTAAAATATTTTTTAAAAAGCTCAATGTGAAATTATGACTCGCTAAAATCACCGCGATCCACGGCGATTTCTTATCAACATTTTTGATTGAGACTGTCACCGCGGTCACCGCGATTCGCCACGGCGACATCACCGCGTTCCACAGTGTTCCACGGTGTATCGCGGTGACTATAGTAGTGTGTCACGCTGGGCTGAATCACGGTGGTGCGTCGCAGAAGGCAGAAATCACGCTAGACGTAGTGTATATAGACGTAAATTGCAAAATGATAAAAAAATTCTTCTCTGAAACCACAAGGCCCAGAGGTTTCATATTTGGTTAAAACACTATATTGAGACCTCGATTGGGATTGCATATGGGATGGGTGGGGTCAAGGTCACTGTTACTAAAAAAAGATCAAACGGTTTCCGCTCAATAATTTTCCCCCGATTCAGGCCATAATTCCGCCTAAATGAATTGCCATCAAATTTGTTTTCCTTTTTGTTTATGGGAATAATTTTCTGGATCAAATTTACTTTAGCGCCATTACAAATGGTGAACGATAAAATCCGAACAACTCCACATGATAATATTAAATGACCGTTTTGATGTGTCTGGTTCCCAAATATTTTAGCTTTCATAACAGAACTTCATTTATATATAGGTTACTGCTAGCTTATTTGCTGGGAACTGTTAATTTCTGTTGTGGGAAAATGGCTTCTGCTTAAAAGTAATAAAAACAGGTAAAGCAAAAAGGCACTAATACTCTGTCTCACAGTCGATAACACAGTATATTACTGTATAAGAATTAGTATTAGTAGTTTTACAACACTAATTAAGGTTAAAAATTAGAAGTGAAAACTATTTGTACAAGAAGATACTGTGTTTGATAAACATGCCCCAGGTTGGTTCTTGATAGCCCATTTCTTAATCCAAATTAGGTCAAGGTCAAAGTGATGTTAGGTGATATGGGTGGATGAGGAACAGTCATAAGTAACAACTGTGTAAATATCCATGTGTTGTTGTAAGGGGTGTTGGTGCTAGACGAATGGGTAAAATCTAGTTAACCAAGAAATGGCACTTTTGAATTATTATCAGTGTTTAAACATGTTATAACATGTGTTTATAACTTTATTTTAACCACTTATGTAAACAATTACATAAATTTTAATTCCATAAAATATGCAACAGTTATTGCTAGACATCAAACCATTGTTGCAAGTATGCATTCCCTAAAATTAGAAAATTTGCCCAATTCATTTGGCATTCAGTTTTCCTGCTGCATAAAATTATCACAAGAAATCTAGGTCAAAAGTGATATTAGACAGCTACGCCGAAAAAAACTGTTTCAGTTTAGTTGTCAACTTTACAATTTTGTACTGATAATGGTGTGGACAGAAATGAGGCGTTCCTGTTCTACAAACATTTCTTCTTATTTCAGGACATAAAGATGTTTGGCATGGCAGTGTAGACATCCTGGTGAATAATGCTGCTGTAAACATAACAGAAGGAAGCATTGACTATGGTTCAGCTATGGAAATCAAAATCGACAGCCGTGAGAAATATAAACACCAGTTGTTTCCACAAGCAATTGTAGCAGGATGCTCGATGGGTGGTCTAAAGCCATTTATTGCAGTTTCCAAATCAGATATAAAAGTTCTTCTTTATGACATAGATTCTGATATACTTTTCTTAAGTGAAGAATTTTTGTTCAAAAGAAGCCTTGAAATCCGTACAGTTTTGGGCCTCTGGCTTGCAGTTAATCACTCATGGTTTGGTTTGGACATTGATCCTGCTGTTAAAGACTCTGTTTGTTGTTCAAGTTTTAAGGCACAAATGCGGGACGCCAACAAATTGGATATCTACGAAAGTAAAATGCACTTATTTGGATGCAAGAGGGGCCATGGACCAGCTGGACAACCACTTTATGAAATTTTAGCAGAAATGGATCGCAGAGGAATTCCTGCTGCAGTGCGTAGTTCTTCAAGAAAGTGACTTGTATATCGTTGATATTTGTTTTTTCAAGAAACAACAACATGTCTTTTATTCTGGTCAAAGTTCCAATGTGACAATTATGCAATTTGTTTTTGAAGGATGCGTACATGTACGTTTGCATGCGTACATTATGTGTAATTTTGATAACTTTGCATGTTTTAAATTAGGAATCACATTATGGGCTTTGAAAAAAACTACAGGAATTGTAGAGAAATGCACTTTAAAATGACACATTATATTTAAATGAGCCAGAATTGTGTGCTTTGTTATCAAAATTAATGATCTTAGATTGTTTATCAGAATAGCAGTAGCATTTGCAGGCGATGCCTTTGTTTAAGCATTTCAAGCCCTTTTTTATGCCCCCTAAGGAGGGCATACAGTAGTTGTCCTGTCCATCTGTCCGTGGGAGGATGTTTGATTGGGTGAGTGAGTGTATGTGTCCGTCCTGGCGGATTTTGTTTAAGTCTGTAACTTTTAAATGG
Source organism: Congeria kusceri (assembly GCA_027627225.1). NCBI lineage: Eukaryota > Metazoa > Mollusca > Bivalvia > Myida > Dreissenidae > Congeria > Congeria kusceri. Next base: position 278,483 of record JAPFQT010000205.1, read on the forward strand.
CTGGAAGGATTTCAGATGTAACCTCATATTATTATTTCTTATGATCAGACAATGTGTACAACACATATGCTCCTTCAAAGTCACAATTCAAGGTCAGAGGTCAATAATTTTCCTTTCTGCTTCGTAACTTCGAAATGCTTTGCGGGATTTTTAACCAAATTAGTGTATGTCTTTCGTCAGTCGGATGGGAGGATGGCGGGCGTACACTCAATAACTAGAAAGTGAATTGAGATATATTAATGAAACTTCACACATAGTCCACGTATATATCAAGACCTTGCTTGGGATTGCATTCTTGAGTTATTGGAATTGCATATGAGTTGTTGGATGGGGTCAAGGTCAAGGTTACTAAAAATAGAAAAGCGGTTTCCGCTCAATAACTTAAAAATGATTTGAGCTACTGTAATTAAACTTATTACATAGATACCATATAATGAGACCTTGCTTGGGATTGCATATGGTAGATGTGGTAAAGGTCAAGGTCAGCTGTTGCAGTATACATTCATTCATGTTGTTTGGCTTCAACCTAGTTGTGTACATAGTTTCTTTAAATTCAATTCTTTCATTAAAATGAAACCATGCACAATCAGGTTGTGATTCAAATCCGGTCAGATTGAAAAACTGGTTTCGTGACATGGCCACGTTTTTAGCTCACCTGAGCACAAAGTGCTCATTGTGAGCTTTTGTGATCACCCGTTGTCCATCGTGCATGTGTGCGTGCTTGCGTGAGTGCATGCGTGCGTGCGTGTGTGCGTGCGTCGTCAACTTTTCATTTAAACAACATCTCCTCCTAAACCGCTTGGCAGATTTTCACCAAACTTCACAGGAATGATCCTTGGGTGGACCTCTTTCAAAGTTGTTCAAATCTTTCTGGTCCGCTGCATATGTAGGTCACCAGAGCTAAAAATAGATTTAAAAAGTGAAAACTTAAAAAATCTAAGAAACTGCAAGGCTCAGAGCTTTCATATTTGATATGTGACATCCTCTAGTGGTCCTCTACAAAGATTGTTCAAATGATGACCCTGGGGTCAAAACTGGCCACGCCCCGGGGGTCACATGGTTTATATAGACTTGTATAGCAAAATGACGTTATAAATCTCCTCCTCTGAAACAGCAAGGCCTAGAGGTTTCATATTTGGTATGTAACATTGTATAGTGGTCCTCTACAAAGATTGTTCAAATAATGCCCCTGGGGTCAAAACTGGCCACACCCCGGGGGTCACATTGTTTATATAGACTATATAGCAAAATGACTTTAAAAATCTCCTCTGAAACCGCAAGGCCTACAGGTTTCATATTTGGTATGTCACATTGTATAGTGGTCCTCTACAAAGATTGTTCAAATGATGACCCTGGGGTCAAAACTGGCCACGCCCCGGGGGTCACATGGTTTATATAGACTTGTATAGCAAAATGACGTTATAAATCTCCTCCTCTGAAACAGCAAGGCCTAGAGGTTTCATATTTGGTATGTCACATTGTATAGTGGTCCTCTACAAAGATTGTTCAAATAATGCCCCTGGGGTCAAAACTGGCCCCGCCCCGGGGGTCACATTGTTTATATAGACTATATAGCAAAATGACTTTAAAAATCTCCTCTGAAACCGCAAGGCCTACAGGTTTCATATTTGGTATGTCACATTGTATAGTGGTCCTCTACAAAGATTGTTCAAATGATGACCCTGGGGTCAAAACTGGCCACGCCCCGGGGGTCACATGGTTTATATAGACTTGTATAGCAAAATGACGTTATAAATCTCCTCCTCTGAAACAGCAAGGCCTAGAGGTTTCATATTTGGTATGTAACATTGTATAGTGGTCCTCTACAAAGATTGTTCAAATAATGCCCCTGGGGTCAAAACTGGCCACGCCCCGGGGGTCACATTGTTTATATAGACTATATAGCAAAATGACTTTAAAAATCTCCTCTGAAACCGCAAGGCCTACAGGTTTCATATTTGGTATGTCACATTGTATAGTGGTCCTCTACAGAGATTGTTTAAATGATGCCCCTGGGGTCAAAACTGGCCACACCCCGAGGGTCACATGGTTTATATAGACTTAAATAGCAAAATGTCTTTAAAAATCTTCTCCGAAACCGCAAGGCCCAGAGGTTTCACATTTGGTATGTAACATTGTATAGTGGTTCTCTACAAAGATTGTTCAAATGATGCCCCTGGGGTCAAAATTGGCCACACCCCAGGGGTCACATGATTTATTTAGACTTAATGGGTAATGGGTTTAGTGCCATTTTGCCCTGTTGTTATTAGCCATTATGATGCCTTAAACTCAGGTGAGCGACCTAGGGCCATCATGGCCCTCTTGTTACTTTTGTTTTAGTACTTTCTTTAAGACATTGCGTTGGTTTTCGAGAATTTTCCACGTTTCTTGTAATATTACTTTAGATTATTATTCTTTATGACTTGAAGATGCGTCGCATACATAACACATGACCGTATGTCAAAGGTCAAGGTCATATTTCAAGGTCAAAAGTTGGGGATTTTCCTTTTGGCTCCATGACTTGTAAATGCCGAAAAGGATTTATGTACTACTTCAGATTAGCATTCCCCATGACCAGATAGTGTGTTGTGTACATCACACATGCTTGCCTGTCAAAGGTAGCAATTCAAGTTCAAACATGAAATATCTATATGGAGCATAATTTTTTCTGGCATAGAGGAATTTTTGAATTAACTTAGAATTGAAATAATCACCATCATTAGATGTCACACAGTACATATGTCACATCCTGTGACAAGCCTTGTTCTTCCTATGTAGGTTGTCACTCAAAATCTTTTTCTGTGTCAAAGCACCAGAACTGCAAACCTCCTTATCTGTGTCAAAGCTGTTTGTTGGGGGTATTTATCAACTTCAGTGATGACTGTTACATTTTAGCTCAAGGAAGGGCTATCCTGGTCAGTCAACGTCCGTCGTCGTCCATGATAGTTCGTTGTAGTCGACACATTTCTTAAACATCTCTTTTTGTCTGAAACCGCGTGGTGGATTTTAACCAAACTTTCCTGGGATGGTCCTTTGACAACTTCCTTCAATTCATTTTAATATATGGAAATATCTGGTAGCCATGGCAACCAAAAGCTATGAAAAGCTGGAAAACTTGAAAAATCTTCTTGTCAGAAACCACTGGCTGGATTTCAAAAAAGTTTTCATAGAAATTCCTTCAAGTTATTTTGATTTGTTAGAGAACATGGCTGCCAGTGGGCTGGGCAGTTTTCCGTCCATGGCTTTATTCAAAACTTGGAAATTCTTTTTGTCTGAAACCACCTCATGAATTTTTTATCAATTTCACAGAAATATTACTTGGGTTACATGGCACAGTTTGTCTAGGACCATAAGATTAACGGTGAAGTCGAATATAAGCAAGATTGGACTAGAAACACCAGAGTTATTGCCCTTTGTTTGTGTAAAAAACTGTACACCAATCGTGTACAGTTTGTCTATGAACGTAAGACTACAGGTGAAGTACAATAAAAGCATGATCGGGCCAGAAACACCAGAGGTATTACCCCTTGTGTTAGGAAAAAAACATCAACAAGTTATCAGTGATTGGCTCGCACACAATTTTTGATTCAATGTTGACCAAACTTGCACAGTTTGCGCATGACCATAAAAATTGATTGATAAAATTTGATTTCCAACAGTTGCAAGATTTGCATGCATTTACATCATTTATCATCATTGGACAGAAAATTATCAAAGATAAAGCAAAACTTTACACCTTATAGCACAGCCATCGCAATTATCGCATTGCAACATTTTCTCCAAAACTGTTTGCGAAAAAGACATCAAAATCTACTGTTTCTGCATTTTCCAGAATTGTCAATGACTTTATGAAAAAGGGTCAGGCAAGAATATCGAGAAAAATGATTTGAGAACCATTAGCAAAAACACTGCACATCCACTACCCAATACTTTAGTTAGCCCATTGCACTAACCGATGTTTTAAGTCAAATTAATCCTATCCTTTGCGTATTGTTCAGATACCTTAATTTTCAAACCTGTCACAACACTATGGTCTTCATCTGTACCAGTTCTCAGGTGAGCGCCTTTGGCCTTCATGGCCCTCTTGTCGTTTTTAAGTTATGCCCCTTTTTAAAAAAAAAAGTTCAAATAAGGCTTGTGCAGACAATAACTTGAGAAGGTTTTGTGCAATCATTATGAAACTTTAAGGAAGTATTAGTAGGCATAAAAGAAAAGTTAATTTTGGTTTTCGGCATAAATGCTCTTATGGTACTTGAGTTATGCCTTGTCAGGCGACACATCCTACTCGAGGAGTTCTAGAACTTTACAGAAGTATTCGTAGCCATAAAGGAAGGTTAAATCCATTTTTGGTATAATTGCTTTTATCTTGGTTGAGTTATTCCTCTCTTGTTTTTTTTAAATAGTGCAAATAAGGCTTGTGCAGACATAACTTGAGAAGTTTTTGTGCAGTCGTTATGGAATTTTAGGGAAGTGTTAATAGGCATAAAAGGAAGGTTAAGTTCCATTTTGGGCATAATTGCTCTTATTGTACTTGAGTTATGCCCCGTCCAGCGACACATCGGACTCCCGTAGTTCAAGTACTTAAAATATCTCTGAACGCATTATTTTAAGTTTTACAAGCCATTTTGAATCATTAAACTCTGGTGAGCGACCCAGGTCCATTTTGGTCCGCTTCTTTTGTTTTCAGATGTTGTAAATATCGTTTTATTATATCCCGCCACCTTCTAGGAAGTAGGAGGTATATTGCTTGTAAATTTTGGTCTATCTGTATGAATTTCCGTCAGTCTCTCGGAAGACTTAACCTTGTCTGGGCAATAGCTACAGATTCCTTACTCCTGGGTTCTGTAAACTTGGTATAAAGGTAGGTTATAACTTAGCAACCATTAGGCCTAGATTCCTAAAACTTGGTAGGTACATTATTGGTTGGTCATGACTTTTTCAGGATTTCAGTCGATCTTTTCGGGGACATAACAGCACAACTTTTAAGTCCTAGGTTATTTTGCATAGGCCAAAACAAATTCTGTGTTTCGGGCAACCCAACCCTACCTAGTGATGGCAGCCCGACCCTAAAGTTTTTAGCGACGATTGTTTTCGTTGAAATCCGTATTCGTCAGAATTGAGATATTTTTCAATGTTTTTTTGACCGAAATGTGTCTTAAAAAAAGAGTTTCAACTATCTTTTTTGTGACCGTTGCCCGAAACAAAGTTATTTTGTGGGGCCTTGGTAGAAAAATTGATCATGACTTGTAATGGCTCCATTTTGATTATCGAGTCCTTGGGTCAAAGTTCCAGGTCAAACTGCAAACTGACCAATAGCAGTAAACCGTGCCCAGGCAATGATAACTCCAGAAAGGCTTGACATACCAGTAATTTTTGGTAGACATATGTAACATCATAAAATACAGGTCAAAGTCGACTTTGGTTACAAACCACTAAATTTTGGCAGAGTTGTTACCCCGTTTCGACTAAAATTCCCTAAAACATGGTTTCCGGATGATAACTCAAGAAAGGCTTGACATATTCAAATAATTTTTGGAACACATGTGTAAGATCATTCAATACAGCTCAAGTTCGACTTGGGTTACAGACCACTAAATTTTGACTGAGTTATGACCCCTTTTCGACTTAAATAGTTTCCGGACAATAGCGCAAGAAAGGCTGGACACATTTAAATAAGTTTTGGTATACATATAATATTAAACACAGGTAAAGTTTGAATTTGGCTACAAACCACTAAATGTTGATAGAGTTATGGCCCCTTTTTTTTTGCCCTCGATCCAAGATGGTGGAGTAATAATAATAATATTGGTTTGCAATGTCTGTCAGTCGACCACTTTCTTTTCTGCTATCTTAGTAAAATAGTTTTTTATCCACCTGAAAATGTTTATGAGCAAAATATCTCGGCCAAGTTCGATAATCAGCCAAAGGCCCCAGGAATTGTTAAGTTAATTGCCCTTGAATCATCTAAAATTGGCCATTCAGTTGTTTCCGTACTCGAAGTCCAGCAGTTTTCATGCGATCTTCATCAGACTTCATGGAAATGTTTGTGGGCATAATATTTTGGCCAAGTTCGAGAATCAGCCAAATTGCTCCAGAAATTGTTGAGCTATGGACCTTGGAATATCTAAAATTGCGTTTTTAGCTGTTTTCGCTCTCTGTAATGTCCAACAGTTTTTACCCAATCTTCACCAAACTTACTGAAAATGTTTATGGCCATAATTTTCTCGACCTGATTTGATAATCAGCCAAATTGCCCCAGGATTTTGGTGAGTTATGGTCCTTGAATGGTCTAAAATTGCAATTTTTAGATGTATCCATTCGTTAAGTTAAACTGTTTTCTTCCAATCTTCATCCAGCCTCAGGAAAATGTTTGTAGCCATAATATCTCAGCCAAATTGCCCCCAAAACTGCGGAGTAATGGCCCTTGATTTGTCTAAAATTGGCCTTTTTAGCAGTTACATATACTCGATGTCCTACCAGTTTCCATCCATTCCTCACCAAACTTGATATTTTAAAGATGGATTTTAACCCAGAGGGAGCATAACTGTTTTACAAACGGCCCTTGTTCACGAGAATGGCTTGACATATTTAAATAATTGTTGGTACATACGTGTAGCATCATAAAATTAAGGTCAATGTTGAATTGAGTTACAAACTACGAAATGTTGACGGAGTTATGCCTCGTTTAGACTTAAATTCCCTATTTCAGGAAAATAAGTCAAGAAAGGCTTGACATATGCAAATAATCGTTGGTACACATCTGTAACGTCAGAAAATACAGTTCAGGTTCGACTTTGGTTACAAATCACAAAATGTTGACATAGTTATTGCTTAAATCCCTAATAACACAGTTTCTAAACATTATCTCATGAATGGCTTCACATATTTAAATTATTTTATGTACATAGTTGTAACAACATAAAAAAATCATTCGCTGTGGGTCCATTTCTTTCAAATGGATGCCATAGTTTTGTGACAAGGCCATGTTGTGGGGGTTTATTCGTTCGTAACTTGTGACATTTCTAGTATAGTTCAGTAGGTTGGTTATGACTGCAAGTAGATCTCTATTGATTATTTGGTCATATGGTCAGAGGTCAAGGTGACAACTATCCAATAGTTGAAATGTTTCATTTTACTTGTCATCCTTGCAATTTTGCAAGGTCTTGACCTAAATGGTCTTGACCTAAAGGTGGTGCATACATGTAAAACAAACAGTTATTGTTTGTATCTGGTTTTATAAACAACGTAATTGATGTAACTTCATCCTGACATTTCTGTTGTATTAATTATTTCTACATTGTTGGCATATATTGCTTAACAAGTATTTATCATTAAGTTTGTACCGTGTACCTTCCTTTGTTGTTTTACTATGTAATTTACATTATTATACATTTCTGATTATTTTTAGCTCGACTTTTCGAAGAACCCCGGCGACGGTGTCGGCGTTGGCATCGGCGTCCGAGCTAGGTTAAAGTTGTTCGGTAAGCTAGTTTCTCAGGAATGGCTTGAGGGATTTCACTCAAATTTAAAACATTTATTCCCCACATTGAAATGAACCTATAGGCCAAGTTTGGTAACTAGTTTGAAATTTGACAAAATTATGGGCCTTTTTACACTTAGAAATTTTACATAAGCTATATGGACAGGTTAAAGTTTTTCGGTAAGCTGGTTTCTCAGGAATGGCGTACGGGATTTCATTCAAACTTAGAATACTTATTCCCTATATTAAAATGAACTCATGGGCCAATTTTGATAACTCTAGTTTGAAATATGTCAAAATTATGGGCCTTTTTACACTTAAAATTTTTACATATAAGCTATATGGACAGGTTCAAGTTTTTCGGTAAGCTAGTTTCTCAACTTTTTGTTTCCACTCCCTAACTCGAGAACGGGTCAAGCTATTGTAATGAAAATGCAAACAAAGAAACCTTATAGTGAGACCTCGATAGGGATTGCATATGGGGTGGGTGGGGTCAAGGTCACTGTTACTAAAAATAGGAAAACGGTTTCCGCTCTATAACTTGAGAACAAATTTAGATATTTTAATAAAAATTAATACATAAATACCTTATATCAAGACCTCACTTGGGTTAGCTTATGGGGTGGGTGGGGTCAAGGTCACTGTTACTATAAATAGAAAAACTGTTTCCGCTCAATAACTTGAGAACGCATTGAGATATTTTCATGAAACTTAATACATATATACCGTATATATAGACACCGCGTGGAATTGCATATGGGGTGGGTGGTGTCAAGGTCACTGTTACTAAAAATAGAAAAATGGTTTCCGCTCAATAACTTGAGAACGCATTGAGGTATTTTAATGAAACTTAATGCATAGATACCATATATCGAGACCTCGCCTGGAATTGCATATGGGGTGGGTGGGGTCATGGTCACTGTTACTAAAAATAGAAAAATGGTTTCCGCTCAATTACTTCAGAATGCATTGAGATATTTTTAATGAAACTTTATACATGCACACCTTATATCAAGACCTCGCTTGGGATTGCATATGGGGTGGGTGGGGTCAAGGTCACTGTTACTAAAAATAGCAAAACGGTTTCCGCTCAATAACTTAGAACGCATTGCGATATTTTAATGAAACTTTATACATGCATACCTTGTATCGAGACCTCGCTTGGGATTGCATATGGGGTGGTGGGGTTAAGGTCATTGTTACTAAAAATAGAAAAACGGTTTCCGCTCAATATCTTGAGAACGAATTGAGATAATTTAATGAAACTTAATACATATATACCTTATATCAAGACCTTTCTTGGGATTGCATATAGGGTCAAGGTCACTGTTACTCAAATAGAAAAATGGTTTCTGGCTCAATTACTTGAGAATGCATCGAGATATTTTAATGAAACTTCATACATAGATTCCTTATATCGAGACCTCGCTTGGGATTGCATATGGGGTGGGTGGGGTCAAGGTCACTTTTACTAAAAATTTTATTGATGTGCTGACTGTAATGCATTTTGTTAGAACAATATGATTTTCATTGAATTTACATATTTCTTGTTTTAGAAAAAAAATGCCAGTAACTCAGACAAGCACAAGAAAAGTCGAACGCGCTGTCCACCGACAGCTCTTGTTAGATTACATGAGCACATAGAGCACATCTATCTTGTTAAGTTTTTGTCTGTTTTAACATTTTGTTTTTAAAACAATTTATTCTAATGTTGTACCATTTAATCAACATTAAAATCACTTGAAATATGTATGCATGTATAAATAATGAATTTATTTTATTTGTGGATTTATTATCCTGTCAGTTTTCTTTGTCCAGCTATTGTCTCAAAAACTCTAGAGGGATTGACATCATACTCCACACATGTACATGGATAGACGTTTGTTAGGTGGAGTGCAGTGCACTAGAATAATAATCCTATCTGCATTATTTATATACATTTAGTTTGTCCCTTTTGTCAATTTTTCCTTGTCCAGCCATTTTCTCCAAAAACTACTGAAGGGATTGAACTCCGACTTCATACATAAATGGTTGTTATGCCGAGTGCAGTGATCAAGAATTATAAATCTAGTTGCTTTATCTATTGACTTATTCCCTATGTAAATTTTCCTTGTGTGGCCATCTTTTATTTGTTCAGAGCTTAATTTGCAATGCCTTGTAGAACTAATAAATTTTTACACCTCAAAACTATGTGTTGCTTGTATTAATATTCGTATGACAAAGCAGCATGCGGAGGTATTTGTGTCATTACAGTGGCAGTTCTAGTTTATATTTACTTTTGAAAGAAGACTAAATCATCTTAACAATGAGGTCAGACATCTGAAATAAAGAAAAGTGACGAACAATGCCATGATATTTTGCTATGTTGCAATGAAACACTATGAGGAATTACTGTTTTCTTTGGTCCTTTTCTTATCTTTGATCCTTTTTCTAAGTGATTCTGCAATAAAGGATAAACAAACACCTTCAGTCTTCCCTCTTTAGTATATGCTGGATTATTTAATTGAGAATTTTAAAATAGCTCCAGACTCAAATGTTGGCCGCTGGTAATTTAACAATGTTAGACGTTAAAATCTACTGTTGATTCCAACTTGCTTGGCGCTTATGTGAATTGTTGTCCCCATTTAGTACATTTTGATTTTTTGAAAACGAGTAAATAAATGTAATCTATGTATCCCAAGTGGTTTCAGACACAGATTGTATTGCATTGTACTTTCTAGCTTATATTTGCCCAAGTTTGTTTATTTCATCTGTTATCTTTGCACTTAGCGGTATGTATGTAAATATGCGGGTTTTAAACTTTTCATTAATGTAAACGACCAAATAATCCATCTCTTAGTAATGTTAAGCTTGTCTGACTTGATGCAAAACGACTAGATGTCAAACCATTGAGGGTTCTTTATTCCAACAGCCAAATATGCATTTTAGCATGACTTTTAGAAAAAAAGGCAAGCTATTCTACTCGCACCGGTGTCGGCGTCCGAGCTAGGTTAAAGTTTTTCAGTAAGCAAGTTTCTCAGGAATGGCTTGAGGGATTTCATTAATCCTCTGCCGCGAAGCGGGAGGGGAGTTATAGGAATGCTTTACGTCAGTCCGTAAAATTTTCGTGTCCGCTCCATATCTCCTATACCCTTTGAAGGATTTTCATGAAACTTGGCTCAAATGTTTAGGTCGTTGAGACAATGTGCAGAAGGCATGGGCCTTTCATGCCAGCTCAAGGTCAAGGTCAAACTTGATGGTTAAAAGTTTGAGCCTCCATTTTCGTGTCTGCTCCATATCCCTATACCCTGTGAAGGATTTTCATGAAACTTGGCTCAAATATTTTGCTCATTGTGATCATGTGCATAAGGCATACGCCAGTCACGCCAACTCAAGGTCAAGGTCACACTTGAAGGTTGAATGTTTGAGCCTGTATATTCATGTCCGTTCTATATCTGCTGTGCCCTTTAAAGGATTTTCATGAAACTTGCCTCATATGTTTATCACATTGAGGCAATGTGCAGAAGGCATGAGGCAGTCACGCCACCTCAAGGTCAAGGTCACACTTGAAGGTCAAATGTTTAAGCCTCTATTTTTGTGTCTTCTCCATATCTCCTATGCCCTTTGAAGGATTTTCATAAGACTTGGCTCAAATGTTTATCACATTGAGGCAATGTCCAGAAGGCATGGAGCAGTCTTGCCATCTCAAGGTCAAGGTCACACTTAAAGGTAAAATGTTTGAGCCTCTATTTTTGTGTCAGCTCCATATCTCCTATGCCCTTTAAGGAATTTTCATCAAACTGATTAAGGTCAGTGTGATACTTCAAATTCAAATTCACCTTTAAACTCGAATGAAGAATCACGGCGGGGGATACAGCTGTCCTTTGGACTGCCTTGTTCAAACTTAAAACATTTTTCCCCACTTTAAAATGAACCTATAGCAGGCCTTTCCCCAGGCGATTTAATCACAGCGGTACCTCTGCGCCTTAATTTCCAAATCCTTGTCACCGCAACACTAAAATCCTAAAATCCCTATTAGGCCAAGTTTGGTAACTGTAGTTTGAAATTTGTCAAAAATATGGTCCTTTTTACACTTGGAAATTTAATATATAAGCTATATGGAAAGGTTAAAGTTTTTCGGTAAGCTGGTTTCTCAGAAATGGCTTGTGGGATTTCATTCCAGCTTAAAACACCTATTACCTGTATTGAAATGAACTTATAGGCCAATTGTGATAACTCTAGATTGAAAATTGTCAAAATAATGGGCATTTTTTGCACTTCGAAATTTTACATATAAGCTATATGAACAGTTTTTCGGTAAGCTTGTTTCTCAGGAATGGCAGGAAAGATTTCATTCAAACCTAGAACACGTAGTCCCTATATTGAAATGAAATGAACTCATATGCCAATCTTGAAAATTAAGCTATTGTAACTAAACTTCAAACACACATGAAGATACCTTATAGCAAGACATCGTTTGGGATTGCATTAGGGGTGGTTGGGGTCAAGGTCACTGTTACTGCAAATAGAACAACGGTTTCCGCTCAATAACTTTAAAACGTAATGAGATATTTTAATAAAACTTAATACATAGATACCTTATATCAAGACCTCGCTTGGAATTGCATATTGCATAAGGTCACAGCTACTAAAATAGAAAAACGGTTTCCGCTCAATAATGTGAGAACGCATTGAGATATTTTAATGAAACTTAATACATAGATACATTATATCGAGACCTCACACGGGATTGCATATGGGGTGGGTGGAGTCAAGGTCACCGTTAGTAAAAACAGACAGTTTAAATAACTTGAGAAGACATTGAGATTTTTAATGAAACTTAATAAATAGATACCTTATATGGAGATCTCGCTTGGGATGTATATGGGGTCAAGGTCAAGTCACCATTACTTAAAGTTTCATTGATGTGCTGACTTTAATGTGTTTGTTGGAAAAATTAGGTATGTGGAATTTCCATGTTTCTTGTTTTAAAAAAATTGGCAGTAACACTGACAAGCACAAGAAAAGTCAAGCGCGCTGTCTTCTGACAGCTCTTGTTAGCTCACCTGAGCACAACTTTTGTGATCACCATTTGTCCTTCATGCGTCGTCCGTCGTTCGTCGTCAGCATATACTTGTGAACACTCTAGAGGCCACATTTATTAGCCATTGTTCATGAAACTTGGTCAGAACATTTGTCCTAACGATATCTCGGTTGAGTTTGAAACTGGGTCATGTGGGGTCAAAAACTAGGTCAGATTGAAGAGAAAGCTTGTGAACGCTCTACAGGTAACATTTTTTGCCCAATCAACATAAAACTTGCTCAGGACATGTGTTCTAATGATATCTCGGTCGAGTTCAAACATGGTTTTGGTCTGTTGAAAATGATGGCCGCCAGGGGGTCGGGAGTTTTCCTTATATGGCTATAAAAAAAGCTTGTGAACACTCTAGAAGTCACATTGTTTACCCAATCAACATAAAACGTGCTCAGAACCTTTGTTCTTATGATATCTTCACGTAACTTGCTCAGAACAGTTTATAGCAGCAGTCCAGACATATGTTAATAAAAATAAAACTTCCCAGAAATCATGTCTAATGGACATCCAAAAAAATAACCTGTATGCCAGAGCTGGTGATTCCTCTGGAGTAAATCAGCATGTACATTAGTGTGTATTCTATTCGTACCAAGCGTTGTTGAACATAGATTTTATTAAATGCATTTCGTAAATACGAAACAGTTTCCAGTCAAATAAATGTCATTTACGTTCATAAGAACGCCAGTTTAAAATATATTGAATTATATTCTATGGACTGCGGCTTTAATTCCTTAGCCCCTCAAGTGAGCGACCTAGGGCTTTTTGGCCCTCTTGTTACTTTTAAAATAGCTCACCAGAATATATGGACCACTCTGGTTGCCAAAAGTTACCAAAGGCTTACAAAAACTGAAAAATTTGAAAAATCTTTGTGTCAGAAACCACTGTATGGATTCAAAATAGTTTTTAACCAAATTTTTGGAACAAAAATTTCGGTCATTATATTGGGGTATGTCGTAGGGTGGGTGTGAGGGCGTTGCTAAAAATAGAAAAACGGTTTCTGCTCAATAACTTGAGAATGCATCAAGATATTTTAATGAAACTTCATGCATAGATGCCTTATATCAATACCTCGCTTAGGATTGCATATGGGAAGGGTGGGGTTGAGGTCAAGGTCACCGTTACTAAAAATAGAAAAACGTTTTTTGGATCAATAACTTGAGAACGCATTGAGATATTTTAATGAAACATCATACATAGATACCATATATCGAGACCTCGCTTGGGATTGCATATAGGGTGGGTGGGGTCATGGTCTCCATTACTAAAAATAGAAAATTGGTTTCCGCTCACTAACTTTAGAATGCATCAAGATATTTATATGAAACTTCATACATAGATACCTTGTATCTAGACCACGCTTGGGATTGCATATGGGATGGGTGAGGTTAAGGTCAATGTTACTAATAATAAAAAACGGTTTCTGCTCAATAATTCGAGAACGCATTGCGATATTTTAGTGAAACTTCATACATAGATATCTTATAACGACCCTTCTCGAAGATTTGTATTAAATTTTTTCTGCATTTTTCCTGCATTAAAACACACGTGCATTTAAAGTGTATTTTTCTCCTTGAAAAATGCACTATATCTTCAAAACATACACCTTAGTCTATTTAAAGGGTATTTTTAGCACAAAGTGCTTATGGTGAGCTTTTGTGATTGCCGGTTGTCCGTCTTAGTGCGTCCGTCCGTGCGTCCGTTGTAAGCTTTTCATTCAAACAATATCTCCTCCTAAAACACTTGGCAGATTTTCATCAAACTTCACAGGAATGATCATTGGCTGATCCTCTTTCAAAGTTGTTCAAATCGTTACGGTCCGCTGCATATATAGGTCACCAGAGCTTAAAATATATTTACATGCTAGTAAAATTTTACAAGCCAATACGATTCATTAAACTCAGGACAATTTAAACCGTCTTGGTTTTATAATGCCCAAGTTAAATTACCACCCTTTTGACCATTATGGCTTTCTTTGTAGCTCATCTGAGCACTAAGTGCCCATGGTGAGCTTTTGTGATCGCCCGTTGTCCGCCGTGCCTGCGCCGTCAACTTTTCATTTAAACAACATCTCCTAAAATGCTTGGCAGATTTTCACCAAACTTCACTGGAATGATCCTTGGGTGGACCTCTTTCAAAGTTGTTCAAGTCTTTCCGGTCCGCTGCATATGTAGGTCACCAGGGCTAAAAATAGATTTAAAAAGTGAAACCTTCAAAAAATCTTCTCCTATGAAACCGCAAGGCTCAGAGCTTTCATATTTGATATGTGACATCCTCTAGTGGTCTTCTACAAAGATTGTTCAAATGATGCCCCTGGGGTCAAAACTGGCCACGCCACAGGGGTCAAATGGTTTATATAGACTTGTATAGCCAAATGACTTTAAAAATGTTCTCCTCTGAAACAGCAAGGTCTTGAGGTTTCATGTTTGGTATGTAACATTGTATAGTAGTCCTCTACAAAGATTGTTCAAATAATGACCCTTGGGTCAAAACTGGCCACGCCCCGGGGGTAACATTGTATATATAGACTTAAATATCAACATGACTTAAAAAATCTCCTCTGAAACCGCAAGGCCTATAGGTTTCATTCTTTGTATGTAACATTGTATAGTGGTCAGAGATTCTTCAAATGATGCCCCTGGGGTCAAAACTGGCCACATCCCAGGGAGCACATGGTTGATATAGACTTAAATAGCAAATGGCTTTAAAAATCTCCTTTGAAACTGCAAGGCCCAGAGGTTCCATTTTGGTACGAAACATTGTGTAGTGGTCCTCTACAAAGATTCTTCAAATAATGCCCCTTGGGTAAAAACTTGCCACGCCCCAGGGGTGACATTGTTTATAAAAACTTATATAGCAAAATTGCTTTAAAAATCTCCTCTGAAACTGCAAGGCCTAGAGGTGATCATATCTGGTCAGTAAAAGTGTATATTGGTCCTCTACAAAGATTGTTCAAATGATGCCCCTGGGGTCAAAACTGGCCACACCCCGTGTCACACGGTTTATATAGACTTAAATAGCATAGTGACTATAAATCTTCTCTGAAGTGGTCCGCTACAAAGATAGTTCTAATTATGCCCCTGGGGTAACATGGTTTATATACATTTAAATAGCAAAAATCTCTGAAACTGCAAGGCCCAGAGGTTTCATATTTGGTTTGTAACATCCTTTAGTGGTCTTTTACAAAGTTTGTTCAAATTATGCAACTGGGTCAAAATGGGCCACGCCCGGGGGTCACATGGTTTATATAGAATATATAGCAATATGACCTTAAAAATCTTCTCTGAAACCACAAGGCCCAGAGGTTTCACATTTGGTATGTAACATCCTATATTGGCCCTCTACAAAGATTGTTCAAATAATGCCCTTGGGGTCAAAACTGGCCACGCCCTGGGGTCACATTGTTTATATAGAATATATATCAAAATGACTTTAAAAATCTTCTCCAGAAACTGCAAGGCCTAGAGGCTTCGAATTTGCTTTGTAACATTCTATAGTGGTCCTCGACAAAGATGGTTCAAAGTATGCTCCATGGGTCAAAACTGACCACACCCCAGGGGTCACAGGTTGACATAAACTTATATAGCAAAATGACTTTACAATTTTAATCCTCTGAAACCACAAGGCCTAGAGGTTTCATATTTGGTATGTGTATGTAGTCCTCTACAAATGTTGTTCAAATGCGGGTCACATGGTTTATATAGACTAACATAGCAAAATGAATTGAAAAAAATTCTCCTCTGCAACGGCAAGGCCCACAGCTTTCCTATATTTGGCACGTTACATTGGATATTGGTCCTCTCCAAAGATTGTTCAAATTATGCCCCTGGGGTCAAATCTGGCCACACCCCATGGGGTCACATTGTTTATATAGACTTAAATAGCAGTATGACTTTAAAAAGCTTACTCTGAAACCGCAAGACCCAGAGGTTTGTTCAAATTAGGCCCCTGGGATAAAAATAAGCCACAACTCGGAGAGGCAAATTCTAATTGGATCACAAGGTCTCAGATGAGCGTCCTAGTGCTCTCTGGGCCCTCTTGTTCTGAATAATTGTTTACTTTAATGTACAGGCTTACAACATCAATAATTCACCACATTAAAAATGGCTTATATTAACATTCTGAAAAAAATCTTGAACGGCGTATTTATCGTGAAAACACATGTTTATTTTGGAAGACACTTATTAATGACGTATTGGGCGCGCGCTTTTCCGCAGTCTTAACGGTGTTGAAAAATTGCGTCACACGGGTTTTGTTGAAGTTCTTAAGTTTATAGCGGCGGCATATAATAAACAACTCATTAAACGGCAAAGCCGTACGGGTAGTGGTTATTGGCCTTCGTGCTAGTACAGGTTTATCGTGCCAATAACAACTTCCGGCACGGCTTTACCGTTTAACAAGTTCTTATTATTCTCTATGTATTTATGGTTTGTTCAATCCTTCAAATAAATCAATTATTGGATTAAAACGCTGATGCAATGTGCCTCAAACGTCTTTGGAGCGAGACTAAAATATTAATAAAAAACATCGAACTATTCGGTTATAGAGTAAAGTACTTGCATTTTACGGTAAAAAGACACAACGAATAAATAACAATACAGAACGATTCTTTAGTAAGACACAAATACAGTGAGCATTAAATATCAATGCTAAAAAGGTTTTAATGCGATAAGCATTTAAGGCTTGATCAAACAATTATGTAACAACTAGTGAGTAGCATGTAGCCCTTCCTTCTAATTCAATTAATCGATTCGTTATCGCTTAGACGTTGATAATCAAAGTGGATCGTTCTATGGGCGTAGCGATGATTTTATAATGAACCAGTGCGACACTCATCACCCTTTCGTCGGCGTCGGCGTGATGCTCTGGTTAAAGCCCCGATCACACTGTCACGATTTTTTGCTACGATTGCCCATGATTAACAAAATCTTGGTGAAGCGTTGTAAAGCGTGAACTCATCCGTACTGGCATCTGTGTGAATCTTGAAGAATCATGGGGGATTATCAATAGGGAAGCTCTACGACAGTTTTGAAAAACATTGGTGGTTTTCGTATCGCCGCCACGATTTTTCCAAAACGTGGGACAATCCTAGTGCCATCTTACCTCAATCCAGCTTATTCTTACAGCCATCGTACGCTCTCGTGGCATTTCGTTTTTAATCTTGCTTAATCGTTACCGATTTTATGACATACATATTACAAGACTTTAGTAAGTTATGGTAAGTTTTGCTACGTATATGGTACGGATTCCTGCTCGTGCCCTACGGTTCAGTTTCCAGTAGGATCTTTAGCGACAGCCGTGGTGAATCGGTTGCAGAAACCTACAAATGTCGTTGATATTCGTAGTCTAGTCCTACAACAACCGTCGGTATACGTAGGAAGACATTATCGGGACATTTTGCATCCCGACTCATCACGACTAACACGTCCATGATCAATCGTGGGTTATCGTAGCCAAAATCGCGATAGTGTGACCGGGACTTAGGCTCTGCGTGCATTAAGTCCATATCGCAGTAACTACTACAGATATTCAATTGAAACTTCACACATGTATGTATTCAGGGTCATAATGTGAGGTCACTGACCATAACTCTGACATGCAAGATTATGACCCTTTTTGTAATTAGAAAATCAGGTTAATGTTTGCGTGTAACAACTCCATATCTCTATATCTACTACAGATATTCAATTGAAACTTCACGCATGCCTTCAGCGTCATTATATAAGGTCACTCGCCAAGACCTAAAACTGTGACCTGCATTATAGCAGAATTATGCCCCCTTTGTACTTAGAAAGGTCATGTTAACGTTTGCGTGCAAGAGAAAATTCAGGTTAATGTTTGCCTGCAACAAGTACATATCTCTACTACAGATATTCAATTGAGACTTCATACATGTCTTCGGGTCATTATGTTAGGTCACTGGCCAAGGTCAATAACTCTGACTTGCAATTTAGCAGTCTTTTGTCCAATTTCGCATGCAACAACTCTTTATCTCTATGACTACTACAGATATTCAGTTGAAACTTCATGCATGTCTTGAGGGTCATTATATAAGGTCACTGCAATTGAGCGCAGAATTATGCTAAATTGCATTTTTGTACTTCAGGTTTGCGTGCAACAATTATATATCTCTGTAACTACTAAAGATATTCATTTGAAACTTCACACATGTCTTTGGGGTCATTATTTAAGGTTACTGACCAAGACCTTTTACTCTAACCTGCAATTTAGCAGAATGATGCCTCATTTTGAGCTTAGAAAATTCAGGTTAAGGTTTGTGTGCAAGTAAATATCTCTGTAACTACTACAGATATTCAGCTGAAACTTCACAAATGTCTTCAGGGTCGTAATATACCGTCACTTGCCAATGCCCATAACTGTGACCTGCATTTTAGCAGAATTATTCCCCGATTCAGGATAAATTGTGTGTGCATGTACATATCTCTGCATGTACATATCTCTGTAACTACTCTATATATTCAATTACAATTTCACTTGTTTCTTGGTCATTATGTAAGGTCACCGACAGAATATATAGACAGAATATATATTCTGTCAAAGCGGAGTGAATAGTCGAGCGCGCTGTCCTGAGACAGCTCTTGTTTAGCTCTATAATAATAGTACAGCTCTTAACCACCGCGTATGTGAGAAATAGCCGAAATTGGTTAGTGACACGTATTAGTATACAGGCCTATTTCAGTGGTAAGACCGCTTATCAGTGGACTGGTCTATTAAATGTTATCAATAAACTAATTCAGAGTTCCAGTTCGCTTCTCAAAGGTCACGCGTGGGCGTCGTGTATTTATATACATTGTGGAAAGCGTTCATAGTTTTATCCATTGCATTTATGTCGGCTGGAAAATAGTGACCGGTGGGGTGGGGGTCAATGTTAAGGTCATCATTACTTGAAAACTCGACAACTCAAAAACGGATTGAGGTATTGTAATGTTACTACAAATACAGATACCTTATATTGAAACCTCACTTGGGATTGCATATGGGAGAGGTAGGGGGTCAAGGCTGCTGTTACTAAAAGTAGAAAAACGATGTCGGCTAAATAAGAACGAATTGAGCTTTTGTAATTAAACTTCATAAACAGTCACATTTTAGCAAGACATTGCAGGGGGATGCATATTGTTTGTGTGGGGTCAAGATCTAGAGACGTCGCTTATTTAGTTGATGGACGAGGTCAAGGTAACCCTTATGTCGCTTATTTAGTTGATGGATGAGGTCAAGGTAACCCTTATTTAAGTTAAAATAAATCAAATGCTTCCAATGACTCAATAGTGGATTGAGCTGTTTTTATACCGTTAAGACTTTTTCACCTATATAAACAAATACTTCTCTTCAGGGTCAGTATTATTAAATGTCCTAATTAATAACTAAAAGCAAGTTCTAAACTTCAGTTGAATTTTAGTGCAGTTCCTGGTCAGAGCTGTATGACTTTCACCTTGCATCCAAAACTTGCTTTCATAATTGTAAAATAAATTATTTCATTGTTAGTTAAAAAGAACGAGACACATGTGTTTAGCATTATTTTAATAAATACTTATTATATTATTTTTTGAAAATATTATACCGTATAAGCCTTCGATACGCCCCTGTAACGGGGAAAATCACTGTCATGAAAACATTTGCAATACCAAAATTAATGTTCCCATTGTCAGTGCCTCTAAACCCATCTATTACAATGGTGAATGACATAACATTTTTGACAGTAAACTCAATGAAACTTTTAATAGACGAAATCCGTCTACAGCGGAAATGTTTTCCTTCGCGATTGTGTTGAATAAATCAAGAGTATATTTCAAACCAAAATAAGCTCAGTCACAAAACAGATATAATTTGGAACAATACATCGAAAACTGCGAATTGTAAATCTTAATTTTACAAAAGTTGGTACAATAATTATAGACAAATAATTATGTATACCATGTTTATGATTTAAGAAATAAGAAAATGTACTGTTTAATAAGCTTCAATACCGATTTGACATCGATTACAGAGATGTAATGAAATTTAACATATTAATTACATGTATTCCACATCACTACAAACTTGGAGAAAACAACGAAAAATTAAACATAAACCATCGTTGCGTAGTTTTCAATACAGATTTTATTATGAGAACTATTCCAACAAATACATAATATTTATTTAAGTGAAATTAACAAAATAACCCTTTTTCTGACTTTTGACAGTCTCGTATTGAAACTAGTGGCCATTTGTTTTGGGAATGGTTACGTGTTCAAGAAACATGGAATATACTTGAAACATTTCTTGTAAATACAAATACTTTAATACATATAAAAAAACAAACGACTCTTTTGGTTGCACAGGAGAGAAACCTGTTGTTGATATTTTCAATTTTACCACTGAATTTTTCTGAAATCGTTTATGTTCAAAAGGAAATATCCAAGAGTAAACCCACCGTTCGAAGCTTAGTTCAGTAACTAATCGACAGAAGCAACACTGAAGCTAAAATAGCCCTCATGAAGGACAAATACGAAACATACTGTAGAAATTGGGACCGCTTCGGATAGAAACTACTATTTACATATATGCTGATATGGTAAAACAATTACACAAATCAATGGTGAATATAGGCCTTAGGCTGCTCACCTGAGGTGCTAAGGAACTGAGCAAGTTTTATGAATATTCGGCTTAAAATCTGGTCTGTACAGTGTCCACATTATTTTTTTATTTGTGACCTGGTTTCGATCTTGTCCCATACATCATTATGACAAATGTGCTAAGCAGGTTTTGTGATGATTGACCTATAAATGTGGCCTCTAAGAGTGCTCCCAAGCTTTTTTGTTAAATTTGGCCAGGTGACATAGTTTTTGATCCCACATGACCCAGTTTCGAGCTCGTCTATGATATCATTGGAACAAATATTCGGAGAAAGTTTCATGATAATGGGGCTATAATTGTGGCCTCTAGAGAGTTTACAAGCTTTTTCTTCAATTTGGCCTGGTGACCTTTTTTTACCCCACATGACCCAGTTTCAAACACATCCGATATATCGTTGAAACAAATGTTCTGAGCAAGTTTCAAGAATATTTGGCAAAACATGTGACTTAAGCAGTATTCACTAGCTTTTTCTTCCATTTACTTAAGTGACATAGTTTTTTTTACTCCATATGAACCAGTTTCAAACTCGTTTGTACAAAACATGTGACTTCTAAAGAGTGTTTACACGTTTTTATTTCAATTTGCTCTAGTGACATAGTTTTTTACCCCACATGGCCCAGTTTCGAGCTCGTCTATGATATCATTGGAACAAATATTCGGAGAAAGTTTCATGATAATGGGGCTATAAATGTGGCCTCTAGAGAGTTTACAAGCTTTGTCTTCAATTTGGCCTGGTGACCTTTTTTTATCCCTCATGACCCAGTTTTAAACTCGTACGATATATTATTGGGACAAATGTTCTGAGCAAGTTTCATGATGATTCAATGAGCTTTAAATGTGGCCTCTAGAGTGTTCACAGGCGTTTTGTTCATTTTGGCCTGGTGACCTAGATTTCAACCCCACGGGACCTATTTTCGAATTCGCCCAAGATATTATTCAAACAAATGTTCTGAGCAAGTTTCAATAAGGTTGGGTAAAACAAACGACTTCTAGTGTGTTCACAAGCTTATTATTCAATTTGACCTAGTGACCTAGTTTTTGACCCCACATGACCTTGTTTTGAACTCGTCCGAGATATTATGATAACATTGTTCTGGGCAAATTTCATGAAAATTGGGCAATAAATGTGACCTCTAGAGTGTTCACAAGGTTTTTAAAGTTTTCAATGTAACCATTTAAGGAAAACTGCCCCGCCCCCTGGCGGCCATTTTTTTCAAGGGAGCGGAACCATTGTCGAACTAGGCCGAGATATCATAAGAACAAATATTCTGAGCAAGTTTCTTGTTGATTGGGCAAACAAGTGACTTCTAGAGTGTTCACAAACGTTTTCTATAGATGTGACTTCTAGAGTTTTCACAGGGTTTTTCTAAAGCCGTATAAGAAAAAATGCCCCGCACCCTGGCGGCCATGTTTTTCAACCGAGTGATACCATTTTCGAACTCGGTCGATATATCGTATGAACAAATGTTCTGAGCAAATTTTATGCCGAATGGGCAAAAACTGTGACTTCTAGAGAGTTCACAATCACTTTTTTCAATTTGAAATAGTGACCTAGTTTTTGACTCCACATGTGACCCAGTTTTAATAGTTTCCGAGATATCATTGGTACAAATGTTCTAAGCAAGTTGCATGAAAATTGAGTAATAAATTTGGCCACTTAAAGTATACACAAGGTAAATGTTAACGACGACGACGGACAAAAGGCGATCACAAAACTCACCAAAAGAGCTAAAATGTTACATTAACATATTACATTCACAATTTATAAAACCAAACATTTTAATAATAATTAAAATATATGATATACTTTCTTATTATTTAATTGTTACGTCATCTTTATAGACACTTTATCTAAATTCGCATTAAATTAATATTACTATGTAAATTGCATTATATACACTAATAAATCAATAAATGGATAAACATAACACTCTTCAAAAATATAAATATCTTCCAAACGAAAATCAATAAGATAATTTGCCCAAGAATTAATTGATACTGAATAATGAGTTAATAAATGAGAAAAATAACACTGCAAAAATATAAATATCTTCCAATGGAAAATGAATAAGAGAATTTGCATAATAAATACATATACCGTAATCATATTGATGAGTGCATTATAAACATTAATCATACACAAGTATGATTGAACATACTATGGAAACCACACAAATATATTTTAATATAAATGAAAATGCGAACATTAATTGGTATACATATACATTCCAAGTTCATTGGCATTTAGTTAAACAACCTTTGGCCATTTACAGTATATTTACATGGTCACTGGCTTATTTAGCACAGGGAGAGTAAGCCCTAATATGTATATATATTTAACAAGACGGCCAAGATGGCCCTAGGTCGCTCAACTGAGGCATCAAAATGACTTATTACAAGAAGGCCAAACGGCACTAAAACACATCAGTATTAATATCTGAGCCTTGCAGTTTCAGGAGATTTTCGTGGTGTGGCCACTTTCTACACAAGGGGCATAATTTGAACAATATTTGTCGAGGTACACAATACAATGTTTCCTCTGGGTCTTGCGGTTTCAGAGGAGAAAAGTTTTAAAGTCCACTTGACATATAATTTTACAGAAACCATGTGACCCCTGGGTGGGGCTTTTTTTATACCTCAGGGGCATTATTTGAACAATAAATATCTTCCAAACGAAAATCAATAAGATAATTTGCCCAAGAATTAATTGATACTGAATAATGAGTTAATAAATGAGAAAAATAACACTGCAAAAATATAAATATCTTCCAATGGAAAATGAATAAGAGAATTTGCATAATAAATACATATACCGTAATCATATTGATGAGTGCATTATAAACATTAATCATACACAAGTATGATTGAACATACTATGGAAACCACACAAATATATTTTAATATAAATGAAAATGCGAACATTAATTGGTATACATATACATTCCAAGTTCATTGGCATTTAGTTAAACAACCTTTGGCCATTTACAGTATATTTACATGGTCACTGGCTTATTTGGCACAGGGAGAGTAAGCCCTAATATGTATATATTTTAACAAGATGGCCCTAGGTCGCTCATGTGAGGCATCATAATGACTTATTACAAGAAGGCCAAACGGCACTAAAACACATCAGTATTAATATCTGAGCCTTGCAGTTTCAGGAGATGTTCGTGGTTTGGCCACTTTCTACACAAGGGGCATAATTTGAACAACATTTGTCGAGGTACACAATACAATGTTTCCTCTGGGTCTTGCGGTTTCAGAGGAGAAAAGTTTTAAAGTCCACTTGACATATAATTTTACAGAAACCATGTGACCCCTGGGTGGGGCTTTTCTTATACCTCAGGGGCATTATTTGAACAATAAATATCTTCCAAACGAAAATCAATAAGATAATTTGCCCAAGAATTAATTGATACTGAATAATGAGTTAATAAATGAGAAAAATAACACTGCAAAAATATACATATCTTCCAATGGAAAATGAATAAGAGAATTTGCATAATAAATACATATACCGTAATCATATTGATGAGTGCATTATAAACATTAATCATACACAAGTATGATTGAACATACTATGGAAACCACACAAATATATTTTAATATAAATGAAAATGCGAACATTAATTGGTATACATATACATTCCAAGTTCATTGGCATTTAGTTAAACAACCTTTGGCCATTTACAGTATATTTACATGGTCACTGGCTTATTTGGCACAGGGAGAGTAAGCCCTAATATGTATATATATTTAACAAGACGGCCAAGATGGCCCTAGGTCGCTCAACTGAGGCATCATAATGACTTATTACAAGAAGGCCAAACGGCACTAAAACACATCAGTATTAATATCTGAGCCTTGCAGTTTCAGGAGATTTTCGTGGTGTGGCCACTTTCTACACAAGGGGCATAATTTGAACAATATTTGTCGAGGTACACAATACAATGTTTCCTCTGGGTCTTGCGGTTTCAGAGGAGAAAAGTTTTAAAGTCCACTTGACATATAATTTTACAGAAACCATGTGACCCCTGGGTGGGGCTTTTTTTATACCTCAGGGGCATTATTTGAACAATAAATATCTTCCAAACGAAAATCAATAAGATAATTTGCCCAAGAATTAATTGATACTGAATAATGAGTTAATAAATGAGAAAAATAACACTGCAAAAATATAAATATCTTCCAATGGAAAATGAATAAGAGAATTTGCATAATAAATACATATACCGTAATCATATTGATGAGTGCATTATAAACATTAATCATACACAAGTATGATTGAACATACTATGGAAACCACACAAATATATTTTAATATAAATGAAAATGCGAACATTAATTGGTATACATATACATTCCAAGTTCATTGGCATTTAGTTAAACAACCTTTGGCCATTTACAGTATATTTACATGGTCACTGGCTTATTTGGCACAGGGAGAGTAAGCCCTAATATGTATATATATTTAACAAGACGGCCAAGATGGCCCTAGGTCGCTCATGTGAGGCATCATAATGACTTATTACAAGAAGGCCAAACGGCACTAAAACACATCAGTATTAATATCTGAGCCTTGCAGTTTCAGGAGATGTTCGTGGTTTGGCCACTTTCTACACAAGGGGCATAATTTGAACAACATTTGTCGAGGTACACAATACAATGTTTCCTCTGGGTCTTGCGGTTTCAGAGGAGAAAAGTTTTAAAGTCCACTTGACATATAATTTTACAGAAACCATGTGACCCCTGGGTGGGGCTTTTCTTATACCTCAGGGGCATTATTTGAACAATAAATATCTTCCAAACGAAAATCAATAAGATAATTTGCCCAAGAATTAATTGATACTGAATAATGAGTTAATAAATGAGAAAAATAACACTGCAAAAATATACATATCTTCCAATGGAAAATGAATAAGAGAATTTGCATAATAAATACATATACCGTAATCATATTGATGAGTGCATTATAAACATTAATCATACACAAGTATGATTGAACATACTATGGAAACCACACAAATATATTTTAATATAAATGAAAATGCGAACATTAATTGGTATACATATACATTCCAAGTTCATTGGCATTTAGTTAAACAACCTTTGGCCATTTACAGTATATTTACATGGTCACTGGCTTATTTGGCACAGGGAGAGTAAGCCCTAATATGTATATATATTTAACAAGACGGCCAAGATGGCCCTAGGTCGCTCAACTGAGGCATCATAATGACTTATTACAAGAAGGCCAAACGGCACTAAAACACATCAGTATTAATATCTGAGCCTTGCAGTTTCAGGAGATTTTCGTGGTGTGGCCACTTTCTACACAAGGGGCATAATTTGAACAATATTTGTCGAGGTACACAATACAATGTTTCCTCTGGGTCTTGCGGTTTCAGAGGAGAAAAGTTTTAAAGTCCACTTGACATATAATTTTACAGAAACCATGTGACCCCTGGGTGGGGCTTTTTTTATACCTCAGGGGCATTATTTGAACAATAAATATCTTCCAAACGAAAATCAATAAGATAATTTGCCCAAGAATTAATTGATACTGAATAATGAGTTAATAAATGAGAAAAATAACACTGCAAAAATATAAATATCTTCCAATGGAAAATGAATAAGAGAGTTTGCATAATAAATACATATACCGTAATCATATTGATGAGTGCATTATAAACATTAATCATACACAAGTATGATTGAACATACTATGGAAACCACACAAATATATTTTAATATAAATGAAAATGCGAACATTAATTGGTATACATATACATTCCAAGTTCATTGGCATTTAGTTAAACAACCTTTGGCCATTTACAGTATATTTACATGGTCACTGGCTTATTTGGCACAGGGAGAGTAAGCCCTAATATGTATATATATTTAACAAGACGGCCAAGATGGCCCTAGGTCGCTCAACTGAGGCATCATAATGACTTATTACAAGAAGGCCAAACGGCACTAAAACACATCAGTATTAATATCTGAGCCTTGCAGTTTCAGGAGATTTTCGTGGTGTGGCCACTTTCTACACAAGGGGCATAATTTGAACAATATTTGTCGAGGTACACAATACAATGTTTCCTCTGGGTCTTGCGGTTTCAGAGGAGAAAAGTTTTAAAGTCCACTTGACATATAATTTTACAGAAACCATGTGACCCCTGGGTGGGGCTTTTTTATACCTCAGGGGCATTATTTGAACAATTTTTGTGGAGGACCACTATACAACGGTTCACGTAAAATATGAAACCTCTGAGCCTTGACGCAAATTTGAACAATTTTGTAGAGGACCTCTATACATTGTTACATATCAAATACGAAACCTTTGGGCCCTGCAGTTTCAGGGCAGAATAATTGTAAAGTCCCCTTGACATATAAGTCTATGGAAACCATGTGACCCCCAGGGCATGGTCAGGTGTGATCCCTGGGGCATAATTTGAAAGATACTTTTAGAGGATCAATATACAATGCTACATTCCATAGACGAAACCTCTATGCCTTGCAGTTTCAGGAAGGTTTCTAAATTCATTTTGCTATTTCAGTCAATATTAACCATATCACCCCTGGCTACTTTTACCACAGGGGCATTCTTTGAATAGTCGTTCTAGAGGACCACTATACAATGTTACAGATAAAATATGAAACCTCTGGTACTTGCGGTTTCAGAGGAGAAGATTTTTAAAGTCCAATTGCCATATAAGTCTATAGAAACCATTTGACCCCAGGGGCGTGGCTAGGTTTTACCCCAGAGGCATTATTTCAACAACCTTTGTAGACGACCACTATACATATTACATATCAAATACGAAACCTCTGGGCTTTGCATTTTCAGATGAGAAGAGTTTTAAAGTCCACTTGCCATATAAGTCTGTATAAACCATGTGACCCTTGGGGCGTGGCCAGTTTTGACCCCAGGGGCATAATTTTAACAATCGTTGTAAAGGAACACTTTACAATATTACATACAAAATATAAAACCTCTGTGCCTAGCGGTTTTAGAGGAGAAGATGTTTAATGTCATTTTGCTATTTACGTCTATACATAAAAAATACGTGTCGCGGCACTTTTACTTCATTGCATTTGTGTTGAATGCAACTTTGCACTTCTTCTGGATTTATTTCGTTCATTAAATAGTTTAGCGTGTATTACTTTTAATCGTTCAGCGAGTGGCAGATCATTGTGAATATCAGGATGAAGACGAATGAATTTCCGAATCTCTGCGTATCCTAAAATGTGAAAACGAAAGTGTAATTACAAAGCTGAAGAGGAACATGATTTTTGTTAATTACACTTATTGATACCAATGGTATCGTGACAAAAACGCAATACAAAATTAAAGTATTTGATCTTTGGTCATAGTGTCACATTGTTTGTTTTGTGCTGAAAATTTACGAGATACAAGTTAACTTTATTTTTATAAATAAACTGCAAAATTGTCTTCATTGCGATCATTACAACTAGAGTTTCAAATCTTTTAAATTTATATATTTTACACACCAGGTAAATTTCCTTTCGTGTCCCATCTAGAAATGTCGTGTACTGTACTGGTAAAGTATCTGTTCAGCCGTTGTGTATCTTCGTCATTCCACACAGTATACCGTCTAACTATAAATAAAAGAAGAGGGCAACGATGGCATTGGATCGCTTAACTGAGTTTAACATTGGTTATTTGTAGCAAATGTGTCACTGACATGATTTTCAAAGCTTCAATAGTCAACAAAACCATAATAGATTTTCTGTAGAGCCGTACAACAAAACTAACCATCACATTTTCTCCAAACATAAATTTCTCAAAGTACTTGTGGAGGGTTGACCAAGAAACAATATTACTTTAATATGCAGCGGGTTCAGACATGAAACATTTCCACGATTTCAACATAGCCATATATGGATCCTAAACCCTCTCTCAGGAAGCAATGTTTCTTCGAAAAATTAAAATAGCCTGAGGATTTTGACAGATAACAGAAGCGCATTTCCTTGAAAGTATTAAGAATGCCCAGTGGTTTCTGGCAATAGCAGGTTTTAATATTTATGTATGTAAGAGCATTGAAGAACATAAGCACTTAAAATTAAAATTAAAAAGCCGTCTGTATTCCATTTCCAGCTAGACAATTCTCAAAATAAATTGTATGCAAAATACCATATCTTTCTAACTAGCATATCTTATATATTAGACTTATATGTTATACACCTTCTTATGATGCATTTTCCCGACAAGATATATTGTTTCCCGTTATATCGCACAGATATATTAGACCAACGAAGTCATTTCAGTATTCTTTTTAAATCGTTTTGCTAGTCATAAAATACATATACACACAAATAACCGGTACAAATCGAGTATACTTAAACAACGTTAGTTAGACTTCAGTTCACGAAATGCTACCGTCCATTTCAAGAAACTTATATCTGGCGAGTTCATTACCAATTCAGAATGACATATTGTCATGATAGACTTGTTTCTCCACATGAATTGGTCATACAAATAGAGAGGCGAGGGAGGAATGGACGGAAAGTCAAACAAAAATACAGACATGCCATCCTTTAATCAGACCATTCAATTCATAAACGGAATAGCAACACAAACTGATTTATAAATTAGACGCTTAGTATAATTTTCAGTTTGATTAAATAGCGGAGTTCTGCTATATTCTCATCAAATATCCCATTTTTTATTTAGACACGTGTTTATCAGCATAAATTACTTACCTTTACTTCTTTTGCCAAAGTTACTGCCAATATGCTGAAAAAAAGAAATATTAGTTATTCTTATACATGTAAACTTTTTCAAGTTTAGCCTTTAAACATTGCAATGTGTTCCAGAGTATCTAAACACAGACGGAATGAAAGATTGATTCGTTAAGTCTAAAAGTATCATGTAAAGTTCATGAAATAGCCAAGAAGTTAATGGTTCTTGAAAGAAATTCCCATGTCCATAGTCGTCATGCCATTCTCGTGCAGTCACATTAATTATCTGTGTATAATAAATACATTTTATATGAAATATATTCAAGCTACATTTTAGCGTTTTTCTTATGTACTAACCTCATTAAATACTAATATAGGATTGCAAAATCCTATATTTACCATTTTATTAAAAAGTCTGCAACTTAACGATGCTATAGGATTGGACAGTAAGAAAGCTGTGTATTATTTAAATATGAAATATTTGGAGGTAACAAATGCAAATAAGACAATAATGGCGGCCATCTTGACAGAGTGGCACCGTGTTTCTTTATTTTAAATGAACTACAACTATTATTTTGTAAATGCAAATGTTAGTATTTTGTAATCTAGTTCCAAACACAAAGAACATATTTGCGTTTTGATCAAATAAGGGCAATTTTATTTAACATGACAGAAGAGGTTGTTTCTGTTTACAATTAAGGATAATACATGGCTTATGCAACAATCTTTTCATAGCGGCCGAAAACCTGGCAGGTATTAAAAATATACATAGTTTTGCTTCCTATTGTGTTGTTCATAATTCCTTCATCACGAGTTCTATGAGAATTGTTAGAATTTCACATCAACTTGACCACTTCTTTAAAAAGTGCCTTTCATTTATATTCAGTACACCAACCTTGACTGAAGTGGATTCCTGATCTGATTCTTCCCGAAAGGCATCATTAACTGGAGTCAAGTTCTGACCCTGTCGCACCAGAACGTCATCATCAACTGGAGAGGAGTTTTGCTCTTGTCGCACCCGAACGTCATCATCAACTGGAGAGTAGTTCTGAGACCTTCGCACAAGAAAGTTATCAACTGGAGAGTAATTCTGACCCTGTCGCACCAAAACGTCATCATCAACTGGGACCGGGCTCTGACCCTGTCGCACAATAACGTTATCATCAGCTGGGGTCGGGTTCTGACCCTGTCGAACCAAAACTTTATCATCAACTGGAGATGAGTTCCGACCGTGTCGCACGAGAACGCTATCATTAACTGGACACGAGTTCTGTCTCTTTCGTACCCTAACGCCATTATTCCCTGGAGTCGAGTTCTGACACAGTCGTACCGGAACGTATTCATTAACTGGAATCGAAATCTTCTCCAATCGTACCCGAACGTCATAAATAACTGGAGTCGAATTATGCCGAATCAGAACGTTATCATTAACTGAAGTGGAGTTTCTACCCTTTCTCACCATCATGTTTTTATTTACTGCAGTCGGGTTCTGACCCTGTCGTACCCGAACGGCATCTTTAACTTGAATCGAGTTCTGACCCTGTCGTATCCGAACGCCATCTTTAACTTTTATAGAGCTCTGACCCTGTCGTACCCGAACGCCATCTTTAAATTTAAACGAGTTATGACACTGTCGTACCCGAACGTCATCTTTAATTGGGATCGGGTTCTGACACTGTCGTACCCGAACGACATCTTTTACTGGAGGCGAGTCCTGACCCTGTCGCACAAGAACATCATCTTTCACTTGAGGCGTGTTCTGACCCTGTCGCACCTGAACGCCATCTTTTAATGGAGGCGAGTTCTGACCCTGTTGTATTTGAACGATATCTTTAGCTGTAGTCGAATTCTGACCCTGTCGCACAAGAACGCCATCTTGAAGTGCAGTTGAGTTATGACCCTGTCGTACCCGAACGCCATCTTGAAATATAGTTGAGTTCTGACCCTGTCGTACCCAAACGCCATCTTGAACTGTAGTTGAGTTCTGACCCTGTCGAACTAGAACGCCCTCTTTCACTTGAGGTGAGTTCTGACCATGTCGTACCCGAACGTTATCATTTACTGGGTTTGGGTTCCGACCGTGTCGATCCAGATGGTCATCATCAACTTTGGTCAAGTTCTGACCCAGTCGTACAGGAAGGTTATCATTGACCGAAGTCTGGTTCTGACCCTGTCGCGTACGAACTCTTTCATTAACTGTGGTCCAATTCTGACCCCGTCGTACCCTAACGTTATCATTAACCGGGGTCGAGTTCTGACCCTGTCGCACATGAACGCCATGGTTAATCTCAGGCGAGTTCCGATCCTGGCGTACCCGAACGCCATCTTGAACTAGAGACGAGTTATGAACCTGTCGTACCCGAGCGCCATGTTTTACTGGAGGTGAGTTCTGACCCTGTCGCACAAGAACACCATCTTTTAATTGAGCCGAGTTCTGACCCTGTCGCAACCGAACACCATCTTGAACTGGAGACGATTTCTGATCCTGTCGTACTGGAACGCTAGCTTTAATTGTACCCAAGTTCTGACAATGTCGAACAAGAACATCTTTCACTTGAGGCGAGTTCTGACCCTGTCGTACCCGATCGCCATATTTAACTGGAGACGCGTTCTGACCCTGGCGATAAAGAACATCATCATCAAATAGAGTCGAGGTCTGATCTTGTCGCAACAGAACGTCATCATCAACTGGAATCGAGTTCTGATCTTGTCGCAACAGAATGTCATCATCAACTGGATTCGAGTTCTGACCCTGTCGCACCTGAATGCCGGCTTTAACTTGCGACGAGTACTGACCCTGTTGTACCCGAAAGTCATCTTCAACTGGAAAGGAGTTCTGACCCTGTCGCACAACAACGTCATCATCAACTGGAATCGAGTTCTGATCTTGTCGCAACAGAATGTCATCATCAACTGGATTCGAGTTCTGAACCTGTCGCACCTGAATGCCGGCTTTCACTTGCGACGAGTTCTGACCCTGTTGTACCCGAAAGTTATCTTCAACAGGAAAGGAGTTCTGACCCTGTCGCACAACAACGTCATCATCAATTGGAGTCGAGTTCTGATCTTGTCGCAACAGAATGTCATCATCAACTGGAATCGAGTTCTGACCCTTTTGTATTTGAACATCACCTTTAACCGTTGCGTTCTGACCCTGTCGTAGCCAAACGTCATCTTTAACTTGAAATGAATTCTGACCCTGTCGCGCCCGAACGCCATATTTAACTTGAGTAGAGTTCTGAGCCTGTCGTACCCGAGCGACATCTTTAACTTGAGTAGAGTTCTGACCCTGTCGTACCCGAGCAACATCTTTAACTGGAGTCGAGATTTGAGCCTGTCGTTCCAGAGCGACATCTCTAACCCGAGACGAGTTCTGAGCCTGTCGTACCCGAACGCCATCTTTAACTTGAGTCGAGTTCTGACCCTGTCGCACCCAAACGTCGTAATTAATTGGAGACGAGTTCTGACTCTGTCGCGCCCGAACTTCATAATCAACTGGAGTAGAGTTCTGACCTTGTCTCAACCGAACGCCATCACTTACTGGATTCGAAATCTGACACAATTCCTTTCGCACGTCAACCGCGTTTTCATCGTCAACCTTGTCTGGAATATAACTACGTGGTTATGTTTAAGAAAGAACAAATTATTTAACATTATAAATATTGTTTTACTCTATAAGAGAACTATTATTTTATAATCGATTTGTATATGAATTATATAATGCCCAATACTTTAGATTAGTTCTCTTTATTGTAGCGGTGTGCTATGACCTAACCCAGCATTATTGGTGTCATTCTTGAAACCGTTATACATAGCACTTACACACTGTTTGCTTCTTTTATCCCGATGATTAACTATTAAATAATACACACATTGCAGTTTATATAGGGCCTTAATGCATATTCCGTTTCCGTACTCTCCTACAGGGACAATACATACAAGCTTTCGCTATTAACAGTTCAATATATTAAAGATAGCATACTATTATTTACATATAACTAATGTGTCGTGACCTTAATTAAGAGAGTGGCTTACGGATCGTGAGGTCGCGGGTTTGAATCCTCGTAACGTCTTACAAGTTTAAAAATTCGCTCGTTTCAGAGGTTTTCAAAGTTGTCAATATGCATATTGCCATAGAAGAAAAATATATGCCAACATTTATGGGAAATTATTATGAAATTTCTGACTCGAAGATTAAGAATAGTTTGTTAGTTTGATTGAGTTTGCGAATGTTGTGGCAAAGAAAACTTTCTGCATACTCATTTTATTTTGATAAAAACCATATCAGGAACATTCCTACAAAGTTCACTTTAAATATGGAGATTTCGTCGGAGTTGTTTTGAAACAAAAAGGTGGACGACGGACGATGAACAATGAACGACGGAGAACGGACGACAGAAACCGAATGGTCGAATGGTAGCTGACCACACTATCGCACAAATATAACGGTGAAGCTACCAGACGACTTTGACACTCATTGCCGGCGATTACAAATAATCCACAGTTACTGGATTTTTTTTATAGCATGTACATAATATTGTTTTGTGAATTGTTTTGGGGTAACATGATTTAATGCAACTGTGAAACGCAGCCACAGACGAGTACAAGTCATGGCATACCTTATACATTTTTTACGTTTTTATTTTGATCACTGCGCTTCTTGTAGATTTTTATCGACATTCGATTTCATCGGCATATCGTTTGGTACTTCGTTAAAGAAGTTTTTATGAACATTGGTGATAGAGACACATATTTGTTTAGCGATACATTTATTATGTGAATGTCTCTGCTATTTTTATTCGTTCATTAATTTTGATTTGTTATATTAGTTATAAATACCCATTTGTGATAAGTGTTTGAATATTGAATAGTTAAATTTATATAATAACATGTTATACCAGGGCAAACAGATACACAGCTACGTATATTCATGTAATAACAAATAAAACAAAACACTGGTGAAGACAATAATTAAAATTATGGGTCTTACCTTCAATATGTGAACCTTGGTCAATGGGGATTTCGTCACCATCCTAAACAAAATCAAAGTTATACCACAGCAATTAGGAGTATGATTAATTTAGCAAACAGATGACTCGTCTTTTGGTATTTTGGTATTTTCGAATCCTTTAAACATTGTTGAATATGTTGTTTAACAAAGTAAGGAAAACTCTGAGAAATATTACTATAATTATGCTAACCTACCATTGAGATGTCAATTTCTCTGCCACTGCTTATTTCTGCAGAATCCGAATCGTGCATGTTTGAAGCAAACGCTTCCCGACTGGTTGATTCTGTACAGAAGATGGAATTGAAATACACATTAAGATACTTGTAAATACGTCCAAATTAATTATGTAAATATGTTGGTAAAGATAGACACGTCGTCCTGAAAAAAATGTTTTCTCCATAACATACACTTCCTTTACAAACTGTCACAGTAGCCCAGTCGTAATTTACAACACAAAGCCCATGTTTTGTTGGCGAAATAGTTTTACTAACAAGTCAGTACACATCATTAAGCAAAAGAAATAAACAATGACTGATATGCAACAACGACTACCTTACCAGAGCTCTAAACCAAGATAACCAAAACCACAGTGGCGGCGATATGACATTAGAACGCTTAAGGGGTTTATGAGGACCGGAAAGCTTTGTCGGTTAAGCACAAGATCTATGAACGAGATGTCCTGGCTAAGAGTCGTTATACTAGTATGAAGGCACATTCTGTGCGGTTTAACAAAAGAAATTGAAAATTATTATTGGCAAACACAAAAGAGTAGCTTACCGTTTCTTGTAATTGTGTTTGTAATCTGTTCCATTCTTTGGTTTGATTGTTCTTGTGTTTCTGTCAACATAATCAGGTTAACAGTTTTCCATTGAATAATGATATAAAATTTACGTATTATACATTTGGAAGATGCGTATCTGTTAAGGTACATTTTATATAGCAAGGAAAAGATTACGTGTAACCTTATACTTTACATATAGACATTACTTTATATGAGGGTCATTTTAAAAGTAATGGCAATCGAACTCCATGTTCTGTACTCAGTCTCTGTTGAGACTAAAAATATAGCTTTTACCTTCACATAATTCGCTCTTGCATACTATTGCGTTGTAGATAACTACAACGGATGAACGCCGATAAGTGCTCTCGCTTTGCTATGATTTTACCAACGCAGCATTGTGACGATACAAGTATATATTTTATCTCACAATTCTGCGTACATTGCTGAAATGAATCCCTGGCAAATGAACGTTGCTTTATTTCAACACGCGCAATCTAATTACGATATTTTATGACCTCATTTTATGTTTTTCTTTTTATTTAGTAATTATTATTTCGTATATTTGAAAAATAAAAATAAAAATTGGGACAAATAAAATATTACGTAAGTGTTGAATAAAGATAAATTGATTTGTTCGGCACGAAAACATGATCCAATCACCAAGGCCGGTGGTTCAAGTTTCTAAAACTCGCTAAATTTGCTTAACTTTAGTACCCACTTATTTAGTAATATCCGTGACGTCATCTCGTGTCAGAACCTGTTACATTTTGCAATCATGTAACTGTCTGAGCATTTATTTAGCACAGTTGACCATTTTGACATCGGTTAATTTAAGGGGATTTTTATTTGTTTTATTAAAATTTTACGACATATCTCCACTTAAAAGACGCCAACTCGGACCTGTATCTACTTCCATATACATTTTATATTTTTATATTTCTTTTCGCCTGTCATAACTACATGTACATCCATATATAATGGACGTATTATCCAAGTAAAGCATGCGGGTCAAACTTAAACGGAAGCGCGCTTTTGTTCTTATTTTTAGAATGACCTTTCTATACAAAAATTATCTCCTACTAAAATTGAAAGGTACATAGCTGATGGAAGGACCAAAACCCATTAAGTTCCTGATAATAATTTGGTAATCTGGGATCTCATACACTCGCATCCTTAAAACATATTAACAGGTTGTTGTTACCACTATGCAAGAACTAGTTTTTAAAATAATATAATTATGCAGCAGAATATCAGAATTGGATATTGATATACACTGTTATAACTACTACTCAATCAATGTAGGCCATCAGATATAAGCATCTTTTCGTCTGTATACATTGATCAAAATCACTGAAAATAGCCAATCGCATTTGGACTTACGCTTGTAAATACCGTGTGCACACACTGTTTTACAAAAATAGTTTCGTTTTAGTTATTCTTAAATATGTGCATACCTATGTCAATGTTATGAAGGAAACTTCCAACTTTTGTGACTTCTAATACGGCCGGAGGACTCTGATACACATTTCTGTTGATTGCATCACTATGTCCCATGTGGCGGTAAAAGGCACCCCTTTCCTGCTCGTCCGTTTCAAGTTGTGCATATTTGGTCGACACTCGATGACGAAACTTCGTTGCTGTTATCGTTTTTACACCAGCCTTTGCACATATAATCCTGATGCTGTCGGACCCGATCACATGTTTGTCTGACAAATTCGTACATGGAAAAAGAAATTTGTTGTATTTGTTAACGCCACCATCTTTCCTTATTTCTGGATCTGCAAGCATTCTCAAGCCTGGGATTGTATCTTCTGGAAAAAGAACAGGGACGAGGCTTTCGTCCCGTTTGCCTGTCTGGTACGCGACTTTCATAGTTTTGAGCATTTTACGCTCCTGTTCTGATAGATCCGAATCCGTATATTTACCCAGCCATTCATCATTCGCCGCTTCCTTCCATTGTTCAAGAGTCAATCTACTGGGTTCTCCACCTCTTCTAGCATTAAATAATGTAACTCGACATAAAACTATATTTCTGAGAAGTGTAAATTCGTCGTTTGAAATAAAATTGTATTTGTCTGTAGTTAGTTCTCTTAATTGATGTAGAACATAATTTGTTAGCGTTTGTACGTCTTCCTCAGCAGGTAACTCTTTTGGCTTCCTCGTCTCTGTCCGACTGATAATTGCTTGGCACTCCATTTCTCCGAATAAAATAGGCCAATTGTGTGCCAAGACATGGTGAAATTTTATGTGTTCATTCGCTTTTTCATCTTCTCCCATGGCTAGATATTTATCATGTAAAAACTTAGCAAACTTCTTCATTGTATACCCTAAAGATAGCTTCAAGTCATTTTTGGATTCCTTACGGCTCTGCAAAATCTCTTTTATAAATTCAAAATTGTCTCTAACAAACATTTCTGTGATGGATGTGCAGTCTTTTTTTGTTTTATTTCTATATATATCTTTGAAGTCCAAAAACAATTTTGCTAACTGTCTTAACATTGTCATAAGAGATTTTTTCTTTTCAGCCTCTTTGCTCTGGTTACCGCCCTTTGCAATATATCTGTGGAAGCCAAAATCCTTCAGATGTATTTCATTTCTACACATGTTGCCGACATCATTGTCACGAAATCGACTCAAAATTTTTGCCTGATAGTCTACGTATTTTTCACCAGTGTTTTCATATTGCAGGAGAGTAACATTTATTGCGCTTGATGTCGCTTCTGAAACAGCTGAATGACATTTTTTCTTGTGTTTGTAAAATGATGTCTTCGATAAAAACGCTTTACACACTGAACATGTAACGGTCGTATCATTCCCTTGTTTTCTTTCCCGAATTAATTCCTTTGTATTTCCATCTCTTATTTGTTTCATATTTGCTAGATATATACCCTTCTTTCTCAAAATGGCAAATGCATGATGTTGTTCTGGCTTTGGTAATTTCATTGCAGCAATTACTTCCTTTTCAGATTTATGCTGACTTTTCATATGATCAGGTAATTTGGCCGAAAAAAACCCACAAAATGGACAGGGCCGTTTAGGTTTCCCTGGTGAAAAAAGAACAACCATGACACACTGAGATGACACTAAATATTGGTTATTTTATTATGTTAACACGTGTTATGTTAAAAATAATACTTATTCAAGTTAGCACTAAATAGTAGAGTATCATGAGACAAAAACAACTGGAACTTTGTCACAGGAGTGACAAAGCGCCCCGAATGATAGCTTGTTTGAAGGTTGGGTCAGTCATTTTTTTAAAGTTATGGTAGGAAATGAAAATAAAATTTCTAATCCCCATCCTAACTCACAACTACACGTTACCCTCAACAGAAGGAGGTGCGTTTACAAGGAATGTTCTCTATACAGTCAATAAAGGAAAATAATAAAAGCGCCAACGAATTTGCAAATGGAGGATGAACAATTGAAATCCCCATATTAACGCACAATTACAAATTACCCTCTACAATTAAGACAAATTTCAAGAAAATCCGTATAAACTGAAAAAACGTAATAAATGTGGACGGACGGTAAGACGGACGGACAGAAGGACGAAGAGACAAACAATCTGCGGGGCCCTAATTATACCAGAGGTCAAGTTGCCTGCACAGGTCAAGTTGCCTGCACAGTAATATGATATATGTCTTATATTAAAATATCAGCGCGAAAATACGTTTGTATGTGAAATTCTATTAAAAACAACTCGCTCTTTACATTTTCAAATTGCAATGTGTATATTCATTTAAATGAAAGGATACAGTCTAAGATACCCTAATGATATCGACATGATAGTGGGCAAAAGTACATGTATTTAGTACCTTTTCTTTCTTTCTCTGATGCAGCTTCATTTTGTGCGCTTCTGTCTGTTATTCCTTTGCTCGGGTTGTTACTCTGCATATCTGTTGATGTTGATACTACTGCGTCTTCACTGCACCAAGAGATAGAAATAATTGATAAAACCATATAGCATGTGTTGTAAAAGCTTACTGCGATCTCAATCATTGACATTAAATTCAGTATGACACAGTCATGAACAACGTAACACTAGGTACCTGGTTTTGCTCACGATCAATGTAATACTTCCATCGTCATGTTCGTCGTCAGATATTTGCTTCACAATGTACTGTTCAAGTCTTTTCTCTAAATAAAAAAATATCTTTAAAAACTGTATTTGTTTAAAAAAAGTACGGAACGTGTGTTTTATATAAGGGAGCAACGGTTAGCACAAACATGCGTACATGTATGTACCATTCTGACTAACAGTAGGCAGTTACAGATTGCAAATGGGTTATGTAGAAAACCAATGTTGCCACTATGTACCTTTGTCATATGTATTGGTGTAAGATAATTTCAATTATAATACACACATACAGATCATTTTTCCAACATGGAACACGAGCGCTCCCGTAGAGATTTAAATCGCAAGTAACTAATGCCTGATATAGATGTTGAATAAATGACCCCTCTATATTCATGCACATTTTAAAAACTATCTTACCGTTTGGGTATATTTAGTTGTTTTTTTTTCATTAACGTCAAAGAAAATATCTGTACATAT
Organism: Congeria kusceri; assembly: GCA_027627225.1. Lineage (NCBI taxonomy): Eukaryota > Metazoa > Mollusca > Bivalvia > Myida > Dreissenidae > Congeria > Congeria kusceri. Next base: position 318,721 of record JAPFQT010000205.1, read on the forward strand.
TTCTGAATGATGGAGACGCCATGTACACGGTGTTGGAGGTAAGGTCATTTCAACGGAGAGAAGTCGTAAGATTCTCTCTAATCAGATAAATGTTTTATATGTGTCCCACGTGCTAACCGATGTGAAATTACGAATACGTACAAAAGTGCTAAAGAAACGTTTTAAAGGTTCTCAAATTTAGATGATCGCAAAATGTCACATCTCCCAGACATGTAAAAATGTGTGAGTCACAGCGCGTTAACAAGAGAACAATATGTACACAAAGATATCCGCATGCCAGTAATTGCAACACGAAAGTGTCAGAAAGCTTTTTTTAATTCAATTTTTTTAACTGGCGGTTATAATTATATTCATACCCATACTGTGGGAAAAGACTTTCAATGAATGGTGTATTGAGTTTTATAGAGACAGAGTACTGAAAGCTGTTAAATGAAAATACAAAAATGCATCCAATGACTGTTATTTACTATTAAATCTATGCTCACAACTATGACACTAGTCCATTGTGGCTGAGAGTTGCAAAGTTTTACAAATAACCAATCACCAGTCCAACAGTAATGTACGCTAGCCTTGTTCACTTGTTGCGGAATTCTTTGCAGGAAAAAACAAACATAAAGCTATCTTTTGTCGGAACGTTTTTTATCCACTACCATGCATTATCCTTTTTTAGTCTCGCTAAGGTCTTCTTGGGTATCTTTTCCATGCTATACACGTAAATGTAGGAACAAGTTTAATAATGTTGCACATGTTCAGGAGCAACATTAATCAGTGCATTAATTCACATGTATGTAATGTGAGATTCTTGAAACGAACTAATTTTCTTACTGATCTCAGAAAAAAATGCACCTGAAAGATCAGCAGGAAAACCATATTCGTTGTCAATGGTTCATCTTGTGGCTCGATGTTTCTTCTTTCAGAGTTGTTCCGTGCAAAACTGTATGCCATTCAGAACCTTAGTGGTAAACAGTTTCCGGTGTGTCATAGATGATCCAAAACCCTACATTCTAACACGTTAGAATCCATTTATTTAACCAACTATGCATTATTCAAACACTCATCACTCACGCACTCGTGGAATGCTAAAATCACGTCAAAACAATAAAACTAATTACCCGTGTCTGTGACACAAAACTGTGCGTTGTATTCAGACATGTCCTGTGACAGCTCTATGTGGTCTGTCTGAAAAAAAAAGACCTTAGTCGTTATTGTTTACCTACAAAGTACATTATGTAGGTGCTATTCGAGGGATTTGTTCACAGATTTTACGTATTTTCGAAAAATGCCATTACATGTCTAAACTGCAAAAACTAAAGAGTTTGGACTAATAGATACCAAATGTTAAATAAGGAAAACAATGTAAATAAACAAAATTGACTTTGCCGGGCATCGAACCTATATTTCCTATACATATGTTTGTCAGAAGTTTTATTTTGCATGTTTATATATAATGTATTTTTATTTTTTATATATTTGCCAATCTGTGAACAGGTCCCTTTAATATCCTATTTTAGATTGTATTTATTTTAATTACAATAACATAAAAGGGTTAATATTATTGCAATAAAAACTATACATTAAAGTGATTATGTTGAAGATTCACGGACTTATTAAACAATGTTCACCACAGCTGCTCAAGAGATACATGAGCGAGAGTATCACATACATACCGATATTGAATCAACTATCACCATCTCGTTTGTATTACTGTATATGGGCGTTGCCTGCAACACAGAAGTACAATATTAAACTTGTACACATTTTATTACATGATACGCACAAGTGTCAAAACATCTTAAATACTAAAACATCTTAAATACAATGTTATTATGTTACATCTTTTAAAACCTGTCATTCGATAAGGATTCCTTTTATTGCAATTCTTTCAAACTAGTATTTCTATAGCTACATACATATCATTATATGAAATGTTGTGGCCGTTTTCGCATCAAACCAACACACAACTCTTCTTTAGCACTGCAACACTAGAATGACCATAACAACGGCGATAATTAACGATTGGTTACTAACATTTAAACTAAATACGCATGCATTTCCTAATCCTACTAATGGTACCAACGAAGTAAGATAGTAACACAGTGAAAACCACAACATACCCACAAAGATTACAATACATGATAACAGTCATGTTAAAGGTATAATGATAAAATTAATTACTTGATACTCATCCTTTTGACTCTCGTTGTCATCGTCCAAGATACCGTTCTGAAGAACCTACGGTTGGACAGTCAAATTACAAAATACGTAACTTGACCATTTCGATCGAATAAACTATTAAGTACTGTACTAACTGTTTTCCTTACCGCACCTTTATATATGAAAAACTATTAAAACATATCTAATTACATACACAATACCTGTTAATGACTTTTGTAATAAACTACTATGTTATATTGTAAAGACATGTTTATAAAAGGAATTCTCGCAGTAAGACACACTCATTTCCTATTCCCACAAAGGTTGCGTAATGGTTTGTACCAATGAATTAACCTTTTAGTAAACGGTACAATTCAATAGCTTGTGCTGTTAGCCAACACTGTGTTTACATATATATAATAACACGCGCTATTAAAGTGTTACACTGATTTAACAAAAGTAATTCGGTGAATATCCCTACACACAAACAAAAATTACATCTTAGGAATTAAACCACGTTAAATGCATTATAATGAAATTAATTACTAGATAAACATGGTATAGACGTTCCTTAACAAGTTCATAGATGACGTTTTAGAAGTTCCTTATCAATCCAGGCCAAAGATGCAGTTGTTAGGAAAAAAGGAATGGATGATTGTAAAATTATGCGAATAGACAATTGCGTTTAATAAGAATGAATATAGAATTTTCATTAAATATGCAAATTAACAGCTATAATTCTAAATATATTTACGTTTTTGTTTTGTGCAGGTACGTCCCTTGTTTCACTAACAATACTTCCTTGGCTGGTCTGGCCAACTTCCGCGTCCATTGTGCCAGAAATAAAACTTCCATGGCTGGTCTGGACAACTTCGGCGTCACTTGTGTCACTTAAAATGCTTCCCTGGCTGGTCTGGCCAACTTCGGCGTCCCTTGCGTCATTTACAATGCTTTCCTGGCTGGTATTTCCAATTTCGGCGTTCCTTATGTCACTTACAATGCTTCCCTGGCTAGTCTGTCCAACTTCGGCGTTCTTTGTGTCAATTACAATGCTTCCCTGGCTGGTCTGGCCCACTGCGGCGTTCCTTGTGTCACTTGCAATGCTTCCCTGGCTTGTCTTGCCAACTTCGGCGTTCCTTTTGTCAATAACAATGCTTTTCTGTATGGTCTTGCCAACTTCGGCGTTCCCTGTGTCACTTACAATGCTTTCCTGGCTGGTCTGGCCAACTTCGGCGTTCCTTTTGTCAAAAGCAATACTTTTCTGGATGGTCTTGCCAACTTCGGCGCTCCTTGTGTCAATTACAATGCATCCCTGGCTAGTCTGTCCAACTTCGGCATTCCTTGTGTCACTTACAATGCTTCCCTGGCTTGTCTGGCCAACTTCGGCGTTCCTTTTGTCAATAACAATGCTTTTCTGTATGGTCTTGCCAACTTCGGCGTTCCCTGTGTCACTTACAATGCTTCCCTGGCTGGTCTGGCCAACTTCGGCGTTCCTTTTGTCAAAAACAATGCTTTTCTGGATGGTCTTGCCAACTTCGGCGCTCCTTGTGTCAATTACAATGCTTCCCTGGCTAGTCTGTCCAACTTCGGCGTTCCTTGTGTCACTTACAATGCTTCCCTTGCTGGTATGTCCAACTTCAGCGTTCCTTGTGTCACTTACAATGCTTCCCTGGCTGGTCTTTCCAACTTCGGCGTTCCTTGTGTCAGTAACAATACTTGCCTGACTGGTCTGGTCATCTGCGCCAATTGTACTTCTTAATAATTGCTGTAATATAAACTAAATTCTACACTTAATTATAACGAATTTGACAATCTAACACTTAGCCAAGCTCTAATATAAACGAATTTCTGTACTTAATTATAACGAATTTGACATTGTAACACTTAGCCAAAGACAATGTATCATTTTATATTCACACTTAGGTCGCGCCCCGGATTGTTTCAATGAAGTTATCCCTTGAACTTCAAATGTGTACAAGACACAGTGCTTAAAACATCTATCACTGACACGTAAATGTACTTGACCAGATCAACCATGGAAGTCCACCGGCTAATCGGCGCAGTGCTACTGGCACAAGAGTCGAATAGTCGAGCACCTTAATCCGGACATTGATAATTATAATAAGTTTTTACTAAAAATAATACATTCTGGAAAAAATGAGACACAGTTCATTTGTGTTTCTGTTAATTCTTTAGCAACGTAATTTGATTCTAAATGAAAATGTTGTCTACCTGAATTCTCCAAGGCAAGTTGTCTACACCATAATCATATCTTATTTCTTGCCCGGGAAGTAAATTTTTCGCTGCGAAGATACATAAGTGAGGCTTTTTGTGGACTAGAACCACTCGGACCTCTGCATTTTTTGTCGGCCCGGTCCCATCGTTAACATATCGGCCAAGCTGTTTAGAGAATGTTGCGTCAACACTGAAAACAGATTTAAGAAATGTAGTAAATGTTAATAGCCCAATAGTGTAGTCAATATTAAAGAATTGTTTTGAACGTTAAATTGCAAATGGTATTTAAAGAATAAGTATCAAATTCAAATACTTTTCAATGTTAACGTGTCTGTACGTCTGTAATAATTTAACCGTAATTTTTGCCAAATATTATTGTTTGGACACTTTCTAGCAAAAAAGTCAATGTTTACATTTTTATGATAAAAAAAGAAGAAACATTTCCAGTGTTTCCTGGCCGATATGACCATTATCAAATATGTCTAAAATAATTTGGTCAAGCACAGAGTGTGCACGTTTGGTTAAGACAACATACACATTCCATTTTTAGTAGATTTTTCTAACAGGCGGGCAACGACAATGATGCGCCTGGTCCGATCTGTTTTATATTCAATATGTCATCTAATGGTTATACAAACTATGCAAATTTGGTCAAGATCGAATTATGCCTGCACACTGTCAAAACTCCATTTTGTGTTGCCATATCTGGTACATTTTTGCAATTTTTTCACGAAACATGGGCAATAACCTTTTGGTGCTTTTGGTCTGATTTGACCCATCGAACGTGTCCGAGGGTGCAAGGCCGTACACAAACTGTGCAGGGTTTTTTCAGTATAAGATAAAAAATTAAAGTTTATATTGTGTCAGTAGTTGACGCCATGTATACCACAGACAACGCAGGAGAGGTGCCATATATCAGTGGCTCACATAGCACTGCGTTTTGGGGCAGACACAGTATATTTTCTATCACATGCTTACGTTACAATATCATTAAATGGTGTATGTTTGACAATTTCAATTTTCGTTATTTTTAACGTGATATACAATATCCCAACAAAACATGTCTGAGTCATTTAAAACAGTCCCATTTTAAGATAAACATTGATTTTATGCAATATTCCGGTCGAAATAATCTGAGTTGCAATACATATTCCCGCTATTAGAACAAATATATTAACTGATTTCCGTGTTTGATTAGTTTAGTACAATACTAAAGTAAAACATACCACCATTCTTTCTTTCCGGTCTTAAAAAAGAACAGAAATGAACCAAGATGTCTTGGGTACTTCTGTTCTCGTATGAGGCCTTCTTTATTGGAAATAAGTTCACCTGCATACTCTAACAAGAACGATCCACGTGGCTTTTTGTCGGTTACAAAAACACCTTTACCTGAAATGCAAATAATGATTTAAATTAATATCAAATAATGCTGACTATAAAATATAAATAGTGGTTATGTTTAATTCTCAATTTTACGTTTGTGTTAAATATGTACTGAGACTATTTGAGAATTTATCGAAATACACATTTAGATTTACCGTAATTATTAATAAATTGCCCATTTAAGTATACTGGCACTGAAAATATATGCGATTACACATACAGTATACATTTTGTGACCGATATTTAAGACATTTGAGCAAGAAATCATACTTTGTAGAAATATCAAAATCAGTTTTGGCGTTTATTTTACGGCCTTGTAACTACAAGATATATTTACAGGGAATGCGTTTTTAATAAATAAAATATAATTTCCAGTTTTGAATATGTATATTACCAATATAATCATTAACTGTCCTGACAGTATACCCGTGTGGATCCTTTGCCAGGAGGATGTAGTCTTTCCAGCCATCGGTGTCCGACGTTTGTGATATCAAAATAGAAATAAGGTATACATTGTAAGTAACCATTCGTGAAAAAATACATTATAGCAGTGACATGTTTGTATTGATTCAAACATAAATCGTAGATAATGTGGATGGATTTCACTCTGTGATATATCATGTACAAGGTTGCATTTGCTATACCAATGCTGATTTCTAGTTTGAGCACTTAATTAAATCCCATTAAAGGGACATTACAAAATAAATGCATAACGCTAAGAAAGATTTTAATTTATTATGTTTGTGTATGTAAATGAAAACGAAAATATAAAAATCTGGTATAGTGAACAAAAATCTTATTTAATATCGTTTAAAGGAAATATGTCATCGCAAAATAGGTTTTCTATTGCACTATCAGTGATATAAGAACACATATACATTAAATAAAGAAAAAATAGTATAATAAAAATAAACTAGAACTCCGCAAGTAGAATGTTATATAAAGAAATGACAGTTGACAGTGTTTTATCCCACTGCGCTAATCTGCTGTGTAAAAAACGTGTACACTACGGTTATGTAAAATACTCGCAATTCTGATGTAAAAACGTAAACATTAAGGGTCAAATAAACAAAATCCATACAAGAAAAACATTGATGCAAAGCATCATGGGGCGACGTAAGTAGTTCAGAGTAACAAGTCAAAACCTATTTTATTGGCAAATTAATAAATTATTTTTATCGTTTTACAGTTATAATGCAATGCATAAGTATTCCTTGATTTGTAACAAAATGCAACTTAGTCAAGTCAGAATCGCAAAAGCAATTATCTATAACGAGGTAATATGCTCCTTTTGCACACAGGTGATCACGTATTTAAAGCATTAAATACTTTTATAGCAAACAAGTAAAATAAACAAAATATGTTATATTTTAAAGTTAAAATGCCTTCACTGCTAATTAGCATCAATGTTTATTTAAACGTGTCAGTTTTTAAAACTACTGACTATTTCTGTACGCGCATACATTGTTGCCGGCAAGCTTACATCCCATCCAATAACTACGTTGTAACTGAGGTCCAGATCTTTCATTTAGGCAACGCGCAACAATTATTGACAATACATTTCGGTTTAATACATAATAACTGAATTATAAATAATAACTTATCATAAGTCAAATATTATGAAGTAACACTTCTCAGTTATCTCAGCGACTTTGTGCAAATGTTTGTTAAAATAAAATACCAGGTCTCAAAACTAACCACTTTATATTATAAAATTATTAAACAGAAGTCTCCCATTGATCACGTCAAACACAAACTTAAGAACTTGTATAAGAAATGAATGAAAAATCGCAAAAGCAATGACAGTAACTCAAGTGCCACATATTTGTTGTTGTTTTTTTCAACACTTAAATTGCAAAAAATAAGTGTTGTCTTGTTATAAACATTAACAGAAAGAAAAAACTTTTTAAAAAATTGTTCGATAAATACAAACTTTATTACATCATGGACTTTTTTCGTCTCGACAAAGTTCAAGCCGAATGATAAAGTCGGGTTTTTCCAAATAATGCTAGCAACGATGTCAAAATTGGAAAGACCTCAGTCAAACCAGTTTTATGCAGAATTGTGCACTTATTCTTTAAAAAAATGACATAAAAAATAAATATAATATTACATGAGTGTTGGATAGCCGAGCGCTACCCTGTCTTGAGCCGAGCATGATATACTGGATCTTTTTCCAACACATCTATATAAACGTTTCAGCGTCAAATCCGATATGCTCACATTGTTTCCATACACAAACGCCATCATACACATGTTACCGGCTACGCATTTGTATCGGCCATCTCTACTTTGCTAGTTTTAGAATGATTCACAACCTACTTCTTGAAGATGATAGACTAAACGCCGGAGAAAATTCAGTTTGGACTCCGCGACCTGTGAAAAATGCAGGGATTAGCAATTCATTAAATGCTATTTCGTTTCAAAACGTATCGAAAGTGTTGGCGACAGCGGAAATATTACATTTTCTTTAAACGTGTAGTTCAATGCAATACCCAGTTCGACTCAGCAACGTGAAGTTGGTGTTTCTAAACATTAAAAATAACACCGCTCCTTTTATATGCTTCCGGTAAGTCTCCTCATGCGCGGCGCCAATCATAAATTTTAAATCGTCAATTTTCGAATTGTTGCAATGATATACGTTTAACACGTTACGAGTAAAAGCAGAACTATTTATTCACATACACTTTTATCGGCGTAGCTGTTTAAGATCACTGTTGACTAGATGTCTAACACTAATTATGCAGTTGGAAAATTGAATGCCGATAGCATTGGGCAAACTTTCTAATTTTAGGGAATGCAAATTTATAGCAATAAGCGGTTAAAATAACGTTGTAAACATATCTCCGATATACACTCTAAAACTGAACATAATTATGAACACTTTTACTCACTGTATGTCATGATCAGAATGTTATATACATTCACATAATGAAATGACTATTTTGTTTAGCCTACATAATAGGCGCGCTCTATAAATAGCAATTACAATGCTACAATTCACGGGGACCACAGTCGGTCACAACGTAAAATGTTGCCTGTCAATAGTGTTGATGTTTCTCGTGACAAGCACAAAATATAAAGTGGTACATTTCTGGTATCTTTCTGATAAATAACCAAATAATATTAGAAAATTTGATGGAGCTTATATTTCCTATTATTTTATCATTGTGTAAAAATATTATTTTACGTTGTTACCGACTTGGGTTCCCAATAATTAATTATGTCGAGTACAACACACTCCAGCAGGAGAGTGAATCATTATAAAAATAGCGCGCGATGTGTTAATACTCACGCATAAGTCAGGAGAGTCCTAAACCTGAGATTTTCAATAAATGGGGAATTTGTATTTATAAACTTACTATTCATGTTAATTTATATTTGAATTGTGGTTACGTTTTATTAAGATTTATTTATAATTGCATAGTAGATGTTATTCAATCTTTAAAAATGTTAAACATCTATGTGGTGAAAAAGATCTCGTAACACGTCGAAATGTTTTTCATGTTACTCTAACTTCATTTGCGTAGAATGAATACACTATGTGCAATACTAACGATACATATAGTATATTATTTAACATAACTATGTACACTTGTCTGATATATATAACAATTGTCATTCACCCCTGCTATTATTTTCTGTCAATTTTAATTTGTTAAATTTGTCTGACAAATTTATGTATCAATTATGTTTACGTAAATTACTAGTATTTAGGTTACTCGTGTTTTACTGGTGAAAACATGGGGCGGTATATGATCGGTTTATTCACGGTATAGATATTAATCATAATTGAGTTTATCTCAAATTAATTTTGGGGCCGATACGTTTTCTTATGGTGTCTGAAAAACCTAGTGTTCGAGAAGTCTCCTTAGTAGGGACAGACAAATATGGTTTCCGAGAAGTCACGTGACAGATCGTGGTACTCTTGTATTATATTTAGAACAAAAAATTACATCTTAATATTCTCTTCAACGCCGATTGTCTTTTTTAAAGACATTTCTTGTTTCTTTTTAAAAAACAAAAACTGGTTTCTGGTCCCGATAAAACGTGATTTATCACCAATAGTATTCACACTTTTTGATAATCGTGTGTTAATAGTGCAATGTTTCCGGACATAACATTTTAATTGTACGTTATATATTCATTCCTAAAAATAGTGATATCGTACACATGTTTGACAAGTTAATACACGAATACGAAGAATGTATCCGTACATGTTGTTTAAGAACGGAACTTACCTGTTTTGCCGGAGTGAACTTTATCTTTCTTGTTTCCATCGCCTGTGAAATAAATGTACATAATATATACTTTATTAACAACTGTATATACATTTAATACAGTATGTATTGCCGAATTTTAATTTAATTTATAATGCCCAACATGATCAGTATGTTTTTGTAATGCAGGACTTATCAATTGTGTTAAAATACTTGCAACAACTTTACAAGCATCCAGAAAATCATACACAATAAGAATAATAATGAGTGTACAATTTCTATTTATAACTACACCATGCATGTTAATATGAATAGCAGTGTCATTACGAATTATTTAGAATTAAATGTTTCTCTTATCTACTTCTGTAGAGATGCCAGATCGGCTGAAGAGTCGGATTACGTCGTAATTTGATTCCAAACATTTGAACATTTCATTTAATTATGGTTAGTTTTACTTTGTGTTCTTATTATAAGTTTATTGTTTACTATTATAATTATGCGCAGAAACATTGGAGACATTTTTTTTTATCTAAGGAATATTTACGTTGTGGTTATCATTAGTCAAATCATTATTTTCATGTTATGAATGTACCCAGACGATTGTTTTTATTTGGTACACATAGAATAAATAATTGTTTGACAGCTCATTTGTACTGATTGCCGGTTTTATTTGTTGGACAAATCTTTAAATATACATGTTTGCGTGAATTATTTAGATTATACAAGTATTATTGATGAAAAACATGAGGCGGTAAGATAATTTTAGTTTATGAACATTACATAACAATGGAATTTATCTTAAACATAAGTGTTTTCTTCACAGTTTCGTGTTTTTAAAGTTTCTTTAAAATAACAGCCCCATAATAAAATGGTTTTACTGTTGTTGTTTTTAACCACATCATCCATATTTACATTAATTTAATGTAGGGTTCATGAGGTGGTAAGATCATTTAAATTTACGCACATTACATAACAATGGAATTTATCTTTAACATAAACCTGTTCACAGTTTCGTGTTTCCAAATTAGCTATTTAATAACAGCCCCAGGATAAAATGAGTATACTGTATTAATAACCCTAGCATGAACATTTACTTTAATGTATGGTTCTAATTTCTCTATACGCTTTAAGTTCGCTTTTGTACGGCGCCCTATGATGATTTGCATCATTATTTTTCTTGACTACTCATGCAATTGTTACACATATGTAAATAAATACACTTAAAATATTAATACACATATAACTGAACAACCTTTAACCAGTTACTTATCACATTACAAGCACTTTCGGTAATCAAAGAAGTTCTACCAAGTTTTCCAGATAAACATTTATTTGGGGTGTTGAATTTTCACACCTAATTCACAAAACAATTACAACAAACCAATATTAAAAGCAATAACGCCATTTAAAATATAATATTTCTCTAGTCATTCAAATTAATAGAATATACCGTAAAAGGGTGATAATGATGAAACCTGTCTTAGACAAAATAAACAAGAGAAATGTTTATTACAATTTATGACCTCACTTAAATCTTCACCTAACATTTGCAATCATAGATTTAATGAAATTAATCATATTTCATCGAACGCCTGGCTTAGACAATTTGTACCAAATGGTTTCTCACCAGGTAATCGAACGTTTCAGTTAAGTCAGCAGATACATCATACATTCTCTTTTTTTTTTAATTAGTATAAACATAATATTAATAGTTCCCATATTTTGTCTGAATCCTACTTGTGACTATATATATAAATATGATACTTTTCTGCCCTCACTAGGCTGGTAAAATTATTATAAAAAGTGGTCACCGTGGCACTTTTCGTGGGCGCGGGATGTATCTGTTTAGAGGCTTTCATAATTTGCTGATCAGTAAATGGTACATGTAATTCATTAAACATACTATTTAATTCACCATTTAAATAAATGTCATTACAGTACGAAACATCTTCATCAGGGGGGTAGAATTATTATAAAAAGTAGTCACTGTGACACTTTTCGTGGGCGCGGGAATATTATTAGTAGTAGTAAAATCGATATGAATGAAATGTACATGAAGTACCGCTATGTGCATGCGAACTATTGATAACTGTACTATAGCTTGAGAAAGTTTTCAATGAAATTCGCGTAGTTGAAGTTTCATGCATTTTGATTGTTGCATATGATACGGAGTAAATGTCGTTTGTTTTCTGAATGCATAATTTGATTTTTTTTAAATTTATATAGATTCTTTATATATCTAAGTGCAAACTGGATTAAAAATATGAATGTTTTAGTTCGTATTCCTTTTATTTGCAGTCATACGCAGCTTATGATACTACAAGCAATATCAGTTAGTCTGGGATAGGGATTCTGATTAATTTTATAGATCTTTGACAGGGGCGATTCCTGTCAGAATTTCGTCTTTTCGCACGTCCTATGTAAATATAACATGAAAGGTCTTAAAATGTATGCATTTAGTGTATTCCATGTTCCATTTGGGACCAAAGATATTTCTACAGTTTTTTGTAGTTTATTGAAAGTTCACATACCAAATGAATACAATGATTCATTTTTTTCTTTATCAAACATAATCATTTTGTTCGGACTTACGCTGTTTGATTGTGTTGAAAACAGTGACTTCACAATATGATTCCGAAAGATTGTAATATTTAGACAATGTTAAGTGGTGTAGGCATCATATCTGGCTTATCGGTTAGTTGTTATACCACCTAAGTAGCAGGATCTAGGATAAGCGGGGGCTCAAACCTCACATATAAAGCTAGTTCGTTTAAGACCACGGATCCAATAAATTACAAAATAGTGTAATGAAATATGATTAAACATTAGGTAAATAATTTGCACAGCAGAAGTCGGAAGAAACACCTTATCTTGCTGTAAATACATTTCTACGTTAATTTACTTTCAACAAAACTAGCTTGGATTCTAAAAATGTCTTTTCAACCATTAGTCTGTCCCGATTACAACAGTTCTTCTAATAATCACTTCTACCACCGCTACTACGACTAATTCTGCTAATCTAATGCTCTCCTTAAACATGTGTTGCTGCCGCTGCTGATGATGATGATGAGTAAAACTGCGTTAGAATGCGTTTGGCATTTTTAAAGTAATCAATTTGTATTTATTTATTGTATTAAATAATAATAATAATAGTATGGTTTATTTGCATAATCAGCAATACATGCTTTTGACAAAAGGCAATCATGCTATAACTACACATACACAGTTATTATCATTATTATTATTATTATTATTATTATTATTATAATAAAATATTACTACTAATAAATGTATTTTTTTTTATATTTATAACAACAACAACAACAATAATAGTAATAATAATAAGAAGAAAAACAAGAAGAAGAAGAAGAAGAACCATAATAATATTAATAATACTTTTATTTAACGAAGATGACATATAAGACATGTTATTTGTCATGACAAAAACATATCTTATTTTCATATGGCCTTGATACATATTCATAATAATACAATATAATAACATAATAGAAATAATTAAATCGAGTTTAATATATATCTAATACAAGTGTTACATCTATTTGACATTTTTAAGCAATTATTGTATATGCACTTTTGAATTATGAAATAAAAGACATGTTTTATAATGCATATATTTTACCTATTTTTGACTACTGTTGTACTATTTTGGGAAAACCGAACAATTCGTATATTAACAAGATTTGTGTACTACAAAAACGAACAGCTAAAATGATTCTTAATAAACCTTCAAGGACTGCATCTGTAGAACTTTACGTTGGATGAAATTTAATGACAGAGTAAAATACCACACTGCTATACAAATATATATAACCGTAAGCAATTTGGTGCCATCATATATGAAATATTTATTTACCTTTTCAAACAATGAATTCGACAATTTACGGTCGGCGATGCACACAGATCTTATTGTGCCAATAAAACCACGAACAAAATACTACAAAGATACATATACATATTATTGCATAATCGTATGGAACAATTTACCATTGGAATTAAGAAATAAATCTTCATTATCATCATTCAAAAACGAGCATATAAAAAATATTTACTTGAACAAGTCAAATAGAGGTAACACAAATATCACAATTATAATACTGATATAAATATATTTATTGAAAATTATAATATTCATATTAAAATTGATGTTGTTTGCAAATAATTATATTTGTTTTGTATATGGAGAATTTTTTATATGAAAGTGTAACTTTTCTATGAGTGTATCAATGCATTGTGCATAATTTCCATTTTCTATTTTGGCTGTCGATGCTTTGTTATTGTTTATTTATTTATTTTATTTTTATTTTTCTTATTGAGAAAAATATTCTTATTATTGTTCTTTTTCTTCTTCTTCTTCTTCTTCTTCTTATTATTATTATTATCATTTTATTGCCATTATCATTATTATAATCATTATTAAATTTACTGTGTGCTTGTTTTGTAATTATATGTTAAATGTGAATTTGTTTGAATGTTTGAATGTGTATGAAGGCCATATGAAAATAAGGTATGTTTTTGTCATGACAATACTATGTCTTATATGTCACCTTTGTAAAATAAAGTTATTATTATTATTATTATTATATTATCGTCTTTTATTTTCTTAAATCCATAAGCAGATTGTTCCACATGATTTTGCTAAAATTTTATTCTTTGGCAAAAACGGATATGTGTGCATATCTAATTGTAAATAGTGGGATTAATTGTTAGAAAATGTAAATAATTCATTCATATAATGTTAATATAAAATTATTTTACAATATTATAATTTTGAAGAAAGAAACAAAAACATGAAATTAGAATTGCAGTATCCAAATTTTATTAGAAACCACAATATTGATGTTTGTGTACTGCGTTTGAAAATATTGGTCGGGTTCGTATCTACCGCATTCACTACGTTATACATGTAACAACTAAATGGTAAAGTACGGGCTGATTATGGCCGATACTTAACCAACAAAATTGTAATCTACTGATATTAGAGGGAAAGAAGTCAATCTGTGTATTCAGTTTTCGATACAATAGTAAGTCGAATTTCGACTTTAACAACTAGTAACATAGTTTGCATTTAGATGTGGCAGTATATTGGGTGCTTCATTTTTTTGCAAGATTGCAGCTTGCGACATTTCAGACGTGTTCATTTTCGTTTAATTTCTGTCAACTTATCAGGTTCATTGTGTCCGTTTCCAGATAATGTTAAATTATACATGTATTAAGTTTCACGCATTTTGTTTATTGCATAATTTTATGTAAATATCGTTTGTTTTCTGTAAATATAATTTTTATTTTATATCAATTTATATTGATTCTTTATATATCTAAATGCAAACTGAATCAACAATATGAATGTATTAGTTCTTATTCCTTTTAATTGCATATACAGCTTATGATACTACAAGCAACATCAATTAGCCTGGGATAGTTATTGTGATTAATTTTATAGATCTCCTGTCAGAATTTCGTCTTTTTGCACGTCCTGTGTAAACATAAAATGAATTGTCTTAAAATTTATGCATTAAGTGTATTTTATGTTGTATATTCAATTTGGTACCGAATATATTTCTACAGGTTGTTTCTCTATTTTTATTCAAAGTACCAAATGAATACGATGATTCAATTTTTTTTTATACAACACACTCATTTTGTTTGAATTTACGCTGTTTGATTGTGTTGAAAACAGTGACTTCATAATACGATTCAGAAAGATTGTAATATTTAGACAATGTTAAGTGGTGTAGGCATCATATCTGGCTTATCGGTTAGTTGTTATACCACCTAAGTAGCAGGATCTAGGATAAGCGGGGGCTCAAACCTCACATATAAAGCTAGTTCGTTTAAGACCACGGATCCAATAAATTACAAAATAGTGTAATGAAATATGATTAAACATTAGGTTTTATATTTTGCACAGCAGAAGTGGGAAGAAACAAAAACACTGCACAAACCCTTTTCAACTCTTTCGGTCCTATTCAATGAACTGGTTTGTCATCTGAGGGTTCACAAGTAATCAAGTAATGTAGTCATTCGATAAAATATATTCCGGGTATTTAAAATAAGCATCCATTGAAATGTATTATAATTTATATACAAAAACCCGTGGCCGCTTATAATCGTGCCTAGCATACTTTATATTATATAGATTACAGTTCTTTTAGGTTTGAGCCTTCCAATAGTGTAATCTCTATCAATAATTATTATAAAGTAATATGACAATAATTGATATTTTCAATATGTTCGATAGCAGATCGATGTAAATAATATTATTCTGTTACAATCATTCTGCTGTTCATTTGTGTATATTAGGCTTTTTTTCCTTATACGATATTAGTTTGTAGGATCCTATAGTACAAACGGATTAGGTCTGCAAGTGTGAGGAAATAACAGCAATCACGCGTTACAATAGTTGGCAATGAGGGAAACCGTTGCAATTAAACGTATGTAAATTTCATTCATTTCTTATGTAATACATATAAAAGCAGTAAATCCCTGGCCAGTTTTAATCACGTATAATTGAACAAAACTAGCTGGGGGATACTAAATCAGCATTCATTAAATTAATATCTATATAAAAAATTAAATTCCAGGCCGTTTTGATCACGTACAATCAGCATAACTAGCTAGAACATTATAAGCTTTATTAATTCTATTAATATCTAGTATAAAGAAATTTTTAAACCATGGCCATTGTTTATCACGTGTTAAGACAAAACTAGCCCGGAGAATTAAGATTATCATTCATTCTATTATAATATTTACTAGAAATCATGCAAGCCCTGACAATTTTGGATCACGTATAATCGACAAAACAAGCTCGGACAATTAAAATTATAAATGATTCAATTATAATATCTACCAGAAATCATGAAATCCCTGAATAATATTGATCACGTTTAATCGACAAAACTAACTCGGATAATTAAAATTAGCGTTCATTCTATTATAATATCTTTTATAAATCATTAATAATAATTTGAAATTTTTAAAGCAAAGATGTTCTATGCACTTTTTAATGATTTGTTGTCTGATTTCCATAGGCACTTTGTTCCAAACTATTTTATATCAATTTATGTAGATTCTTCATATATCTAAATGCAAACTGGATTTTGATATTGAATATCTATTTTTGTAGTAATTATTTCGTAGCTTCTTTGGCAACATACGATATGTGTGCATATCTGATCGTAAATTGTGGATTCATTGTTAGAAAATGCAAATAATTCATTCATATAATTAATATATAAAAATTAGTCCGCACAGATAATGTTGAAGAGAGAAACAAAACATGTAATTAGGATTGCGATAGCCAAATTTCATTATAAATCATTATATTGAGGTTTTTGTACCGAGTTTGCAAAATATCCTAAATCGATCAATTCATTCTATGTTCAGTAAATAAGTTTGTTTTTTCTAGAGATCAAGCGATATTCATTTTACTATATTATATTGAAAATACCGAAAACAAACACAGTTAAGTCAACACAACACAGTGTTCAACACTCTTTGTTATTTTGTTTTTAACGATTTGCAATTGTTTTCTTGCGATCAAATTAATAAACAAAAATAACCCAAGCAAAATGCACGAAATGTTTCCATGATTATTAAAATATTGTAAACGATCTTTGCGTCAAATGGTAAATTATAGATCGAATCTTTTTGTTAGCCGTGCCGGTTTTAGCCTTTATAAATTGCGATATACATATACACCGGGCTTGTGACACTTTCTGTCTGTTTTGTTTATGGTCGCATACATTTGCAGAAATAAATATGTGATGAAATATCATACAATAATTTATTTGCATTCTTTAAATACCAGCGCGTTTAAGAACTATCTGAATAAGTAATAGCCGTAACAGAAGTAATAGTAGTAGATGTAGTAGCAGCAGTAGAAGTAGTAGTAGTAGTGATAGTAGTAGTAGTAATTATATAAGTAGTAATAGTAGTGTGCTTTTGTTTGTTTGTGTGTTTGTTTGTTTGTTTGATTTTTTTGTTTGTTTCGTTTTAGACAGTATTTCAGTCATATCACGGCGGTCAGTTAACCTACTCACACTTTTCCTGGGCAAGCTTAGCCGATCTAAGCGGTTTACAAGTACTAAGTGCACATACCTATGCCAGTATCTGACAACTACCCGACTTGAATCAGAGGTAGGAGGAAAATGGCCGTCGAAATAATTTCATGATCAATCCCCACACGAGTTATGTGGCCGGGCTTGGGCTCGAACTCACGATCTCCGGATTTTCAGTCCAGCGCTCTACCAACTGAGCTAGTAGTAGTAGTAGTTGTTGTTGTTGTAGTTGTAGTAGTAGTAAGTAGTAGTAGTAGTTGTAGAAGTATTAGTAGTAGTAGTAGTAGTTGTTGTTGTTGTTGTTGTTGTTGTTGTGATGATGGTGGTGGTAGAAGGTGGTGGTTGTGGTGGTGGTAGCAGTAGTAGTAGTAGTAGCTGTATTAGTAGTTGTAGTAGTAGTTGCAGCAGCAGCAGCACCACCAGTAGCAGTAGTAGTAGTATTCTTACCTTATTTTATGCTAACCGAAAACCAATTTGGAGGGTGTTGTTTTCTATGCAGAATTAAAATGTCCGTCCTCCAATTCGGCACATGTTCTAAAACTTCAAGCGACAGACCACTGTACCGCCCAGCACTTGTAACTAATTCATAAGCTGATATTTCAACTGTGTTTTCTGTCCTTATATTAAGATACTTCTGCAGGCATTCTCGAATATGTATGCAAAACATGGCGCTTCAAGTTTGTCAATAATGCATCTCGCTCGCTAGTTATATACCATATCCACAAAGTGTGCTAAGCATAATGATCATAAATTGAAATTAAGAGTCATGTCAGAAAAGTATTTGGCGTGCTTTTATGAAACGACCTCTATCTGTAACCTCATTTAACGTTATTTTCGTTTCAATTACAATTTCATTTTGTGCAAATACCAGCACTTTGGAGACTATATAATAATCATCATACCAATCCTAAATTGCCTTCAACTGTGATAATATATTCAAAGCGCTAAATGCAATTGACTTGTTTGTTGTTGCGTAATACTCAGCAGAATTCATCTGTTGCTAAATTTCCCAGTTTAATAGGGGTCAACATTTACATTGAGCAAATTTGTATCAAAATCATTGCTCAGATGTAAATTGTGCAACGACTGCAAATATTGACTCTTAATTAGAACATATTAATCAAATAGATCTTGTCAACAGGCGAAATGTACATTCTGCATTCTAAACGCTGATTGTCATTTATTTGACTAAATATGCTTCCGATGACAATCAATCTTCTGACTAACTTCGTAAGCACGAGGTAATGCTTGTGGCAAAAATAAAACCAACATTGGCAATATCATTTTGTTGATTCTGCTCAAAACAAGTCAGTAAAAGCATACGTAGAAAAGGCATTAGCAAATTATATACTGGAATTACTGCGTTCTAGCCGATGGGTCAATATCAACACCAGTAACTCGATTTTAATTTACCTAATACTTGATACAACAGTGTAATGTAGCGGACAAAGGATACGATATTTAATATCGCGCAATAACTGCACGACATTTCAAATTTAATTTCCTAGCAAAATGGTGAAGAGAGCAATTGTAATTACTAGGTCAGCAACTCAATACACCAAACTTGTTGCCAATATTCATATTTTCAACTTTTCTAAACCTCCATTTTAAAACCCAAGCACTCAAATCTGACATTTACTATAAACGAAACAATCACAGGGCTACGCAAATTCAATTAACATCAGCATTTTAAAAATAATTATTTCCTGCCAATTTGCACAGTATAAAAAACAGTACTAAGCCACTAGAAAAAGGGCCTTTATCACAACATATATATCAATATCATTAATCTGTTTTTGTCATTAAATTTTGAATTCCATTAATTTTGTCCTTTATTATTAGTTAACATTTTTAAATTTTATAAAATGTATATACATATATTAAACACATTAAATTTACTTTAACAATGCAACTTAAAGTATTGCAGAACTGAACAGAACACATTAAGATGAAACTCTATTAATGACTCATTTTGTGTTTTGTGTTGTGTTGTTGGCATTGTATTGAGCTGGGAAATCACCCACACTAATTAGAGCATTCTTAATTTAGAACAATTTCTTAATGACATAATCAAAATTGGTACTCCGAATATTAGTCCATCAGTTTTTATCCGATCTTCACCAAACTTCAATACATTTTTTGTAGGTATGATATCTCAGCCATGTTCGATTATCAGCCAAATCGTCCCAGCAATTGTAAATATATTCTGATTGAATATTAAAAAATTAACCTTTTTTGCTGTTTCTGCTCTCTACGTGAACAGTTGTGATGAAAATATTTAGAGTATTTATATCTTCGCCCAGTTTGATGATCAACCACCTCGCCCTAGGAACTGAAGTTAATGTCCTTGATTTATATAAAATTGACGTTTTTTTTTAGTTTGCACTCTCTATGTCCAACAGTTTTCATCCGATCTTCACCAAACTTGATGTTTTAAGTATTGCTTTTAACCTAGAGGGATTTAGTGTTTTATAAACAGCTCTTATTTATATTTTATATAGACTCACACCGCATTAAGTTCACAAGTAACATTTTTAGATTCCAAAAAAACCCGCGTCTGCATTACGGGAAGCAATGTATGTTGAAACGGTATATAAACAATGCAAAAATCACAACCACAGTGACAACTGTTTGATAGGAATTAATGTAATACAGCCGATTAGGTTACAGATTCTGGTCTGGCTTTTTATGTGTGTGTTTGTTTGTTTCTTTTCATATTTGTCACATACTAACGCGAGATACAATATGCAGGAACATCCATCATGAAACCGTATCTCGGTAGGTCAATATAAATTGACCTCCACTATGGAAAAGTTAGTTTGGCGCCGGGATCTTAAATAGTTAATTTGGTACTTGCTGAGCTGTTATATGCCGTAATTATATTTTACTACAGAATTGTAGACTCATGTCTGATTGACAATGACTTCTTATTTGTTTACAAACCATGGAAGCTTTAAATGACACAATATGGAAGCGTTAATTGACTCTCAAGATAAATATTTCGTGATGAACATGTCGGCATATTTTATCTCGACATATCGTGTTATTATACGGCATGTTGAAAAATGCCTAAACGTCATGCGTATCTGTTTCACATACAATAGTCTTAAATGTCTGTGCTGTTCTTGTACTCTGCAATTTTATTAGACCATCGCCCGTTTGTTGACATACACCATGTTGACCGATATCATTTTCATAGTGAAATTGTGTAAACCTTTCTCTTACTATAATATGTTGAGTTATCCTGATGCATATAGACTATTTCTTCTATTTTTCCAATGTTTTATGTATAGCAGCCCTTTGTTAAACATGCATAGTTAGTATCATGTCGGATGCGCTTTGCGGATACGGACTGCGGACATATGAAAACGATTTTTTTTGAATATGTTCGATCTTTTGCATCCGCAACGCCCCAATCCCACCCCGATGTCTGTATGTCGATCGATCGATCGATCAATCAATCGATCGATTTGTCTGTCTGTCTGTCTGTCTGTCTGTCTGTCTGTCTGTCTGTCTGTCTGTCTGTCTGTCTGTCTGTCTGTCTGTCTGTCTGGCTGTCTGTCTGTCTGTCATATTGTCAGTGGACTAGGTAACAGCAGCTGGCATGACGCCTTAATATTTTCAACGTGCCATATATGTATTTTGTACGACTTAAATTAGGACAGCGGACTATGTAACAACAACTGACCTTACAACTGACATTTTAATATTTCCTAACATGCCGTATACTAACACGTTTTTACAAGATAAAATATGCCAATGAACACGTATATCGGGGATGCGTCAATTAACGCTTCCATGCCTTTTTCTATTAAACATGTATCCAATTAAAGTTTTTCATACCCACAACCCCGAGATATGTGTTAATGGATATGTTGGCATATTTTTATCCTAATACATTGACATATTATCGTGTTGTTATAAGGCATGCAGGGAAATATTAACTATGGCGTCTGATAGTTCCGGTAATTATCATTGTGTTATGTGGTTGTATTTAAGTATCGTCTATCAGACGAACATATGAGCAACACAGCCCCAAATGATCGTTTCATTGTGTATTTATAGTCTGAAGTATTCAGCGACAGATACGTGAACTTATAAACCAAGCGTGCAGAGGATATATGATAATACAGAGGTGTAGGTGTTTCCTACATCTTCCTTTACATCCTAGACCTTATCAATTAACAATATTGTATATAAATACTTAACCTATCATGGTTATAACAATATAATTCTTTCCCAATATTTTTTGCTACAAGTCTTATTTGGAAACAGGATTTCATTATATTCTTCTCACGACACAAATATATGTAACAAAAAGTAGTAGTCTTACTAGGTGTTTGATAATAGATAACGGTCGATAATGAACGAAATGTATGTTGACCGGACAAACAGACAGTACACAAAGAAATGTATGTAAACTGCACAAACAGATAGCACACAAAGCACGTGTGTTTTATCGGGTGTTACTTTCAAATCACAAGATTTTAAGTATGTGTCCTATTTGTTGCTAACTACGAGTCTTTTTCTTCTACAATGTTTTGTCATGTAAGTAATCATGTACAAAAACGTCATGTTATTTCCAAAATAAACTTTTTAAAACCAAACAAAGGATAAAAGGCGTTCATTAATACTGTTAAATGTCAACGCCAGCGCAATTACTCCGTCAATTTCATGAAACGCAGCATGGTATTCATAAAATGTGCTATGTAATGGTTTTAATAAAACTGCGATATCAGCATCTCAACATTCGCTTAAAAGTTGCAACTGAATATGGAAGTGTCATAGTGCCACAGTATGCATTCATTTTGGTTTTTCAGTATGTCATATTTAGCAGATCCTATTTTAATTCTAGATAGGAGATTATCAGACCTTACTTTTGTACAAACATATTTGCATACATATATATGTACGTACTTGCAACCGTGCCTCCGTCTGTCCGTTTGTCAATCCGTCTAAACGTACATGCTGATATTAAGATAATACTGAATTGACGTCATATTTAATAGACTGTAAGAATGCATGCACCCGTTTGTTTGTTCGCACATTCTTTTTCGCCCAAAACCATACATACATGTATATCCGTCCGTTCGGTCGTGTGTGCCTTCGTGCGTACGAAGGTACGTAGCGATGTACAGAAGGACGGGGTCAAGCTTTATTATCTCTGCATTAAGAGGAACCTACGTTCGTATATAAGCACATACTGACAAAATACGGTTGATTGCCCACACGTACGCTTCTTTTTTAGCATGCACTACTGTCTTCTAAAAAAACCATACGCACGTATGGACGGAGGCAAGCTTGCATGTACTATAACATTTCAATAAGTACCTCCCAGTCGTCCCTATGAACCGATGAACGGACGCACGCCCACGTGCATTTTTATCTTCAAATTATTACTACGTAATTTCCGACATACAGCCGGATGCACGAACAAACCAACACACGCACAACACACACACGATTACACACACGCACGCACACGCACGCACGCACACACACACACACGCACACACACGCGGATACTTGAATGAACGACACGTGCGTCTGTCTGCATGAATATGCTACTTGTAACATTACATTTTTTATTAATTAGGAAATACTATCTCATAATTAGGTCTTAGTATATCGTAATTTGGAATTACTAATTCATTTTTGTACTTATTATTGCCTAACTAGTTAAGTATGTCCACAGTAGGACTTATGATTTCCTAGGTAGGAACTATTAACACATAATAATGAATTAGTATCTCCAAATTAACACTTAATATGTCTTAATTTGTGTTTCCTAATTACGAGTTAATACAATGCAATATTAATACGTACACTGGCACTAGAACGTTTCCATACGTGACAATTGATAGACCTTTAAATTGCTGTAAAGCAGACGCATATTGAGTCATTATTAGTGTGAGTAAATGGCAACACATTCACTAGCCTTGCATTGTTAGTTCTACCTTGATCAAAGGCACATGGTTCAAACACAAGTTTAATACAAATGCACTACGATTCATAAATAACATTTAATTCTCGTCCTTCAAAAGTTTGTTTATGCGTAGCAAGCACAGAAACAGCTTTTCGACAAAACAACTGCACCAACTGTTTTTAGGAACCCATGTCCTGTTATAATTGTATAATAAACGTTCTTCTGTACTTAATTTAAAACCTTAAGCCTCTGCCAACAAGTCTTTTTCAGTTTCTACTCAAAATAAACGTGTATTCCTGACTGCAAGTTTCCCGAACGTATCAAATGGCGTTGGCGAACAGATTCGCGTATTTACTATTATATTTATCTGGATATTAATATAATATTTTTTTCTGCAAGACATCTTATTATTATACTAAATTTCCCAGAAAACTGACATTTGATATATTGTCTTGGGGTTGCGAGGACTTCCGCATCATCTCAACATGAATGTGTTATCGTACAACGCAAATTTTAAGTAGTTAATAATCATGATACCATTTAATTTGTGCGCGAGGTCTTCTGCATTATCTTACTTACACGAATAGTATCATGATAATTATCTTGCAATGTAATTCTTATTCAGTTATTATTCGTGATACCACATAAGTTTTTATTCACTATATAGCATACTTATAATGCGGTTTTAGGCAGACGGCAGTCGGAAATTAGAAATTGTCAAATGAACGAATGATAAGTTTCGGTGATGATCGAGATCACCGTCTGGATCCTGTAATGTTTAAAAGATACGTTATAATTGGGAAATTGCTACATCATTCAGTAAAAGGCAATAACGCATGGAGAATGGGATTCTTTAGCGTAGTACTGCCCTGTCCGATTTCATGTTATGTCTCTATAGCACTTTCTTCAGCAGTAGTAACCGCGAAAGTAGAAGTCTATGTTTATCCTGATGTATATGTGTCGACAGTAGTAAAAGCAACACCAACGCAGGAAGTGGAAATCGATTAATTAAGTACAGAACTATATAATCCTAAAACGTGTTCTCTCCTGCTGACACTACTGGAATTTCACATACACATGTTTTATATTTAGTAAATGTATTTTGTTTTAGTTACACTAACAGCAGTAGTATCACTAGCAGCAACGCAGTTGTATTAGATTATAATACTATGGTGGCATAGAACTTCCATACGATAAATGGCGTTGGCGAACAGATTCGTGTTACCGCGTGTTTATTATTTATATATATCTGGATATTAAGATAGCGTTTGCTAATATTTTTTCTGCAAGACATCTTATTATTATACTCAAGTGCTCAGAACTGACATAAGATATATTTTCTTGGGGTTGCGAGGTCTTCCGCATTATCTCAACATGAATATTTTAATTATAATTATTGTACAACGCAAATCTTACTTACACGAATATCATCATAATAATTATCTTGCAATGTAAATCTTATCTAGTTATTATTTGTGATACCACATAAGTTTTTATTAACTGAATTGCTGATTTCAGTTCTGTGCACTTTTGGACCTTTTTGCGTTAAGCATATACATTTATTAAGAAAAAAAATCGCAAACGCTATTATGTATAGGATAAATAACACGAACGTAAAATGGTAACACGAATGTGTTCGCGAACCTTAAATCGTTTTCGTATGGCAGTTCCATGCCACAATATAATACAACAGCATTTGATTATACCGAGAATTAATTGTAAAATTACCAGCTATATTAGCCGGAGCTGTAATAATAGCAGCATAGCATTAGTGGTAGTGTTTATATATTAGGTTAGTTGGAGCGATAGAGCAGCAGTAGCAGTAATAGCAGCTAAAGATATGCATGTTTTACTTTTAGTATTACCAACAACGTAAGCAGTAGCAGCAACAGTAGATAAATGTGTAGATGCATGTGTATTAATAGCAGAAATACAGTAGATTGATGTACTAGTTGATGTATTAATATTTGACAATGAAGCACTAGCAGAACACCATGAGGCTTATTTGTAGATACATTAGTTTTAGGATCTTTAGCAGTAGCAGCAATAACAATAGTAACATTAATAGCATAAACAGTAGATATATGGGTCGATGATTAAGCATTAGAAGCAGTACCAGTAGAAGTAGCTGCAGCAGCAGCAACAACAGCAGTAGAAAATCAATCGATTCAACTATGAGTAGAAGAAACAGTAACAGTTACAAAATTAGTTGTCAAAGTATATATTTGTTACATTAGCAGAATTAGAAGTAACGAAAACAGTGAGCGTTTCAGTCGATGTATTAGTCATTACCTTTTTATTATGCTAGCGCGTCTTTTGTAGTTGAATATACATTGAGTTTTTCGTTTGAGGTGTTTGTCAAAAGCGTCTAATTGAAGGCCATTGGTCGCTTAACGTGGCTTTTAACTACTGGACTTATGCCATCTGATTCAAATAGGTTAGCGTGTTACAAAATCCTGCATCATGTACACACTGGTTTTATACGACTTGCACATAAGCACTTGTTCTAATAACCGTTATGGATATGTATTCAGTTATCCAATCTTTGTTTGACCTTCGGTGCTGATAAGAACAAAACAAAGGTCATTTCAAAACATATATTTTCAAAAGTGGAGTCTGATAACACACCACGACCCTCGACTTCAAACGTTTCCAGAATCAGACTTATACATTAACATCTAAATTCTAGTTAAGTCAGACTTCGAGTCTCAAAAATTAACAATAGTATATGATTTAAGCGATTTTATTTTATTTTTCCATCATGTTTTCCTAAACTGAACCCTTTGGGCTCGGTTAGTTTGTCGTAAACGTTATTGGGCTTATTCTGTTCATTACATTGTATTATTCCATTAAAATCAGCAAGTGATGTTTTATTTCAAATAACAAAATGTGTACAGTATCATTAATTAGTGATAAAAGCCATGGTATTATTAACTTTGAGAAACAGCTTTAGTTTACAAAAAGTTTCACAACTAGGCACCTCTATAATGAGTTTAGTCAACACCCAGCAGTCTATTGTTTTGCATTTATAACTACAATTTAGTTTTTGATGCACATAGTAATGGAGCTATAAATGACATCAAAATCTGTCACAAGCCCAACTGACAACGATTAAACTGTTTCCTTGTCGAAATAATGGAATATCGACAGAAGGCTTTATAACCGCTTAACCTAACATCCCAACGTCAATAGTTTAGTCGTGTCATTCCATTATTTGTTTGACATCTTTGTCAATGACCTGTTTTAGGGGCAGGACGAATATCCATGAACATATTGGTGAACATATTAAGTAACGGAGTTTAAAAGATTCATAATTTGTACAATGTTTTGTTTACATTGTTTATCATTATAAAAAAGAGCAAAGACATCAAGCGTTAAACGGTTAACATTTTATGAAAGCATGTACAAATATATGTATTGTATTACACATTTAGCAATTTATAGTAATAATTATTATGCACTTTAAACATACTTTTCTCTAACCTTCAACACGGTCAAGGTCTCCCACATCTATCGTAATACTATTTCAATTGAAATTGGTAATTGCTTCGCAAGACATTTATTTAAACCAATCAACATTACAGTGTTCCGTTAGTGCCACTCGTTGTTTCGCATTCTCGACCTTTGGATTACAAGCGCGAGAACGCGATAACACGATACGAAGTAGCGAAATCACGATGCGAGATTGCGAGGTTACGATGCGAGAAATTAATATAGCGATCTCGCATCGTAATCTCACGCCCTCGCATCGTGTTTTCGCGTTCTCGCCCTTGTATATTCAAAAGTCGCGAATGCGAAACACGATGCGAGGTTGCGAAATTAATATCGCGATCTCGTATCGTAATCTCGCAATTTCGCATCGTATTCTCGCTATCTCGAATCGTAGCCTCGCGATCTCGCATCGTAGTCTCGCGATTTCGCATCGTGGTTCGCCATGTCGACCTGTGGGTTACAAGCGCGAGAACGCGAGAACACGATACGTAGTAGCAAAATCACGATGCGAGGTTGCGAGATTACGATGCGAGACCGCGAAATTAATATCGCGATCTCGCATCGTGTTTTTCGCGTTTTCGTTTGAGCATTGTTCGAAATCGCGAAACAACGATAGTCACATCGTACTCTCGCCTTCCAGTTGCATATGTGCAGGCAAGTCATTTTGTAGGTGGCACATGACAATGAATCAAAATGGAGGACGAATTAGATGCCACAATAAAAGACATTTGGCAAATTTAACAATAACATTTGAGGAAAATATTAAAATGCAAGATTTTTTATCCTTTTATAATGCTCAATTTATACATTAAACAACACAACATTTTATTACTTAAAACATTGCCTGTATACATATATTTTTTAACATGTGTATGACTTCGAAATAAATGAAATGACAATAATGTTTTCAACCCATTGCAATACTTCATACATATGAGGTAGTTGAATATGTTCATGACATTTAAGAGTTTAAACATTGATCAACATAATTATATTCCCAGCCACACTCACTGCACTGTACCAGGGAAATCCAACATGTTAGGATACTGCTTCTCAACTGTTAATGGCCCTCTAAATGGTAAACCTTGTTTTATAAAGCTTGATTTATAAATCAAAGTGTTCCGTGTATATTTGTCTACTACACTGCTTTATAAACGTTCTGGAGGTGTACGACACATTCTTGGGATAGAGCATGTTCCATTTCTGTAAACCTTGGAGTACAGTCCCCACACAGAGATGTGATTACAAATATGATATTGTTTGATTACATTTTAGCAGTTTGTATGAGTTTATACTGGTCATCATTTATTAGAATAAAGTTTTTGAATGGCAAAGGGTCTTGCTTAATAAAATCATAACAATGCATTATATGCTTCTCATTTATTCAAACTGGCTATTCAGCAAATCGCCCATTATTTCTTCTAATTTGTTAAACAATAACACAATCATTATTCTAACACGATACTCTCTAAATTGTCTATAGGCAAAGAACACAATTATCGGTGTTAAACTACCTATGCTCAAGCGAAAACCCGAAAACACGATGCGAGATCGCGATAATAATTTCGCGATCTCTCATCGTTATCTTGCAACTTCGCATCGTGATTTCGCTACTTCGTATCGTGTTTTCGCGTTCTCGCGCTTGTAATCCACAGGTCGAGATTGCGAAGACACGATGCGAAATCGCGAGATTACGATTCGAGATCGCAAGACTGCGATGCGAGATCGCGAGAATACGATGCGAAATTGCGAGAATACGATGCGAGATCTCGATATTAATTTCGCAACATCGCATCGTGTTTTTGCATTCTCGACCTTTGGATATACAAGGGCGAGAACGCAAAAACACGATGCGAGGGCGCGAGATTACGATGCGAGATCGCGATATTAATTTCGCGATCTCGCATCGTAATCTCGCAATCTCGCATCGTGATTTCGCTATTTCGCTATCGTGTTCTCGCGTTCACGCGCTTGTAAATCATAGGTCGAAAGTGCGAAATAACGAGTGGCCCTAACGGAACACCGTTCAACATCAATACAAAATATCTATGCATGCTTTTAAACTTAACCTTTCAAGGTTTTGATCTCATTTGTCACAATGATGCGATCCAGAAGAGGTAATGGTTATCATTGACGAGTGTGTGTGCGGTAAAAGGTGGTGATTTTTGTGAAGGTGGAGGTGGTTGTTGGTGGTGGAAGTCCTTGTAAGGTTTAAGGTTGAGTTTAATGTGGGGGTGGAGGTGATGGTTTATGTGAGGGTGGAAGTCAAGGTTCTGCTTGAGTTCGCGTTTCTTGTGATGGTGGTTGTTGTGAAGTTGGAGGTTGTGGTTTTGTTGGAGATGAGGGTTCTTATGAGATTTAAGGTGGAGTTTATCGTGGTGGTGAAGGTGGTATTTGTGTTGGAGGTGTGGAGGTCTATAAGAGGTTTTAGATGGAGGTTGTGGCCGGGATGGTGGAAGTGGTTGTTGTGAGAGGTTGGGGTTGTGTTGGAGAAGAAGGTTCTTGTGAAGAGTTTTTTGGGCTGGAGGTAGAGCTTGCTGAGAGGGAAGAAAAGGTAGAGG
This sequence comes from Congeria kusceri, assembly GCA_027627225.1. Taxonomy (NCBI): domain Eukaryota; kingdom Metazoa; phylum Mollusca; class Bivalvia; order Myida; family Dreissenidae; genus Congeria; species Congeria kusceri. The sequence goes on from JAPFQT010000205.1 coordinate 348,773, forward strand.
TTGAGTTATTGTGCGGAAAGGAGGTGAAGGTTTGTGTGAGGGTTGAGGCTGTTATGAAGGAGGTGTTTTGGTGGAGGTGTTTGTGGTCCTGAAATGTGAAAATAGTGGTGGTCGCGGAGGTGGTGTTGTGGAGATGATGGTGATTGTGGAGTTGGTGGTTGTGGTGGCGATATTGAAGTTAGTGATGGAGTCGGTTGTTGAAGCAGAGCTGGTTGAGGTGACGGTGGTAGAAGTGTTGGAGATGGTGGTATGTTTTGTTGTGGAGGCAACAGTAGTGGTTGTGATGGAGCTGCTGAAGTCGGAAGGAGAGGTGGATGTGATGGTACTTGTTTTGGTGGTTGAGGAAGTTTGTGATTGTTGTGTTGGTAGTGGTGAAGGTGGTGGTTGTGACTGTGGTGTATGTTATTGTGCTGGTTGTGTTGGAGCTGGTGGTTGAAGTGGTGGATATTGTGGATGTAGTGGAAGAGGTTGTGCTGGTGCCTGGTGATGTAGTTGGTGCTTTTAGTGGTGTAGGTGTTGGTAGAGGTAGTTTTGGAAGGAGTGGTAGAAGAGGCGGTGATGTTGGTAGTGGGGGTGGTTGTGGTGGTGGAGATTGTGTTGGAGATTATGGCAGTGTAGTTGAGTGAGATGGCGGAAAAACGATGGTGGTGCTGGTGGTGGTGGAGTGGTGTTGGTAGAGGTGGTGTTGATGGTGACGGTGATGAGGGTGGTTTGTGATTGCGGAGGCGGGCTGGTTGTGGTAATGGAGATTGTTGTAGTTGAGGCGTCTGGTATAGAGATGGCGCTGATGATGATGGTGGTGCTGGTGTTGGATGCGGTTGCAAAAGGACGTGCTGATTGAGATGATGGAGATAGTGGAGATTAATTATGTGGATGTGGTCGTGGAGGTGGAGATTTTTAAGGCGGTGTTGGCGGTGGAGATATTGAGGGGTGCAGATGGATATGGTAGTGGCGGTATCTTTAGTTGGGATTTTTGTGGTGTTGGAAATTGTGGTAGTGTAGATGACGATGGTGGGGATGAGGGGGTTGGTGGTGATGGTGAAAGTGATGGTAAATTAGTATACATTTTGGACAGGCTGGTGGAAATGTCCGATGTTGAGTAACATGGAATAGGTTTTTACGGTGGTGCAGTTGATGGTGGTGAAGTTGGTGGTTGTGGGGGTGTTTGTAGCAGTAATTGGTGAAGTGTAGCGGTGGTGGTGTACATTGTGGTGGAGATTTGGGAGGTGGTTGTTGGGTGGTGGAGGTGGTAGATGTGGTCGTTGGGTGGTGGACGTGGTGAATATGTTCGTGGTGGGGTACATGTATTGAAGGTTTGTTGTTTATGGTTGTAGTGAAAGTGATGATGGTGGTTGTGTTGGAGGTGGTAGAGAATGTTGAGGAGCTAGTAGAGGTTGTGGCGTTGGTGTAGTTTATGGTAATGATGCTCGTATATGTAGTGGTGATGATGAAAATGGAGGTGTTGAAGGTCGTAGTGGTAAAAGTGGTGGTGTAGATGAAGGTGGTGGTGTAGATGGAAGTGGTGTTGGCGGAGGTTGTGTGGTTGTGGTAGTGTAGGTTGAGGTGGTGGAGATGATGGTGGTGGATGTAGGTGGAGGTGTTGAGGATGGTGGTGGTGTAGGTGGTGTTGTATAATGTTGTGGGAGTGGTGGTGAAGGTGGTGATGGTGTAGGTGGTGGTGAAGGTTGTGGTGGTGTTTGTTTGTGTGATGAGTATGATTGTGCTAGCGTGGTTGTATCGAGTATGATGGTGGAAGTGTGGTAGTATCGGGTATGATGTTCGTGATAAGAGGTATAAAAGTGGTAGCGTGTTTGTATCGTGTATGATGGTGGTAGCGTGGTTGTATCGAGATTGATTTTGCTAGCGTGGTTGTATCGGTCATTATCGTGGTAGTGTGAATGTATCGGGTATGATGATGGTAGTGTGGTTGTATCGAGTACGATGGTGCTAGCGTGGTTGTGTCGGGTATGATGGTTCTAGCTTGGCTGTATCGAGTATGATTGTGGTAGTATGGTTGTACAGGGTATGATGGTGATACTGTGGTTGTATCGGTTATGATGGTGTTAGCGTGGTTATATCGGATATGTTGGTGGTAGCGTGGTTGCATCGGGTATGATGGTGCTAGCGTGGTTGTATCGGGTACTGAGCTCCAGATAAGACGCGTATCTGCGTTTTTACGCATTGAACTTAAAAACAAACGCATTGAAAATCTGCCCAGTGCGTAACGTTACGCATTGCAAACCTCGGTACGTATTTTTAATCGCTTAAACTGCGTAACCGGTTTTACCAATTATCCCGTTCAGCTAATGGTGTAAGTTAGCCTTTGAACCGAATAAAAGTGAATCAAGCGAATCTTTCTACTCAAGATGGCTTTGCATTGTGTATGTGGCTCCCGCTACACCCTAACCTACTAACTCGTCTTTCGCATGAGACGTTAAACCGAGGTGCAGTGTACTGGGTGCTTCACACCGGGCACTAAAAGACCCAGGGTCGCCTCTGGAACGGGGCGTCTCCCGTATCTTGCACTATCCCCCATAACCCAACTAACAAGTCTTCTGTGGGCGATGGCCATATGGGAGAAAATCCCGGTGTACTCGATACAAATGTACTACACACACACTCCAGAAGGCAATATCTTGAAAACTTTTAATCAGAATGAGTCTTATGATGCTTCTCCTATTTAAAAAGTGATAAGTGGCGATCTGTTTGTCACAGCAATTGAAAAATCGGACAAGAAACACAAGCATCATGTGAGTGCAAAATTGTATAAAAAAAATTGCTGTAATCGTGGCAAAAAATTGGCTAATTGTCAAGCAAGAAGAACCAGAAATCAGGTTACAAAATTCAAACACATTTAATCAGGATTTGCAATGAAAAAAAAGTACAAAGTATCTGGGAAAATTACTACTACTTTGCCAAGTATTTTGATAGACCTACAGATTATCGACTACATTCAATTTATTTCATTTGCCAATATTAATGTCTTCATATATAACAAGCACATAAAATACTCGTTTGATCTTGTATAAAACATGAAAATACCCTTTAAATTTCTCAAATACCCTTTAAAGCTCACGGACTGGGGGTAAAATACCCTTTAACCAAAAAATCAGGGTGTAAAATACCGTTTAGGCTAAAACCTTATCTGGAGCTCTGATCGGGTATGATAGTGGTAGTGTGGTTGTATCAGATATGATGGTGGTAGTGTGGTTGTAGTGGGTATGATGGTGGTACTGTGATTGTATCGAGTATGCTGGTGGTACTGTGGTTGTATCAAGTATGATGGTGGTACTGTGGTTGTATCAATATGATGGTGGTTCTGTGGTTGTATCAGGTATGATGGTGGTACTGTGGTTGTATCGTGTATGATGGTGGTAGCGTGGTTGTATCGAGTATGATGGTGGGAGCGTGGTTGTATCGAGTATAATGGTGGTAGTGTGGTTGCAACGGGTATGATGTTTGTGATAGGAGGTATAAAAGTGGTAGCGTGATTGTATCGGGTATGATGGTGGTAGCGTGGTTGTATCGTGTATGATTGTGCTAACGTGGTTGTATCGCGTATGATCGTGGTAGTGTGAATTTATCGGATATGATGGTGATAGTGAGGTTGTTTCGAATATGATGGTGCTAGCGTGGTTGTATCGAGTATGATGGTGGGAGCGTGGTGGTATCGGGTATGATGGTGGTAGTGTGGTTGTATCGAGTATGATGTTTGTAATAGGGGGTATAAAAGTGTTAGCGTGTTTGTATCGGATATTATGGTGCTAGCGTGGTTGTTTCGATTACGATTGTGCTAGCGTGGTTGTATTGGCTATGATGGTGACATCGTGGTTGTATCGAGAATGATTGTGGTAATGTGAATGTATCGGCTATGATGGTGGTAGTGTGGTTGTATCAATATGTTTTCTTTCGCAACACAGTTACCAATTTTAATTCCAATACATGTTTATTTCATCACACGATTTAAATCTCCAATTTTTCAACTGTAGCAAAACAACATTCAGATTGTTTGACACCGTTGACATTTCCCCTAGAACACTTAACTCATTAATGCTCTATCGACAGTGCTTGTGTTGTTCAGGTACAGTAGTATTGATTGATGCTTTTGGACACCAGTCAGTGTGTTACACGCTTACTACAAACTGCTAGACAATGGCCGAGTTCGGCAGTCACGTCAAAGACTTTTGAAGTCAAACCGACACACCGTTGCTGCTAAGGCAGGCTTGCAGATTTGGAAGCCCAGCTAATTGATAATTTCACACTGTCAATATTCTTAGTTTTAACAGGTGTTACCTGCTTTTGTAACGGATTTTTTTGTTTGTTCAAATTGGAAAAAAAATAAATGCATGGTAATTAAATGCACATGTTTTATTAATAAAAAAAAACTTTATGAATTAATTACAAAAAAAATATAAAGAATATAATTATTAAACATGCTAACTTTTCTGAAAGAGTATCATTTAAATACAATGTTACAAAGTTAAATGTTTACAGTACCAGATCATGCACTTTAGTTCAATTGCTGCAGTTCCCTTCGTATCATGTTATCAAAATAAGAAATTAAAGTGTTGGTGATTATAACAGACTATTCACTTATTTAACATATGTTTGAAGTTCAGCAACCGGACAAATAATCTTTTTTGACTGCTTGGTGTTGATATAGAACCTGTTTTACTGTATGTAAGGTACCAAACAGTAAAATTGAGTTAATACGTGTACTAGATGTAAATTATAGGTGTTATTGTAGTGTCTATTAATTTCGTCGTTATGTATTCAATATGTATTCAATACGTATTGCAATACGGGTTTAATGTATGCATATATTGCAATACGGGTTTTGCCGTATTGCTGCACCCCTACTAGCATGGTTGTATCGAAAATGATGGTGGTGGTGTGGTTGTACAGGGTATAATGGTGGTACTGTGGATGTATCAGTTATGATGGTGCTTGCGTGGTTGTATCGTTAATGTTGGTGGTGGCGTGGTTGTATCGTGTATGATAGCGGTTATGTGGTTGTATCGAATAAGATGGTGCCAGTGTGGTTATATCAGATATGATGGTGGTAGTGTGATTGTAGTGGGTATGATGGCGGTACTGTGGTTGTATCGAGTATGCTAGTGGTACTGTGGTTGAATCGTGTATGATGGTGGTACTGTGGTTGTATCGTGTATAATGGTGGTACTGTGGTTGTATTAGGTATTATGGTTGTAGAATGGTTGTATCGTGTATGATGGTGGTAGTGTGGTTGTATCGAGTATGATGGTGGTAGTGTGGTTGTATCTAGTATGATGGTGGTAGTGTGGTTGTATCTAGTATGATGGTGGTAGCGTGGCTGTATCGTTGATGGTGGTAGTGTGGTTGTATCTAGTATGATGGTAGTAGCATGGTTGTATCGATTATGATGATGGTAGAGTGGTTGTATCTAGTATGATGGTAGTAGCATGGTGGTATCGAGTATGATGGTGGTAGAGTGGTTGTATCTAGTATGACGGTGGTAGTGTGGTTGTATCTTGTATGATGGTGGTAGTGTGGTTGTATCTAGTATGATGGTGGTAGTGTGGTTGTATCTAGTATGATGGTGGTAGTGTGGTTGTATCGTGTATGATGGTGGTAGTACGGTTGTATCGAGTATGATGGTGGTAGTGTGGTTGTATCTAGTATGATGGTGGTAGTGTGGTTGTATCTAGTATGATGGTGGAAGTGTGGTTGTATCTAGTATGATGGTGGTAGTGTGGTTGTATCGAGTATGATGGTGGTAGTGTGGTTGTATCGAGTATGATGGTGTTAGTGTGGTTGTATCGAGTATGATGGTAGTAGTGTCGTTGTATCGAGTATGATGGTGTTAGTGTGGTTGTATCTAGTATGATGGTGGTAGTGTGGTTGTATCGACAATGATATTGGTAGTGTGGTTGTATCGTGTATGATGGTAGTAGTGTGGTTGTATCGTGTGTGATAGTAGTAGTGTGGTTGTATTTGGTATGATGTTGGTAATGTGGTTGTATCGAGTATGATGGTGGTAGTGTGGCTGTATCTAGTATGATGGTGGCAGTGTGGTTGTATCGGGTATGATGGTGGTATTATGGTTATATCGTGTATGATGTTGGTAGTGTGGTTGTATTGAGTATGATGGTGGTAGTGTGGTTGCATCTATAATGATGGTGGCAGTGTGGTTGTATCTAGTATGATGGTGGTAGTGTGGTTGTATCGGTTATGATGGTGGTAGTGTGGTTGTATCTAGTATGA
>JAPFQT010000206.1:0-125000 GCA_027627225.1 Congeria kusceri
AAACAGCAACATATTATGATTACACATACATAATCAATTCACTTGTATCAACCACACAGAAAAAGCGTTCAATGATATTAGAAATGAGATTAAAACAATACATCAATGTCTGTGTTGAAGAGACATACGGCAGATAAAAATTGTAAGTGACAAACAAAGTAAATACAATAACAAAAAAAGTCCTTCGATATATAATAAGATAAACTTCAATCGTACTTAAACATAATGAAAGGTTTACCAATCTGTGTTTTTCTGCCGATAGGGAATTTTCCATTTATAGGCTTTCTATGAGTTAGTTGTATAAGTGCAATGTCCAGTCCGGCTTCGGAATCATTGCCTTCTTTGCAAATAACTTTCTTCAGAGTCCCGATGACATTCGGTGGTTCTGGTTGGTATACTTTAGTATCGTTTGGAAAATCCAAAGTTCCTCCTTTATTTCTACAACTGTTCATCTCTAGAGGAGACAACACAACATGTCCTCACGTTATTCCGCAAATACCGTATTCATCATGTTCACAAAATACACCAAGGCTACCCGTCATATCCATGTGACGTTTAATTTGACATCCCATGCGGACATTATCGTAAACATCATTTGCATGACCGCCAAAAGGTATGCATATGCCTTCCCGGACAACAACTTGAACTCCATCATACGCTTTTTCAAACGGTTCCTCATCAATTGGAATAAACCCCTTTGCACGAACATACAATGCCATACGAGGTTCGAAGAAGCATTCATTTGAATTATTGATTTTCAATTTATACTTGCATCCCCGTATAAAGCAAAGATATTTATGTCTCATCACTAGATTGTTCGCATTCTTTCTTATAGCATTTCTAAGTGTACCTGTAAACTCCTGTTTCGTTAGAAAATCATCCGTGTTATTTTCTCCTGCAGTGTGATGAAACTCCAGACTTTTTATTTCAATATCATATCGTAATGCTTTAAGTAATGTCTTTGTGTCTTCTGTTTCCTTCTTGACAGTCACGACAAACACAAAACGTCTAGTGCCATCAATCGTGTAAGCTGGATAAACATCGACAACATGTTCAACCTTAAGAATCTCGTTACAAATATTCTGACACACACTTTGAAGTTCGTTCTGTATTTGTTCCCTCTCATAATTGTAAAACAAGTTGGAAATATATTCTGTAGATGGTAAAACATCTTCTAATCTATACAAATTCCGGATGACGTCTGGAGTCATTTTTTCATCTGAAAATAAAATATATTCTTTAAATGAAATTTGATTATCATTTAGCATTTGGAATATAATTTACAAATTGTGTAGTTGTCATTCATATATCTGACATTATCTTACCAAAAACTAGATTTACCAAAAGATGAAGTTGACGGGACACTTGATAACCACAAGGTCGAGTTGACGGGACACTATAATACCACAAGGGGGTATGGACGGGGCATTATATTACTACATGGTGGAGCTTACAGGACACTATATAACCGCACAGTGGAGTTGATAGAACACTATATTATCTCACGGTGAAGTTTATAGATCAATATTTACAACACGGTGGATTTGAAAGGACACTACATGTCTATATTACCACAATTCCGAGTTGCCTGGGACACTATAATATCCAAACAGTCAGTTGACGGGGCAATATAACCCAAACAGGCGAAGTTTACTGGACACTGTTTAATCATAAGGTGGAGCTGACGGGACCCTGGATCACCACAAGTTGTAGTTGACGAGACACTGTATTACAAGGTGATGTAGTTGACGGTAGGGATGTCGCGATATACCGATATATTGGTATATTTCAATATTTAATTCTGCGATAAAAAGTTGCGAAATGGATGTCCATAAAATCATATTGCAATATTTGTGTGGTGTTCTCAACGTTGTGTTCTTACTGGTTAATATTTTGATGTGTACATTGTTTAAATAATGCAAACTTGGTTATTGTCAGAAACGAACAGGTGACGGCCAGTTAATAGCTGTGGTGGGATAAGGTTTCACGCAAGGTTCAATAGATTGGACTGGTTACCACTAAGTTTATGTTTCATATACATGTATTCCATGTGTATGCTTAATAAAACATTTAGCCTGCTTCCAGTTACTAGTAAAATGTGTGAAATGCATGACATATGTTAAGCGCAAAACATATACAGTAAACTCCACTCACAACGAATTCGCTTATCATGATATATCCCACGCTTATAGATATATATGGCATATAACGATGTAGTTTCAATGGTCCCGGTTAGATCCCTATATATTTCAATTAAAGTCGGCTTCATTAAATAATCGATCAGCCTAGAGATAATTGTTTACAACTAGCGTTGGGGATGACTGATCCTATAATTGCCTAGTTAAACTGCTAGGAGAAAAATCGTGAATAAAGTTTGATATCTATTAAAATAAAGTATTATGTTATCCCATTGTCCTTCATGTTCATTTTTGATTTAAGTTTGTTAGCAAACTTTAAAAAATTGTTAGAACTTAGAAAAAAGTTTGTAAATAAGAGTAACAAATTAGATATTGAAACTAAATACAAGAAGTAAATGGGAGGAAAGAAAAAAAATGATATTGCCGCTGACATCGGAAAAAAAAACTCACTCAGTACTATTATGAAATACAAGAAAAATGTTAGTGCTTACGAAATAAGCAGCTTTAGTCCGGCTAGAAAACGTATGAGACATGCGAATCATAGTGACATTAAGCAGGTATTGTCTGTACTGTCCATTGAAAATTGCAAATGATTTGTTCTTTCAAAAAACATTGACAATCGTGATGAACTTTCTTAACACATTGATACTCTTGCAAAAAATGGACACCGATTCCAATAAATAAAAAAAAAGACCGACTTTTAAAAATAGACAGTATTTAAGCATCGTCACGCACATTCAAAATTATTATTCACGTCGTCACAATTGTCAAAACGAATTATTTCCAACAAAAATGTAAAAAAGATTAATAAAGCATAAAATAAAAAGAAAATGTGTTTGTTGATGGTGTGATAACGCGTGATATCATCATATTTTCACTTGCGATTATTAATTTTCTCCATTTCCGTTTATGATATTACGCGTAATCACACCGAAAACAAACACATATCGTCTATTTATTAATTAACTGTCTGATATTAGAGGGAAATTTAGGAGAAAAAGAAACTCAACACATAAAAATAGACGTTAATTCGAGCAAAACGTCGGCTAATACGGACACAACTCGACTCTACTGGATTCTAAGTATTCTTGTCTGTTGAAAACTATATGAGATTCTGAAATGAGGGTTTTCTTTGGTTGTTGAAACTCGTCACTATACGTCACTATATGAGCGAAGTCATTTGAAGATAAAACATGTCCGCCATTTTTATCAAACATTTCAAAATGACAACCAATTCAAATGTACTTATTCATATAATTTACCATTATCATAGACTCATAGTGCAATTTTACGGCAAACAAATGTTTATGCGCACGCAGGCGATCTCTTCTGTCAGCGTTTCTGCAAAATGGAAGTTTTACATAGGTAATAACATATTCTAAGGTGGTGGTGGTGATACACTTATTATTAAAATGAAATTGGCAACCTTTTCAACAAACCATGGTTCGGGTTAATATATATTCATAATTGTATTCATTTCCTTGCAGCCTTAGTCAATGTCCTAACTGATTATTTCAGCTGTGCGAAAAAAGGACAGATTTAACTGTGAACCAGACACTATTTATAGAATTCACAAAAGCCTCGATATATACCTATGAGAAAAGAATGTCACCTTCAGCATCAAGAGAAAAACTGCATTTGCTGTTACGAAAAAAGCTTAAAGGTAGACAATATAATTGTTCCATTATGAATATCATGTTTGCCTTTAAGTATAATACAGGTCTATATAGGTATTAAGAATACAATTCACGCATTTTGAATATGTGTAGATGTTACTGTCGTAAAACTGGATAGTGAATTCACAATATAGTCTATATTAGCATTGTCAAAACTACGGAACTGAATTTTATGGCTGTCAAGTAGACATTTCCAATGTACCTTATTTACTGTAAAAACATGATTAATTATGATAGTAATCGATAGATGCTGATATATTTTGTAGGGTTTTACGGTCTTATGAAACAAACTGCATATAATGTCATTATGACTTATTAATAGAAATTCAATACATTTCCATTCTTTGCAGACAATAGACAAAGGCAGAAAGATCACCGAGCTAAAGCATTGACTCCTGTAGATATTGCGCAGCTGAAAGAAAGGACCTTCTTGGAAGTGGTACAGTTATTACGAAACGGTGCCAATGTCTTTTTAATTATATATTAGCTATACACCGTTTCAATTTATCGCATACGTGTACAGTACCAGACATCTTTTGAAATCACATCCGGAAAGGGTCACATTTCGTACTGTTCATTGACGCGATGAATTCAAACAGTATAATTGTATAAGTATTCCCCAGACAGAGTTACTTTCGAGAACCTGCTTTTCTATGTTCAAACACAGTCTTTGGTGGCCTATTCATAATGACTTGTTATATTGTTCCTTTATTTTGCACATTGATGACATGATTTATCTTTTTTTTTAAATACCATCATTTTAAACGTTTGTGCTATAGAGTTACCTGCATTTATTTAAATATGGTTACCTAACACATTATTATTTATTTTATCATGAAAACGTGCCAATCATATTTGTAGTAACACTGAGAATAATATTACAAAACTATGTTGTAATTTTGCAGAAAGACGCACACAAACTAGATATGGGGCTATATAAACGTACTTCAGATTGGTAAATCTACGCGTATTTGAAGTTCCTGGGAATATGCTTTGTCCTGTGATAATATCGTTGTCATCGACCAGCAGATATGATAACTGCAGAGAGTCGCTCCTATCTCTAGAACATCAAAACCCCAAATTTCACATATGGCACTCACACCAAGCTGTTCGAAAGGACACACTGGGAAACTTTATGAAGAAATAGCTAATAAAGGGGACCTTCAAGACAGGAAGCGCAATCACTCACTCGAAAAACATGTGCAACATCTCTAGTCCAGGCTGAAAGGCCTCCGACAAAAAATTTAGCCCTCGCATGATGGAGAAACATTTCAACTGTAAGTGAATACAGTGCGCCTTCAGTTGAGCAACAAGCTGAATGCTCTAGCTTCATTGACAAATTATGTACTAGCGAAAGAAAGTTGTACACTGTGAACTTGAGGCAGTAGGTCCCAGCACCCAATTTGCAACAAGCCTTAAAATTATAATTTTAACGAATGCCAGTACAGGATGAATCCTTATGCTGCAGTCATTTGAAGGTCTGACATCTCCGGGATGCACAGTGAACATACATATTTACTTTAGAAAAAAGGAAAAGGTTGGGTCATCGATATTGTGTTAATTATTGACAGGCTGTAGAAACCAATGATTGTATTTGTTTGCAAATGCATTTGATTCATGTGCATATATTGTGATTCATTATACACTTCTCACACTTTCTATATCTTGTTTTTGTTTTCGGCGTAGCTGCCTAAGATCACCTTTGACCTAGATTTCTTGTTAATGTGTACCTATTGTGAAAGATAGATATTTGACCCGATAAGTTAAATCAATAAAAAAAATAAATAAATACCACTATTCTATTGGGTAAATGTTCTTGCCCGGGAAATTTTACGGTATGCAAACTTACAACAATGTTTTAATATCTACCAATAATTGTTGCATACTTTTTGGGATAAACATTTAAAGACTTGATGACATAAGCGGTTATAATAATGTTAAATCAAAACCCCGCTTTATGACCACCTCGATTTTACGACCACCCCTCTATAGCGGACACCCGATTGTTTTCCTACATATTTCAATTGTATTACAACCACCAATCCCAGACCGGAAAAACCTAATAATGCTCACATTAACCCGTTATTGCGACCAGTGTCATTTGGTCGTTGAGACTTAACATCATCAATTAACAACATATGTCGTGTAGATAACAAACTGCTAATGCGGTATGCGGTAAAGGGAGAGTGTGAACAACAATGGTACAGCTATTTTGATAAGGGATTAATAGATCAACTTTCAATTCAATTCGTTTATTTTGTAATATAAGGCCTCCGGCCCATAATACAAGCATTACAAGCATCAAGCAATGTTAATGGCATTTTCCAGATATAAGAAATATATAATAATTTGTGTGAGGAATGTTGATAATTATTCAATAATTATACAGATTTCACTATGTACACGTACTGTAATAACACAACGAGGTAATAAAAATTGCATAACTGAGGTAATTTTTACAATACTTGCAACATAATGTTTGTATCGTTATACACATCAAGACTATAAAATGATTGCTAAACTGCCTATTCAATGTTCGGGTTATACACGTCAAGAATATAAAATAGTAGCCAAGTTGTCTATTCTATATTCACATTGTTATACACAATAACAATATGTAACATTGGATAAACTGTTAATTTAGTTGTTCATACCGTTTTTCACATCAATAATATAAATGTTCATGTTATACACATCAAGGATATAAAATAGTAACCTATTTGTCTATTCAATATTCACATTGTTATACACAATAATAATATGCAACAATGGCTAAAATGTTAGTTTAGTTGTTCATAACTTTATACACATCGATAATATAAATGTTCATATTATACCCATCAAGAATATAAAATAGTAGCTAAATTGTCTATTCAATATTCACATTGTTATACACAATAATAATATGCAACAATGGCTAAACTGTTAATTTAGTTGTTCATACCGCTTTACACGTCAATAATATAAAGTAGCTGCTATAATGTCCATTCAAATAACGCAAAATAAACATGTTACAGTAGACTTGCTCTTAAAGTAAATGCAGCGTCCAGATATCATGCGAGTGCAAAAATGCTTTGCACATTTGTATTAGACATGATTTTTATAAATAACTGCTCAGTTGCGGGCAATGTCAACCAAATGTCTCTAAAATAACGTTGCCGTAAGTCGACGTACGTGGGACAGACAATTTAAAAATGTAATTCGTTTTCTATGCTGTAGACATTTCTATGTAGGCATAACGGGCAAAACCTAAACTCTCGATCAATTTCAATATAACGACCCTTCTCTATCATTAACTGGTGGCCAGAACAACGAAAATTTGACAAACAATGTTTTAAACAATGTTTTAAACGATACGTCAAAGGTACTGATATATATTTTTCTGGTTCAATCAATGTTTTATAAAGCTTATAATGTAAACCCTTCGACGTAGAGTTTATATCTCCGAGAAGCGATTGTCTAGCACAGTCTACAACGTTGTATCATATTACGTTAATTGACACTAGCTGACAGTCAGTGGGTAACACTGATGAATGCTGAACCTTAAATGGGCTTAGTTGATCAAGTCTTAATTAATTTCCGACTATTATGTAAAGTTCATATTCATGACGATAAGGTACATAATATGTAGTCAATACGATTCATTTATTAAAAACAAATCGGAATGTTCGTTATCAATTTATTACTCATTATTTTCATTACAACTTTAAATTACACAGACGTATGCATGTACTGACCCGGTTAACCTGCCGTACCTCGATAATAAGACCACCTTGCTAATAAGAATACTTTTATTAAAACCCCCAAATGGTCGTATTAACGGGCATTTTCTGTACTATCATAGCCTCGATATGCACACTAAATCTGTGGCTAATTATGAATCTGTTGTATCAGTGTATGCCATGAACATGGTATTAAATTAATTCACATAATGAAATAACTATTTTGTGTAGCCTAAATAAGTAGCACGCTATAACTCAATTTACAATGTTCCCATTCAAGTTGAGTTCAACACACTCCAGAAAAAGTAGGAATCGTTATAAAAATAGCGGCCGTCACATATCCGTGTCAATTAGCGTAAAAAAAATCATAACCCCAAAACATTCAATGTATGGGGGGAAATGTTATTTATAAACTTCTCGTACAGGTTAATTTTACTTAGAATTGCGTTTGCGTTATATTAAGTATTATTTATATTTGCACCTTTCCATCGACTTCTCCCGTAGATGTTGTTTATTCTAAATAAAGATGATACATCTTTTTATAAATAAAATGTGGGGAACGAAGTATCGGATTACGTCGAAATGTTATCCATGTTATTTTTAATTTATTTGCGTAGCACGAATTCATTATTTGCAATACTAGCTGTACACATAAAAACTTGATACATCATATTCCTACCGAATGTTATTTTTTAAACACCATACTCTAATGCATTGAAAGTTTGTTTTATCAATTATTAAGTTATCATTATGTCAAATGAGCTGGATGTTTTCTGAAGATTGACTTTCATTGGGATACAGAGTATTATGGCTTGTTTATGTATTAGACATGTATTAGATATGTGACATCTAAGATGAAGGAATGGTTCAATACTTTAAGAATAATTATATACACACATCTGATATATAATAATGTTAATTCATTTCCGCAAATATTTTCTTACATTGTTACTGTGTAAAATATTCCTAACAAATTCATGTAAAAAGTATGTTAATGATTTAGGTTATTCATGTATCGCTGGTTAAAACATAATGCGGTATGATAGGTTTATTCAAGGTACACATATTAATAATGATTGAACTTCTCAATCTCAAATTAGTGTTGGGGTCCAAGAAGTTTTCTTATGTTGTCCGAAATATCTGGGCTCCAAGGAGTCTCGTAACCGATCATATTGGTCCTATTGTATTACGTTTATTTTGTTACATCTCAATATTATTTTTTACACCGATTGTCTTTTTAAAGACATTTCTTGTCTGTAGAAAAGTGCAAAATACAAAAAAAAAATAATAACTTGCTGTATGCTTTCCATTATATTTACATTTAAACAACACAACACATTTTTGACACTTACTACATAGAGGATATTCGTTTTCATCACTCGATAAAAATCATCACCGGTAAATGAAACAATATTTTCCCCAGGATGATGATCGGTGAGAACACATACATTTAAATATCGTTCAATACAATTTAAAAAAGTAATCCACCTCAGTGTGTAATATTAGGATTTATATCACTGACATTTGATATATTTCACTACTAAGCATAGACGTTCATAGGTCAGAGTACAGTGAGCTTCGTTTTTTTGAAAAGTGCATACCATTATAATTATACAGCCTACGTGTGCGAAGGGTATACATGTGGATGAAAACTATATAAAGACACAAGTATTGATTTACTTGGTTTACAATCAAACAGAATATTAGATAAATATTAATAAAATACTTATTAACTAAGTAAATGCATGTTAACCAATTGATTGTACCCGGATCATCGGCGTGAAAGGAGGATGCTCTAACCGCATCGCTTAAGTCATTTGCATTTTGAGCTACTTGTAATTTCGGATACATATTTTGTGAACAACGGGACTCCGGAAGAGAAACTGATTGGCTATTTTGGACCACGTGGTACATTTACTACAATAACCTAAGAGTTATTTATAGCTGAAAAGCGTCTCGAGACGCGGATTGAAATAATGCGTGATAATGATTAAACCAGGGAGTTTGGAACTTTCGTTTTTTTTTCAACAATGTTATTTCAATCAGTTATATTTAATAATGTCTTGTTTTACTAGATTTGAAACTTAATTTTCATTGTTTTGATTTTCCCAATTTGTGGCGTAGCAACTTTAACAGCAAATTTCGCACAAATATCTCGGCCAATCTGAATTTCCCTAATTTATAACATCAAACGTATACCACACGGTGGTATTGCCGGGACACTATATTACCACATCGTGCAGTTGACACGACACTATATTACCGCACGAAATTGCGTTAATAAAACACTGTTGTTCTACAAAGCGGAGCTGACGAGACTATATATTACCACAAGGTGGTGCTGACGGGTCACTGTTACCACAATGTGAAGTTTACGTGACACTGTTTCACAACAAGGTGGAGTTGACGGGTAATAAATTACCACAATGTTATGTTGACGGGTAATCAATTATCACAAGATTGGGTTGACCAGCAATACATTATCACAAGATTGGGTTGACCAGCAATACATTATCACAAGGTTGAGTTGACGGGTAATACATTATCACAAGGTTGAGTTGACGGGTAATACATTATCACAAGGTTGAGTTGACGGGTAATACATTATCACAAGGTTGAGTTGACGGGTAATACATTATCACAAGGTTGAGTTGACGGGTAATACATTATCACAAGGTTGAGTTGACGGGTAATACATTATCACAAGGTTGAGTTGACGGGTAATACATTATCACAAGGTTGAGTTTATGGGTACTAAATTATCACAAGGTTGAGTTGACCAGCAATACATTATCACAAGGTTGAGTTGACGGGTAATACATTATCACAAGGTTGAGTTGACCAGCAATACATTATCACAAGGTTGAGTTGACGGGTAATATATTATCACAAGGTTGAGTTGACTGGTAATAAAGTGTCAAAAGGTTGAGTTGACGGGACAATATATTACCACACAATGAAGTTGACGGAACACATTATTACCAAAAGGTACATTGACAGGGAAACCTTGTCTCAGAAAGTTGCAGTTGATTACATTAAGTTTCTGACACAGGATCCCCGCAATGTGACAGTGATGGAACTTGAGATTGTCACAAGGTAGATGTGATAAAACACTAGGTTACCAGAAGGTGGACAATATGATTTCTACACGATACAATGTGAAGGTAATGTATAATTAGTTTTAAAACGATAGAGGTAGTGGAACAATATATTATTACACGGTTTAGCTTATACTGAAGTTTCACTTGATTGAAGTAATGGGCCACTGGATAACTGCACTATTGAGATGATACTTCACTACGGAACTAATGGGTGGAGTTAACGGCAAATTTTACTACAAGATGGAATAGATTACTATAAAATTTAGTGTATACTTAAATAAATAAATGGAGTTGATGGAACACTGACTTAACTAAAAATGGAGTTAATGGACAACCTGATTACGTTATGTCAAAGTTAATTGGATTCGTATTATTCTATATTACTACATCATAGAGTTGGTCGAAGACTGGATTACTATACGCTGAAGCTGATGGACACATAATTAATATAATCATGGTTGTAATTTTCAGAACTGGGATTTGTGTTAGAAGTATATGGTCATAATGTATGTTTCGATAAATTATCCAGCACGGAAGTATCGAATTAATTAATTTGTAAATCAATACATATCATACCAGATTCATAACAAGTTGGCAGTTTACAATATGCTTTTGCCTTTGACTGTCTATCTGAAACGGAAGAAGCTGCTGCATTATTTACATTGATAACGGAAATCTTTGTATAATGCATGTGTGTCATTTTCATAGTACGTCTCCATTATTGTGAGCAGATATTTTCGTCTCCTCTTAATCGAGCTGGCAATTACTTTCTTTGATAAACATAAATCATGGCATCCAAACGTAGATTTTCATTGAAATTATAAACAAGGTTGAAATTTGTATACATTTCAATTGTCAAAGTTATAAAATATATTTTCATATATAGACGATTAAACATTACTTTATATGTGTTGAAGCAGAAGTCCATAATTACAGTTATAAGTATTACAAAGTGTTATGCGAT
This sequence comes from Congeria kusceri, assembly GCA_027627225.1. Taxonomy (NCBI): domain Eukaryota; kingdom Metazoa; phylum Mollusca; class Bivalvia; order Myida; family Dreissenidae; genus Congeria; species Congeria kusceri. The sequence goes on from JAPFQT010000206.1 coordinate 11,602, forward strand.
TATGTGACACTCACGGAATTATAACGAAGAGATGGAACACTAAACTGGATTATTACGCGATACTTCTATCTAAACAGAATTATTACTAGATAGTGGTGCACTAAGCTTAATTATTACAATGTGATGTAACATAAAGTGTTTGTGGTTGAAATGATGGAACAATAAACGAAATTGACCACTAAACATCATTATAAGTAGTTGGTGGAATGGAACATTTTACATAATTACTGATCAATCTGATATAGTGCATATGCGACTGCTACCTTATGGTGGACATATGCCTGGTACTACAGAGTGGCATCACAACTAGTGCTAGATAGTGCACATCTGACTGGAACTACATAATTCATATGCGACAGATTTTACATAGTGTACACGTAACAGGTACTACATAATTTGCATGAGACAGGTTTTACATAGTGTACGTGTGACTGGTACTACATAGTGTACATGTAACATGTACTTAATAGTTTGCATATGACTAATACTAGATTGTGTACATGTGACTGATACTACATTGTGTACGTGTATACTTGTGGCCTAGCTAGTACTACACGAGTAATTGTGACACGTACAACATAGTGTACATATAACTGATGCTACATAGTGTAAATGTTTTTGATACTACATTGTGTGCCAGTGACTTATACAACACACTGCAAATTGGACTGTACAGCAAACTGCATATGAGAATGGTTCTACATTGTTTACATGTGCCTTGTACTGCAAATTGAGATTGCAACTAGTATACCATATTGTACATGCGACTGGTGCTACATAGTTATCATTATTGTTGTCAGGTTGCAATAAAAATTTACCATTCTTTAGAACTACTCGAGTTTGGCGGGTAGCGTCATTCGAGGTTCGCTTAAACAGGAGCCACTTAGCACACCGGCACTAGCGGCAGTCAATAACTTGTACACATAGCATATTCATGTTCAGTATATCGATTTGTTGATCAAACGTGTATGCCTTGTTATAAAGTTTTGAATTTTAGGGTTAATTTGTGTTAAGTTAAATAAAGTATTAAATTGCATACTCGGTTTTGGGATCAACATTGTCAAAATTACTAAAACTATTTATGATATTGTTTGAACAAAGATATATGCAATTACATAAAGAGCCCTTCTTCTTAACAAAAGCAAATAAATAAATAAAATAACGCTTCATCTGTAAAGCATTATATTCAAATAAGACATCAATTGTAAAATGTATGCATTCCAATGTATACATGTGCATAGCTGGTTCCTGGAATAAGACTTTTAGTGAATAAACTATTTTTTTTTTAACGTTTCAAAGAAAGGCTGATTTTAAATTTAAAGGCACGTCATCATTTATTTATTTTGTAATTCATTCCTTTTGTGTCAATGTCTGATTATCCTCATATCCTTTTTTTCGTTGTATATAACTTATTGAGGAATTTCATAGATTAAATCATTTTACTGTTTCGTATATGTTTTTACATGGTAAACTCCATGTATTTTAAGTACACAAAATATTTACATGCCTAAGCTAAGTACATGTACACGTACATCTTTGCCTATTTCCGAAGTATTTGCTTCCTTTTGACACTAAGTCAGAAACAAAGGTCAGTATATTTCTCTGTACAGACGAGCAGTACACGACTATTAATATGTTTATAAGCGTGACTGTCTGTTGTCACAAACCTTTTTGAATGCCATGATTCCACATTCAAACTTACCTTTAATTTTATCGCTATCTTGACCTACAGATGCAAACAATTAATATTATGCATAGGAAACTCGACACCTTACTTTTAATTATATCATAGAACACTAAACTATTACAAGGATATGGAATCTATGGTGAAAAAACAACAACGTTTTTTGAAATTATATTTGTCTGTACCTGGGCTAGTTTTAGTACTATAACAACGTTAAAATAAAAGTTTAACACAACAGTTGCTTGTATATTTTGCACTGCAACTGGCTATTGATTCTATATGTATTCATTTTATGTATTAACCTACCGGATTCATAATCGGTTGACTGCGTGTGATGTCGTTTTGCTTTCGTTTGATGACCTGCAATGAACCATGTTGGTCAATAACATGATTTTCTTGGACGATTCTGATATTGTGTTGCTTCATATATAATATTTCGGGATATTAAAGCGTATTCTAACAACAAGCGCATATATGTAAAGCCTTGGGCACAATGTCACGACGTATGCTGACGGTTGTTGTAGGATGTGACTACAAATATCAACGATAGTTGAAGGATTCCGATTGTCCACGGTTTAACAAAGATATGTTAAGATCTGCTACGGTTCTAATACGCTAGCGTCAGGTATACACTACGATAACAGACGAATACGGACTTTTGTTTACGTTTCTCGTACGACTCTAGTACGGGTATCAACGATTTAGCGCGATAAATCTACGACCAGTCAATTATTTTTTCGCATCACTACACTTCAGGGCAATTTGGACATCACAACGCCTCCTGCACAAGCGTGACACTTAAGTGGGCAAACGTACTGAGTGGGTAGTATCATCGCGACAAACCGTGCAGGCAACGCGACCAATCGTCACGTTGTCCTGTTCCATCGTGTCTATATGTAGTTGCCGAAACTAATCTTACTGTTAGCGCAACTGAACCGTATATAAAAAGCATAGAAATCGGTATCACATACGTAGCAACACGTATCATACCTAGTACAGTCTCATATATTTGTGCTATAAAAAAAAACAGTCACAACTATTCACGAAAGGCCACGATTGCTATACGATGGCAGTAAGAATATGCCAGATTGAGATACGATTGAGATACGATTGCACTAGGATTGTTCTACGTTTTAAGAAGATCGTGGCGCCGCTACGATACGCAACGAATGTTTTGAACTGTCGTGGCGCTTCCCGATCGAAAAGGATCACCCATGATTCTTCAAGATTTACAAAGATGTCGACACGTATGTGCTCACGATTTACCACGCTCGTGTAAATTGTGGGCAATCGTATCCAAAATTGTGACAGTATGGCCGAGGCTAAAACCGGGTAACTTAACATTCCTGATTCAAATAAAATAAACTTTGATTATCGGCATTCAAACACGACGTACATTTTTCTATAGCAGGTATTTTATGACATAGGTTCGTAATCAACAACACGGCAGCTATATCAGTTCATGAACACGAGCAAGTTATGTATCACACATTAATCAGTAAAAACTGACTGCTTCCTTCATGGTTTTATAATGTTTACGTTCATACATAATGTAAATGCAATGCTTGGGAATAACCACCCGAATAAATGCAATGGACGGCCCGTTCTTTTACTTTACTTATTTAATATACCATAATTTCACGTTAAATCTGTTCATGTTACGACCGACGTATGGACTTATGATATCCAACAACCTTCAGAACAGTGAAGCATGTTATTGCACTATTACATTTTAACAAATAATGTTTCTTTGATGAAGAACATTCACTTTAGAAGATGCCTAGCATTATTGTAACTAGCTTAGTCTATAATGTGCGTGGATGTGTTGTTACTGCTTGTAATATACTGCGAATGTGTAAAATGAATAGTAGTACATAATGGAAAAATATATGAATACCTGTACAAGATGACAATCAAATTAATGCTATATTGTTTTATTTGCATTAAATACGTTGATTGTTAAGAGCAGTACATTAATGCAATACAACTACCTGAATCATACTCAGGCGACCGATTTGGACCAAGTCTTTTCATCGAATGGTTCTCTGAAAAACACAACAAGTGATTGATTCAACCAAATTAAACGAGAAACACGCTTTTTACCTGAACTCCAATATATGCAGATGACATGCTGTTTGTATAGTACTTATTGTTTTGTGGTTATTGTTCGTCAACCAACACACATATAGCAGTATCTATATGCTAGAATACTGGTTAAATTAATTTAAAAAAACGAGAGGAGAATAGTTGACGGTCGTTGATTACCTACATATGAAATTTAATTATTTGTAAAACTGGCATACACTTTTTAACCCGATGGACGTTTGCAAAACATATAGATTTATCTAGCCGTAGAGTAGCATGCACGTACACAGTAGAACACAAAATATAGAATTTCAATGAAAGGTATATACCTGTTCTAGTGGACCGCGGGCTGTTCTTATTAGGTTGGCCTCCAATCTGAATATCAAAAGAGATACATATTATATATTTTCATATAATATACAAATAAACAGTTTTATATGATGGTGGTCGAACTATCCGTTTCGCTTTCCATTGTTCATGGTTATGTATGGTTTTGCTACGTGTATTTGACAAATTGTGATTTAATATCATGACATTTATTGACCATATCAACTCAGTATTACTCTTTTATTACTATTAATGTTTTTATTATTTTCCTGAACTAGATCTACACGATGTAAGCTTCTAGTTGTATATCAATCTTTATGTATGTGGGCATTATGTTGCTTATCCTTTTTTTATAAATTAATATGATCAAAGAATCTACGAGGGGCAGTCGTTAAGGCATGCATTACTTCCCTTTGCTATAAATGATTTCCAGTCGGTATGCGTCGCACGCCAATCCGTATATTTACGCTACATCGAAAGCAAAATTTACGGATGCAACTAGCAGACACGGACGACAGATAGAGAATACTGACACATGGAACACTTATTTACATATTTTATTGTTCGTTTTTGTACGCACGCGGAAGGGCGGACGACGGTTACAGATATGGACACATGAAAACGCGGCCTAACACATCAAATACTCTACAGAGCACTTCAACGTCGTAAGCCTTCACGCGACTTCATACCAGAAATTACGCTTGGCTGCTTGTTTGTCAATTGTAATTTTATAACTTTTACACGCAAAATAATTACAAAATTTGCAAAGAAAGATATAAGATGTCTAAAGTAGGGGAACCTTTTCAAACTGCTCCGTATCTGGAAACATGACCACACACATAATGATATAGTGCATGCATGCTTTCGCATTCGCTTTAAAACTGCTGCTATACTTTAATGGTATTCCAAGAAACTAACTCTTAAAGTGCCCTATCCATAATTTGACCTATGCCTTGACAGTGGAAGTCTTGGAACTTTACGACTGCCCCTCGTACGTATGTCTATACAAAGTGAAATAAATTTCGGAACAATATTTGCATTCTTACAAAACATTACGATTGTTTAGACACTATGCCTCTTCTCTATCGCTTGTATAGAATTATATTTCATTCGTCCGAAATAAAATATTTTATGCAATGTGCAACATTTCGTTCACACGTATTACTCCATAAATGTATAAAGTAAATACCGGTATATGTAAACGAGAGCAATATTTTCCATCGGCGATTACTTGATTGAAGTGGTATATACAATATAAACAAACATGTATGTGGTGTTGTTATTATTAAATATATCTGCAAAGTTTCAGTTTAAAACTAGTAAATGCAATAATCAAGTGCATGTGCTGGTTTTTGTTATAACAAAGGCATGCCCATGGAAATACAGATTATTGCCGATGACTCTTGTTTAAATGTTTCCTAAACTAAAGCGAATATGGATATTCTTTATTTCCTTTTGCAGTAGGCCTGTAGTAAACGACATAATAGGCTTTTCATGCATATATAATACAAACCTTTTTTATGTTGCTTCGAGATCTCGTTTGAACATACATAGTTATTTCAACTCTTTATCTCGTTTCTTTATCGAACTGAAACAGGAAAACATATTCACTACATGTTGGCTACGAATACATTTCTGCTTGTTTGAAGTGAAAAACACATCGACACCAGAAAGCCACATTTTAGACAAAGCCAGATGAAGGCTCTGGTAACAATATTAGACGTCCCCAAAAACGAAATGAGTTACATGTACATTGTTTGCGAAGATTATAATTTATAGATAAACAGTCCTCCTGTCGCCCAACGACATTTCTGAAGTAGTGCTTACAAAATCATTCTGGCATAGAACACTGAGGCCGTTCTATTTTATAACTTTGTTAAGCGTCTGCGTGCGCGTAGGTTAAGAGCTCCGTCAGAGGAGAAAAAGCATGTTGATAAGAGTTAAAAGCGCTTAAGAACGAGCATTTAGTCACTCTGATCATTATTATTTACTTTTGTTACCATTGCGATTGTGCGTTTTATTGCTTTTCCAGATATTGTATATGCCATTTTAATAGACAAAGTATAGTGCCAACATTATTGGTGCTGTTCAACCGTTTCTTTTCAATAGTTGTCTCCATTTGTTCCAACATAGCGATGGTACAGTTTCGTCAACAAAACACATTTTACAAAGTACGCCGGAGCTTTCCTTTCTTACTGGCATGGTGGCAGTGGTATTAACGGATAAACCACGCATATTCACGACAAAAGTACTATAAATTTTCGGAAAGGAATTTTTTACAGCCTGATAACGACGAGACAGTTCTTTGACACACAAACCATCTAGTCAATCAGTATCTCAACTCAACGAGCCCCTAAGCAGTGGCGTATCACTTATAATGAAAGTACCGTATAACATAGTTTGAGTCATGGCTTCAAACCTACACAAGGCTACAAATACAGTACACTGTCCTTGGACACAACTTTTCGTAGTCCAGTGGTTAGATGGATAATAAAGTTGACACAAACCCTATGCATGCATGGTTTCAGCAACAATGGAGAGGACGGTCAACAGAATAAGCGCCGCACTGTTGCACAGAAAGCTACTCACCTTGAGTTAATGAAAGACCAAACAGCTAACTTTTGCCCAGTAATATCAAGAAATCCATAGTGAACAATTCCACAAGATTGAATGACATCTGGCAAGCAATATGTTTTTCCTTACCGGCGTAGCAGTTAAAGTTTGCGAGGAGCCTGAACAAAAAAAACACAATCACTGCAGGTTAATTTGAACGCAACATGCAATGCTAGCAAAGCAGTGCCACCAGGCACACATTTGAGCCCATCATTTTGAAGGAAAATACATACAACATGAAAAAGTAACACCAAACTAAGATTCAGTCGCAATCGAATGGGGCCTTCTCGTGGGAATTTATGGACTTTGATCTCAGAAAGTGCCACTGCAATTACTTTATTATAATATTGACAAAGTGCCGCATATTGACAATTGTACCATTTTGAATAACGTACATGTACAAGTATACTGTGGAATAACTAATTTTCGAGGTGGTCTAATGTCGGCGCTTTTTGCGCTCCCGCCATTGCGCGAATTTATGACCACAGCGAATATTTACCGATTTCGTAGTGTAGCAATTTCTGGGGAGCTTACATGTTCGTTCGAATGTACGTTGGTTATCATTCGTACATATACGCAGATAGGCCTATCTGTTACGATGCAAATGCTTTTGAAACACCTTTGTGAATGTTTTCTTCATCGCTTTTATTCTGATTGATGAAGGCAGATTTTTGTTCTTTTAAATTAAATTGGGAGAATTTTAAATGCGGTCATACACTGCAGATCCGCTATATCGCGTTTCGCGGGGTCTGTATATATTAATATACATGAATACACTATAGCCCATTTTCTTGACCGCAAAACATAAACGTTACTAATTTGCCTTTTTCACTGTTAATAACATTCTTTATGTGTTATATCCGTATGATTATGAACAATATTACATTTGTATAATGAACTATAAAGATATAATATTACTGCTTGTAAATAATTTCAAATCGCGTAAAATTAATTCGAAATCCGAAACGCCTTTCCGAACATTACTGTTCACGTGATGTAAACACGAATTTATTTTGCTATTAAACTCCATGTGTATTTTATGATAACCATTTGTTCTGCTAAAAAAGCGCGCGAAAATTACTTTCCTGTCAATAACTTTAGGCACTTATTTTTTAGTTGTTGTCTAAAATTGTATTTTGACAATTATTTCATAGAGTGGTTTAATTTCTTCAATACTAAATATTTTTAGTAGTATCGTATTACAATGAAAATATCCTCTTTGTTACATTTAAAAGCTTAAAACGTAGCCTCTGTCAGGGTCTCAAAACCACGATGTACCGGTCAAAAGCCGTTCACATGGATACACTTTCTACAATTCTAAAAAACTAAATCCAATATTTTAGTTAGATACCAGAATTGAATAACTCATTTCAAAACACATTAATGTTTAGGATAAAGGTACATAGTAAGGTCCAATGGTTTCATTGATTATGAATACTATTTGAATTTCGATGTCACATGTTCCTCTCTTTTAATATGGTACACGTCATCAGCATCTATATGACCTACATATATAAATTACTGATTAATATTCTCTTAACGAAAACAAATACCAAGAAATGCGCGTAAAAATGACCTATATTTTTGTCACACGTAGTGGGAAAAGAAAACAACACAATTCTACACAAAAATATGTACACACATTTCAGGTAGGCATTTTGTTTGCTGCTTTATCAGTATTAACATGTACAGTTCGCTATTTTTTAAGATAATTATATGAACTATACCGTGCATTTGAAAATTATTACATTCAATAATAAGACAGTAAACATACCTTCCGCCATGGCACTTCCGTTAGTTTGAATGCGCTTTTGAAATAGAGTTGTTCAAAACTGTTAAGAATGACTTCCCTTGTTGTCTATTTTTGACTTCCATTGCATATTTTTATACACAAACAAGTTCATATAGATCTGCTCAAAATCGGCAGTCTGAGATCTAGATAACTTGGTATGTTTAAGATAGTTAGTCTTAAAGATATAACGAGCACGAAGAAGCAATTGAGAAATCAATCTGTCCAAGCTTTACATCTTTACATCTACTTTGCTGAACCTGTACATCTTCTGTTTTCACGTTCCGCACAGTTCGACACCTTGTTATTAGAATTTTTAATTGCTTTCAGTTTATATATACAGGAATATAAAAATACATTTTGCCGTGCAGGTTAATGTACACACTACTTCGGTTGTTTTTTAATGACCAACTAACGTATTGATTTGCTGTAACATTGTATAATGTTTAAGCAATACAGTTTGATATTGGACTTAGCAGTATATGCATAAGCTAATGTGTAGATATTTTAAGAAATATGTTATGAAGATATAGTATACAATATAATATAAATAATAATATTGAAACAAATAATAAGTCATGAGGGGACCGAGGGGCGGGTCTCAATTCAATAAGGGTAGTTACCGTTAGCCAATCAACAACCGAGCGGACGGCTCTTCTCCGTTTCAGACTTTTCATTGGACAGCCTTGCTTAAGCCGATGGCCAATGAAAGAGTTCTGTTCAGGTATAGGCCGGCGGGCTTCCACCGAGGGGCGGACATCAGGACCAATCAAATGATCCCGAGGCGGGCCGGGGAGATCAACACGTGACGGTTCTTAGCCTTTTAACGAGGTGCAAATAAATCCACTTATCGAGGTGTGTGATATATGGCAGTAGCTAATTAAATAGGTGATTAACACGTTTTATTAAAACGAGTGTACTGTGTATGTGAAGGTTTCTCGTACTCAACATGTATAGAGGCCACCACTTCATACTATTTACTTGAATATTTCGATAAAATAAGACTAAGAACAGGGCCAAATTACAGAATCTTACAGAATTTTCGCACTAAAATAGTTGTTTATGTAATGTAAAGTGGCATTTAAAATTCTTCATTAATATCAATATCATGATTCTCTTCATAATAATTGTCATCGTCATTATCAGTAAACTTGACTAATATGTCAGAAGATGACAGGATTGTTGCATGGGAGAAGAAGAAGCATCAGTTGTATAATCATCATCATCATCAGCAGCAGCATCAGCATCATCAGCATCAGCATCAGCATCAGCATCAACAACAACAAAAACATCGCCGCAATAATAATAATAATTGTAATAATCATCATCATCATTATTAACATTATCATCGATATCATGAAGTTGTGCATCAGTATCTGTTTCATCCTCGTTATCATCATCATCATCATTATCATCACCATAACCAAGTTCTCTTTCAGTAACTGTTTAACCATCATCATCACCATCATCATCATCATCGTCTTCATCACCATCACCAGATTCTGTATCATTATAGGTTTCAGTATCATCTTCATCATCATCGTCGTCATCGTTATCATCGTCATCACTATCATCATCATCATCATCATCATCATCAGTAGCAGCAGCAGAAGTAGTGTAATTATTTATTGATTAACACGTTTTATTAAAAACGAATGTGGTGAAAAAGGGAATACTGCTCGTACGAACGAATAATAATGATAAGCATGTTTATGCGTGTACTCTATCACAACAAAGTATTGTATTTGGAGATTCTCGTGTACGGCGTATGGGTAGCCTTCCGGTCCAACATGATATTGTGAGTTCTACGGAACCGGAGGTTTACTGCCGGCCAACGCGGTCATTCGACCCGTCTACCGCAATATTTTAGAGTTTGCCCGGTTTCAATTTACTGACGACATTGATCCCCTATGCAGAGCAGGCCACGTATACGGTGCAGCTTTAAATCAGGCTATGCGACCTATTCTTCCAAAAAATGATCTACCGGAATTAGCCGATCAGCCCATGCGGGCGCTCGTGAACAGCCAACTCGAGCACTGCGGTTTCTTTATTGAAATATCTTTATTGTCAAAAATAAGTAATTGCATAGCACTATGGCTGCTTTAGCCCAGGTCTGCCAGCCAATTTAATACATATATATCTTACCTGTTAGACTAAATTATATTATTCACCACAATTATATAACATGTGACTTGTGGTTCCCGCTGCTGCCTATCCCGGTCCGGGCATCAAGGCTCAAACCGTTGGGCGTAGAGAAATGAATGATTATACACGGTAAGTAAGACAATGATACACCGCTGCTAACATAGCGTCTTTCTCCGGAACGATGTGGCGCAGAGAAGTCGGACCACTTCCAGAAGGAGCTATTGAAGCTCCCGCGGCAGATGCCCAGTCAATCCACTTCCGGTAGGAGCGCTTTAGGTTCCCGCGGCAGCTTTTTTGAGTCAGGGCATCGATGCTCAAACAGTTTGGCGTAGAGAAATTGTGCGCCAGGAGACATTTTGCCTATACATGTATATCAATATGATCATATATGGTTAGTAAGATAGTTAGTTGCTAACTTAGCGTCTTTTGCTCAGAAGCAGGCATCGGGCTACATCCAGTAGGGGCGCTTGAGGTTCCCATGACCGTCTGCTCAGATCCGGGCATCGAGGCTTGAACCGCTGGCAGTAAACCAAATGTGCGGCAAGAGACCTTTTAACTGTACCGTAGGTCCCCGCAGTACCAGTAGTAAATTGAGCTATTTATGGTTTTGCGTGTTTAGCTAAAATGCGTTATCGCAGCCACTGAATTTAAAAGTGCAGATGGTTTCTGATATACGCGTGAAATTAAACATATAGTATTTAATACAATGGCGAGTAGAAGGAAATTGTGGCCATATATTGTTTCAATGCGAGTCAGCTATGTTGCGTATTTTCGATTAATCGAATTATAGCTATTTGAAATATGCTGTAACTAATAATCGATACATTGATTTTATGTCAACTGTTTAAAGTTTATAATTGCCTTTACAATTCTATTTGAGCAGCAAGCGATTTAAAACGATCTAAATGTAGTTTCTGCATTCACGTACATGTATTTCGTAAATACTTATTCAACATTGGGACATGTTACAATAATTCTGAAGTCATTTGTATTATTTTTATTTATAAATTATTAGATATATAATAGAATAACAATTAGTACGAGACATACGGTAATTTAATTACTCGTACATTTCACTCTTTGAGTGTCTTCATCAACTAAGTGGATCACAGGGTGGTAAAAATGACCACAATTAAAGCATTGAACGCAATGGTGAATGATGCAAATATCAGTTATGTATATTTTACAAATTTTAATTCACCCGTGATGATAATTTCCAAACTACACGTTTTGAGAGTATTTATTATGTTTGCTGTGTTAAGCTATAATTAATATTTACGTTTTATTTCATCCAAAACTAATTTTGCTATTATTATAAAAAAAATTATTTTAAAAATGCTAGTCTATTACGCAGTTAAGATTACCAAGGTTAAACATGTCCAGTTCTGCTCCTGGAGCAAGAAAGCTGACGACCAGAACTTGGTGAGGATACTGTAGATTCCGTGGAACACATCTATAAGAAAATAAGCATATCAGTAAGACTGAAGGATGCTCCCCAATGCGCTTTGCAAGGCAATATACATGCAACGAGAAGGGCAGAACTTTTAAAATGACTTAAAATCACTAGAACTGCTGGATCAAATCTGACACCAAAACTGTATTTGAACATGCCACAAAAACACCGTATGAACGTACACCTTATATACAAAGTCCACTATAAAACAAATCAAAGGGATAAATCATTACTATAATAAGGGTTTTTGAATCTAGTTATTTAACTTTTCATCAAGTAGAATTAAATGTCATACAAAAATTCAAGAGAAATATACATGACACAACTAAAATATTCAAAGTCCCATAACGCTGAGAAAAATCTTTGAAGCGAACGTCCTAGTCATATGCATACCTCTTCATTGCAATGAAGCTTGCCATAACGTTGTAACCCAGTAGTTGATGATGAACAGCCCAGACAAGAGTGCAATATGAACTAATTTCAGAAATATTATATGTCCCATTACTTTGTGAAAGATTATTGAATTGGAGCATATTCTAGGTAACGAACTGCACAGAAAGTTTAATTGAAATCTGGTCAGTAGCCGTTGAGAAACAGCCCTGTCAAAAAATTATGCACTACAAACTATTTTCAGAAATATTCAAAGTCCCATAACTGCAAGAAAATACATTGAAGCGGACCATCCTGCTTATATATACACCTCCTCTTGGCAATGAAGCTTCCCATAAAATTGCATTGAAATGTGTTGCAGAGATTTATCCTGAACAAGAAATTAGCACAATATAATACATTTCAGAGTTATTCAACGTCCCATAACTCCAAGAAAGATCATCGAAGCAGAACATCATGCTAAAATTCCCAACTCCTCTTAGCAATGAAGCTTTCTGTCCAATTTTCTTAAAGTCTGGCCACACGTTACTCAGAAATAGCCTGACATGAATTAATGAACAAAATACTAATTTGAGAAACTTTCAAAGTCCCAATAACTATGATATAAATCATGGAAGCGGAAACCTACTCTTGGTAATGAAGCTTCCATAAAGTTTTGTTGAATTCTAATTAGTAGTTGCTGAAAAATAGCCCGGACAGGCAAGTCAATAATAATTGTTCACTATATTATAATTCCAGAAATCTGCAAAGTCCCATAACAATGAGAAAAATCCTTGAAAAGCGTTATATTTTAAAAAATGGATTTTCCACTGAATCCCAATTAAAAGGGCAATTTTCCAGGTTATTTATGACAAATAAACCTCATTTTTTCACTAAATTACCAAAAAGCAAGAAAAATGTTCCGCCGGCAGCCAAAAAATTCATTTTGTTACCTAAAAAATTACATGAATTTGCAGTGAATGTTTCGCTGGCGGTACAACAATAAACTGTTTTAATTATGAGAAACCACATTAAGTTTTGCTCCACACATTCTTGTATTCCTAATTACAAGGAACCAAAGTGTTCCGCTGGCGGTACAAACATCATGACATTTATATCCAGAATAACAGAACAATTGTTCCTCTGGCGGTACAATCATCCAAACATTATTATTCTGATTAACAAAAAATAACAAACTAAAAGTGTTCCGCTGGCGGTACAAGTAGCCTTTATATTCTAACTTACAAAAAAAACAAAAACATTTGTACCGACATCCCGACTTCTATATTCTAAATTACAGAAAATAAGACCAACATATTGTTCCTCTGGCGGTACAAACATTCTGACATTTATATTCAGAGAAACAGAAAACTTAAAACAAAATTGTTCCGCAAGCGCTACAAGCATCCAAACATATATATTGTGTTTCACAGAAAACCAAACTAAAAGTGTTCCGCTGGCGGTACAAGTAGCCTTTATATTATAACTTACAAAAACAAAACAAAATGTGTTCCGCTGGCGGTACAAATATCCCAACTTTTATATTCTAAATTACAGAAAAATAAGACCAAGAACTTGTTCCGCTGGCGATACAAGCACACCAACATTCATATTCTGAATAACAAAAAATAACAAACTAAAAGTGTTTTCCCGGCGGTACAAACATCCCAACATTTATATTCTAAATAACAGAAACAAGACCACGAAATTGTTCCGCTGGCGATACAACATTCTGTTATTTACATTCAGAATAACAGAAAACCAAAATCAAAATTGTTCCACCAGTGGTACAAGGATCAAACATTTATATAATGATTTACATAAACCAAACTAAAAGTGTTCCGCTAGCAGTACTAAAGTATTTTCATTTATATTCTGAATAACAAAATAATATGTTACACTGGCGGTACAAGCATCCCAACAATTGTATTCTCAGTTAAAGAAAACCAAACCTAATGTTTTCTGCTGGCGGTACAAGTATATTCCTGAATCACCATGTCAAAGGCTAGAATGGACACAGAAGTACCAATGTTAACCTTTGGTAATGCATGTGACATACCATCTAGTAATGGCAAACAAGAGTGCCAAGTAACTTTAAAAGCCATACATCCATGGCCAAGTTATAGCCCGTTCAAGCGAAGTTCCAAATTTGACCATTTACCTCAAACTCAAAGATGTGACCTTGACCTTTAATCTACAGACCTGTTTTATGTGTGCAACACGCCAACTAACTGAGGCAAACATTTGTGCCAAATAATTTTAAAATCTCTCTTCCCAAGCCAAAGAATTATCTCTGACAAGCTAAGTGTCAATTTATACGTTTGACCTCTGAATATAACCTTGATCTACAGACCTGATGCATTTGGGTGACTTGCTGTCTTGTTCAGACAAGCATTTGTACCAAGCACTAAGTCATTTTAAAATACCCCTATACATAGCCAAGTTTATGCCGGACAAGCAAAGTGGACATTTTGACCTTGGAGCACTGAACATGACCTTAACGTTTGACCTACAGACACAGTTCATGCAAGGAACACGCCGTCTCGAATTGACAAACATTTTTGTCAAGTAATTTTAAAATCCCTCCATCGATGGTTATAACCTTGATAAGAAGTGTGTGATGACTGACAGATGGACAAAGCAGCGGCAACATGCTCCTTTGAAAATCTGAAAGATTCCTTAAAAAAAGCATAACAAGCATTCTGCTGGAAGCACAAAAAATAGTTAATGTTGTTCATGTTATTTACAAGAAATTGCAATGAATGTTCTGCTGGTCAGGTCAAATACACAACCTCATGTCCTGTTGCAAAAAATTAAACTAATGATGTAGTGCCACAATCAGGTTTTTTTCTACATTCCAAGATACAATGTATAACAAACACGACTTATTAAATAAATGTTCCATTGGCAGATTTCGTCAAATCCACTTTCACATTTTGATCCGCAAGGTCTGAACACTGCATATGCCATCAACACTCTATGTAGTACAGTCTCCTGCATTCAAATAAAGAGATATTACAATATAAGAAGTATGAGTAATGACTATATTTACTAAGTGTATGCAATGATTTGCACATACAAATCTGCCAAGTAATTACCTGTGATGATAATAATGATAAATTAGTTTTCAAATGCCATTTGATATGTATCAGAGATAAAGCATAACTTGACTAAAAGTATTGCAGCTGGTGTTGACAAAGTTTACAGAACATAATGATTTATATTCATGTAATACCTTTGAAAAAACACACAGAGCTATCAATTTGTGAAATGTACCTTGCACCATTGTGGTAAAGAAGATAGGTAGATAGCGGTAAAGAAGATAGTGGTAAAGAATATAGGTAGATAGTGATAAAGAAGAAAGGTAGATATCTGTAAATAATTTATGTAGATTGTGGTAAAGACGATAATTAGATTGTGATAAAAATATATGAGCTAGAGCTGTAGGTAAAACTGCAGATTGAGATATAGTTATTGGGGAAGGCAATGAGGTAAGTATAAAGGTACATATGTAGGCAGAGAGGCCAATACGACAGTAAGTACGGAAGTATGTAGATGGGTAGTTAAGAGTGGTAGGTAGATATATATGTAGAGGTATAATATTATGTAAAATGTAGTCAGCGATCTAAGTTAAATCATAGGTAGCCGAATTTGTAGTTATATAAGTACATAGAGCGGCAGCGTGGTACGAAGGCTGAACTGTAGGGAAAATGGCATGCATTAATGTAAAGAAGTGGTAGATAGCTAGGTAGATAGAAAGTACGGTAGAAAGGTATGCCAAATGAGAGATAAAGAGATATAGAAGAAGGTAGATAATTCGGCAAATAGTTTGTTGAGTGGTTTGCAGTTACATGAAGGTAGATGTAAAGGGTCAATGTTTTGCATTTGTTTCCTTCACAGCTTTCTCGAGCAAGACAAGCTTATTTTTACCCAGTCAGCAAACTCAGAAATTGATTTTGTTCGCATGCTACACGACCCAAATGTGAACACTGTTGTTGCATTTTGTGAACTGGTATATAGAGGTTCATATTTATTATTCGATTTAAATGCTGGTTTCCTCATATTGAAAGAAATATATGCGCATTGTTTGGTCTCGTTAAATCTACAATCACCACACACGACAGACACAAACATGTATTTCTATTTTATCACGCTGATAAATCGTCATACAAGTACGACTTTCAAATGGAGTTTCATAAGATTAGTGATGACAAAATAAGTTGTGTGTGTTTAAATCCAACAAAGCAGATGCTAATCAAACTGAAGACAGACGACACTACACAATTATATTACTATATGTTTTATAACTTCAAGATTATATACACATTTCTAACAGTTAAATATACTCTTGCTGTTAAGAATGTGAATACCGGAATAGAATTAAAGCGACACAATGATAGCCAACCGTTATTTTCTATCCAAATGTGAAGCTGTGGTGTTTTTGAAAAAGTATGCTTCACTATAATGGTGCGCAATAAACTGGTATGATATGTTAAGGTAAGTCCATCTGTGCCCGTGGGTGACAGCGAAACAAACATAAAAGCGGGAAGTGTCGTCCCAGATCAGCCTGTGCGGACTACACAGGCTGATCCAGGGCGACACTTCACGCACAGGCATTAACCCCGGGTTTCCCACGACTAACCTCATATGTATACAGACTGTCACTGATATATCAATGCCCACTATGTACTGCCCAGACGTGTACTATTCTTCGCCTCTAAATTGAAAGGGAAATCTAAACGTGTTAACGTCATGTATTGTCCTATTGAAAACACGTAGTTACCATTGTAAGTATTGACACTAATAAGCTATAACAGTTTTATTACTGATGCATTGTATAGAGCTACATCTACGTCTAAGGGATAACACACGTTATTTTTGTTTACTCGGTGAATTAAGTTCGTTGTCCTTATAAGGACTCAACATGCATTTTTAAAAAGGTCTTAATGGTGGTTAGTTTGTATTAGATTATCTTACACGTGTGTATGATACTTTAAGACATTGCAATATTCAAAATTATAATGACGCCGCCGTGTTTGTGTTATCTTGTAAATCATTAGTAATTGCGCATCAAGGGCATTAACTAGAGTAACTGTCCCTTATAACTATGTAACAATACTGTTCCATAAGGAAACTAATTGTCCTGTAAGTGGATGTCATGTTGGTTTCTACTCGCACTACCGTGATATTTAACAATTTACCGGTACATAACTTCCCATATCTGCTTTATGTATTATTATGAACAAGCACCAAATCACGCAAACATATTGCAGTTGTTACTTTAACAAACATAATTGCGTTGTTGAATATCTCTTACTGAATTATTTTCATGGAAGAGCGGTTTATCTTACCGTAATGAGCGGTTTATTTTCAATACTTGGTTTTACACTAATAAATAACACATACAAGAGTGTTGTGTTTATCTGCATGCCGATTCAACCGATACCTGCTGGCCCTTATGAATCACACACTCAAGGCTGTTTATCTGCATGTTGTACGGCAGTTTAGATTAGCTGTTAACGCAATGCCCAGTTTTTGTTTACATCTATTAAACTACTGAAACCTAGAGGCGAAGTAACCCAAATATAATTGCATCATTTGTCATTGTTAGATTGTCCTTCTTTACCCGTTTACTATAATAAATCACAAGCACAAGATACAGGCACAAGATTGTTTAAATAATCAATATCTGATTGTACTTTTTTCGTCAATGACCCACGGGTACAGTGATGTTTACAGATCTTTATGTTTATGGCTTTTTCCGATAAAATTTACACGTAACACCCGCTTTATATTTAAACGTTATAAACTAGTTAATAAAATAAAAGAGAAGTAATTCAAATATTACTTTACCATTGTCAATTGTTAGGTTTTTTCTTCACAGTCGCTTGTTTTAAGAAGATAACACAGATTGTTTGCAATATTCGGGTATAAGGCAATAAACTATACAAAATACTTGCGAAGGAATACAAATGATAATCTTTCGTTTATAAAAACGCAGTTTCTGAATACGTTGTTGGTTTATATTTGGAAATGCTTCACGCAGTCTAAATATTTAATTTGCACTAGATACAGATTGTAATGATCTTGTTATTTACCACTGCATATATTGTTACTGAAATAATTGTATGCCGCAGCAATACGAAAAACACAACAACATGCAACTACTTTGACGCGTTGAACAATGTTTTTAGTTATACATCAATCAGGCATTCCACAATCTCGATACAAGGCCTGATTGTCTTTGATGAAATGTACAACGTACATGTAATATTAAACAATAAATTTTATAACAATATATTCGACGTCTATGGTAAGTCTGACAATAAGGTATGTAAGCCAAACTTCGTACATAAATACGTATATGTAAACTGACAAATGCGTAACACGGTTGGTTTTCCTCTTATAACTCACTTATCCGTCACATGAATGACAAGATCCAAACGGCACGCAATACTCACATACTAAATTATACTTATTTCCCACTTACAGATCTGTTTATCGTTTACATTACATGCATTTTTTTGAAATTTTAGAAATGTTTCACTTTCTTTTAGAATTTCGTGTATTACGATCGTAGACGTCAATATATTAAACGCAAATACTAGCATCGCCCAAATATCCCTAAATTTACCCAATTAGTAAAAGCAGAAATTAAAAGTGAACTATGCGGATTATCGATGTATTTATATTACAGCTTTCTCCGACACAAAGATATGTTTCTTTAATCTATAAAACATATTTTACGGATACGCACTTAACAAATATTAAACATTGTATGTCTTTTATCCATTTGCAAAACTTTTTCTCCCTCATTTCTTTGCTGTATGTATATTTATATGTAAGTCACCATGACTTTAATAGTTTGCTGTATGTATTTTTATACGTAAGTAACGTATACGTTAAGTAACGTATACTAAACCCTTTTTGCAAATAATGCAAAATTACTGTATTATTATAAATAATCTCTAAGACTATATAATTTAAAGTGACAAAGATACGTGCATGAATATAAGACCACGATTACGTTGTTATTAATATTTTGCAATATTTCTAACACTCAGATAATAAATCGTTTAATGTTTTTAGAACTCAGATTCTAATATTGTTCATGTAAAGACGTCCTAACCGGAAATTGCAACTGTATGTATGTATATGTAACTAACGCTGTTTGAACTAATGAGTGTTAGTTACTGTTCAAAATAACGTTTCTTCTTCTCTTCTTCTTTAGAAATGACTATGTTTGATCTTCAGAGTTTTAAGTATTAATTAATAAAATTGAAAAAAAATTAAAGAGAAAAAGAGCAATATAGATAATAATGGCTAGATGGTATACAATTGAATACATTGGGTATCTGTGCATACACGGCAAGGTATTTTGGTAACTAGTACATTATATCTGAAGTCAAGTTCCTTATATTTTTCACTGCTCCTATAGTTTAAAGCTCGGAAAGTCTTACCTCACACTGACCTTGAATCCAGGATAAATTCATTCACGAGCGCCGGGTCGATATGCCCTTTGCGGTGGAAGAATGGTCTTCAACACAATGCTAATTAAAGTGTGCTTATAGCGCACGAGTATAGAAGGAACACTCAAACGTAGTCAAATGTATTCATTTACATCATTGAAAAAATGATAAATGTATCGCTCTTTTACATTTCAATTGCATTTTAAATATTTCAATAGAGTTGCTATATATGAAAGCTTTCATTTCGTGTCTCTGCGGTATGCCATTATTTAATCTTCCATCAATACTCCAAACTTATTACAAATATGTCTTCCATATTTTTGCGGTGTTGCACCCACTTTTGATGACCATTGTAGTTTGATATATTTTTCAATAAGCCGGTGCAATATTAGGATTTTTATCATTCGGGACTACTCGCGGGAAGTTTTCATAACATTTGATTGGACATTGACAAGGTCAAAAGTGAAATTAGACAGTTACGACGAAAACAAGTCAATGACCCAGGAAAATGACCAATGTAAATAACAATATTAATGGTATTTACAACCACCGTCTCTTGTTAGCCACAAGGTGCTATTAGCATTATGTGCACCTATGCTCGTAGCACCCTCTGACTTTCAAGGGACGATTTGTAAGCGTTCAGTAGGGCGCCACACGCACATTTTGAAGGGACGCTTTTGTACATGAAATAAACGTATTCCCCGGTATTATAAAATGCATACAATAGGATCAGCGATTTGATGCACCAAACTGTCATGTTGCTATACAGAATATTTTCTATTTCTATACATGATATATTTCCATTGTGGTATAGTTGAATATCAATTTTTAAATGATTTAAGAAAATTGTAGGCATAATTTAAACAAGAATTTGAAGCATTTCCAGGCAAACAAACTGAACATATTCAAGACATTCGTTGTTTAAGATAAAACGATGCAATACGCGTGTTACAGCTTGGGAAATAGTGTATATGTACATGTATAAACTATCATATTCTCTACTACTTGAATATCGGGAGTGTAAAATAAAAACAAGAAACGTTTACAAATTATATAAACATTTTTTAAATATTTGTTTGGATACAAGGATAATTCTCAGTTGAAAAGTACGTAGATTTATTAAAAGCATACACTTCCTTAAAGGTGTGGCATTATGTAATGAGTTGTTCAATCTTGAACAGTATCGACATTGATTATTTTGTTGCTTAATTTCAACAATAAACTATTAATTTAAACACAGGCATTTGAATTTTAATTTTGACCAAAAATAAATTTAAACGATTTGACTTATAAGCTTATTGGGTCCGAGACATTTGGTCTGGATGTATCTTTTAATATGACAATGTATATGGCTAATACCTTTATTGACCTACCGTAAACTCTGAATATACACTGTATGTATACTTGTCATTCGTGGAAACAGTGGCCTTGGTTAAAAGTCGTTAACGCTTGGGAAGCAGGTTTGTTGTTTGAATGGCTTCGTGCAAATATCTAGGTTAATAATTCAATAGCGGATAGTCCATCACTCGACATGTAAAATATTCAGCCACCCGTCAAATGATGGATAATGACAATTGAATTAAAGTACCAAATTTATAAGCATGGTTAGTGCCTAAATAATTATTAAGAGGTTCAACAAATTTCAACATTTATATCCTTTCGTGGATGTACTTGTTAATTTGTGTCATATTTACTTACATTTACTACAATATACTGTCGCGTCCGCCGAAAACACCGAATGGGTAGGGAACTTGGGATGTACACTTGTTGTATATGCTAAACAAATACTGAAATGTATCGCATTGCGTTTTTATATTATATACATTAAAGTAGGTGTTGATTTACAAACTGGATATTTTCAAACGAATCACAGAGGTTGCTTTATGTATTTGTCTGTTTGTATTACTGGTTTAATTATCTTACACGTTTACATGTAGTTACGTTAAAAACAAATCCCTACCCTTATTCATAAATTACAAAAGTACTTATTAGTAATTGTTCATTAAAAAACAAAACACAGAAATTAGGGAGGGCCGTAACATTAATTTTTGAAACCAGTTGGCTTGTTTCCTTTTCCAATTACTAAATGTATGCAAATGCCTTTCTTGGTATAGACCATCCTAACAACAGCTTTGATAAAAATCACGTGTACATGAACGTGATAAGAAAAATGGGCTCCAGTTTTAAATTCAGTTAACATTAGTATTGTCCCTATCTAGCTATTGTTTGACGGTTGCTCAAACTATTTAAAACCGTGTGTATGCCGATATTTATAATCTACAATGTATCAGTGCCTGCATGTATCCGTCTGCTCGTAAGTCAGTAGAAGCTTCCACAAATGTTAATCGTATTTTCATTAATCCGCAATAGTATCTAATAATCGCACTTGGATATCACGTGTTTAGCGGTTTTACTATTTCATTGAAATGAGCACGTGCATAATGTGCGTGATATATTGAAGAACACGTGGTTATATTTGTCATATTCAATGCATGGAACTTAATCATTTACCAATAGATGGGGAAGAGTTTAAACTATCTGTGGCAAAACCTTGATCGATACTTCTCGAAATATATCCCTTTATATTATATAGTGGATATCTATACAAGGGGCCAATAGACCGTTTAAGGTAGAAAGGTCCTAATGAATTCAGAAAAACTCGCGTAATATCGGTTAACGTCGGCCCATTCGCCACTAACCGTAAATCTAAACGATCTGATCCGAAACAGAAATTATTTTCGCGAAAAAAAACATTACTTTTCGAATGTTGAGTTATTTTCAATAAAATTTGTGAAATAAAGGCTTATTTGTGTTTAAAGATGCAAGTAAAAATGTAGTTTGAACAAAAACAAGGTACTCTGGCATAGGGTATACCTTCAAATGACGCCATTTTTGGGAATTTCTTTTTACATTTAATCATGCCATTTTTGCGATGTCTGGTGTATTTCATTACACTTAAGTTAAACTAGTTATA
Organism: Congeria kusceri; assembly: GCA_027627225.1. Lineage (NCBI taxonomy): Eukaryota > Metazoa > Mollusca > Bivalvia > Myida > Dreissenidae > Congeria > Congeria kusceri. The sequence goes on from JAPFQT010000206.1 coordinate 34,510, forward strand.
AATAAACGTCCAAGGATTATTAGTATTATTGAACATAATTGTTCGTATATAAAAACATATCTGCGTGAAGGAGATACGTGCTCCTTGCTGTGAAATAACATTTATTCACAACAAAAAATTGGAAAAATAGTCCGCTGAGGAATTTTGACGAGGTCTACCGCTGTAAAAAAAAAATCTGAAAATTATGTATCGGCGAAATGATGAAAATGGTCTAAGAGACACATTTTTATCCAAAAACAGTGACATTTTACCAATATTCACAAGCTCCAAGAAGAGTCTTGATGAAGTTATCACAAAGATTTGCCAGGTTTTTTTTAAACTCTTGTTAACCCAATGTAATGGAAATGTCTATTGAATATTGTGAAACACACACTTATACAAACATGTTTATTATTTTTCTGAATTTGGTAACCAAGGATATGTGAACCTCAGCTAGTTACGGTGTTTGGCGTATTTTTACTCTAATGAAATCTGTTGTTTTTTTACCATATCCTTAGCTTCATTTAATGTCATAAGTATTGTTGGTCAACTTTAGTACTTATTTTTGTTATACTTTTTCATAAGATACTTCTTTAACGTATAAATTAAAGCTCAGGAATAAATAAAATACATTTTGACAATATGTCAATCGTGTTTGAAAGTGTACCCCATTAACATTTTAGGTTGAAGTAGAAAAATTAAGGGTTATAAAAAATCGCATTTTTGTCGAAACGTGTGGTTAGATTTTGTTTATATTTTACAGTTTAGTCTCATAATAGATTTAATGATCAAAGATAATAAGAAAGTCAAGGTCTGAAAAAAGTCCCACCAGGGGCTTTCTATCTTAAGGTTTTGCTACTAACATATTAAACCCATGCACAGCTATTGTAAACAAATTAATTTCAATTTATTGAACATCACACACGCATCAAAAGCTTAACCACGTGCACTTTTGAGTAAATTACGATAACTGTAAAACACATGATTGGATAATTATGCCGATTTATTTGCACATGATGGACATATCCTCACCACTACCCAGGCATACGCTGATAAGAAGGCATACCTCAAGGCTACCCTAACCCTCTCACCACTCCTATCTATTCGGCCACCTCTGTCTATTCGGCCACTTGCTTATGACGTAATAAACACTTAATCCGCGAATCCGCGCGTGTCCGAATTCTTAGCAAGTTAGCACATAATTCATATCGCTGTCATTAGAAGAAGAATATGCGACAAAACAGGTACAAACCGTTACGAATATACGAAAAACATTCACCGTAACATAAATTGCCTTATATTTTCTGTAAATATTGGTCAAAATATTCGCAGTTGAGGTTGCTTTTCACATTTCCTTCTCTCGTCAGCGTTTCGATGTTTTCTGTTGTGTCGGGTGACTTTTTCGCTTCACTATTCCGGAAGCGCTTAGTTGAGTTGAGGCCCGTATACGGGATTTTATGTCCGTTATGTTAGTATTAACGTTACCAATTAAAATCCAATTTACGTCAGTCATTTAATTATTTCCCCCCATTCTCTGTTAGGCAAATCCATCAAAGTGCCATAGCAGGTACTGACAGTATTCGGCAGAAACTATGTTGAAGGCTGTCTCAGAGGTACGATGTAACAAGAAATCCATACGCAAGACGGCTTTGGAGTACGGTATTCCATACCAGACGCTCCGAGACAGGATCAGTGGCAAGATCGATCCTGATGACTTTGGTAGAGAAACCATCTTCACGGAAGAAGAAGAATTAGGCCTCGTAGAGTTCACTGAGGTGATGGCTAGGTTGGGGTACGGCGTTTCTGATGCAGCCCTACAGATGTACGCCAGTGAGATGGCCTTCAGATTTGGGAGACGACCAGTAGACAAGCCTTTAAGCATTTGCTGGCTGTATGGCTTTTTGCAGAGGTGGCTTTCTAGGGTAGTGTCTAAAAAGCCGTAATCTTTAGATAGCAACGGGGCCCGGAACTCGACACCAGAGTCTGTAGAGTACTTCTACAGCAACCTTGAGAAGACACTTGCAGACTTGTGATTGCATGACCGTCCTCAGCATATATACAACATGACGAGACCGGGATAAGTCCTGAACATCGCCCCCGAACATGATTGCCCCCACAAAAGAGAAGCCACAGTCAGTGACATCCCCGCGCTCTGCAACAACCACGCTCATAGCGTGTGCCAACGCTGCCGGGAACCACATGCCCCCTTTCTTTGTCTTTAAAGGTGAACATAGTTAAAGGTCACTTTTAAAAACAAAGATATAGTGTACCGTAATTAACGCATAAAGTCAGTTTTTGAAAGTTCTTTTATTCATTCTGAATTTAATAGCTTTATTTTCACATTCGCCACTAAATAACTGCGTATGTCCCGTCATTATCCTCAAATATTATGGCAATATAGTTAGTAAATTATTTAAACAATAACATAAATTTAAATGTTGTAGTTTTTGAATCAGAAATTTCTTGATGAATATAAAAAACAAAAAAATAATTATGGTAATTTAACACATATCAGCTCTAAAATAAATTACATAAATGACCATTACATTGGCAAAAGAATGAACGAGGACCTCATGAAAGGTACAACAGCCGGATCTATGGCAACGGTGTCAGAGACTGGTTGGTCCAACGCAGACGTATTCAATGAGTTTATGGAGACCCATTTCCTAAGTATGTCAACCGCTCCGACATTAGCCAGCCCGTGCTGCTGATTTTTGACGGCCACACCACACATACGTCGCCTGAGATGATTCGTTGGGCCAAGGACAGGAACACAGGAACATCCATTTGTTTGTGCTTCCTGTCCACTCGATGTTGCGGTTTTCGGCCCGTTCAAGTGCTATTACTACTCCGAATGTGCTACCTAAATGCAGGCCAACATGGGGAAGGTGGTGACCAAATACGAGATAGCAAGCATTGCGTGCAAAGCTTACTTGAAGTCTGTCAGCCCCCCCTGAACATAGAGTCCGCATTTAAGAAAGCTGGGATTTACCCGTTCAACCGCAACGCCATCTTACCAGAAAAACTCATGCCGTGCGAAGCGTTCAGGGATGAAACTCCAGCGCAGAAAGCAAGCGCCATTCAAGGAGGGAAGGAGGCCGTTCTGGAGTATCTCAGCAATAAGGTTGCTGCCCCAAGCACAGAAACTCCAGATGCACCGTGCTGTGTTTGCAGAAGGAAGAACAGGAAGCGTAGCAAACCCAACCCAAGTGGTCGCGAGGTCACCGGGCAAGAATACGTAGACGAAATATCAGGAGCAGAACAAAGAGAACGCACCGCCCACTGCTCACAAAAAAGCCAAGAAAACCGTGGAGAAGAAAATCCCCACTAGTCCCTTGCCGTCAACAAGCGGTCTACACATCTCCATTAATGAAGAGTCCGACTCGGAAAATGATGATGATTACGTGTGCTGCGTGTGCGAGCAACGCCAGCCGCCGAATATGAACGACCGCCCACACTTAAAAATCCTGAGTTGGGGGCAGTGTGACGTTTGTGGACATTGGGTTCACCTTTCCTTCTGCCACGAGAAGAGGGTTCTGAGACGCGGCGATGAGTTCCTCTGCCACCAATGCCATTAAAATTCTAAATACTTTAATTGTTTGTTTTACTGTTAAAATGTTAACATATTTTAATTTATAGTGTAGACAAATTGACTTTTTACTTGTCACGTTATACTGTTTGTTGTATGTGTGTGTTTTTTTTTAAAATAAAGAAACGTTTTGTTAATGAATTTATTTTCAAGGGACAAATATTATCCGCACAACTGCCTAAACACAACAGTAAGGAAAATTAAGCACGCCCCTGCAGCGAACCTCATTATTCACGCGCGAATGATTGACCAATCAGAGTGGCCGAATAGATAGGAAGCGCCGCAGTGATCCAGACTTCTAACTGTCAAATGCTAAACGCGGTCAATATTTGTAAACCAGCCGCTTTCGGTGAAAGTAAACATTTAATCGTGTTTCTGATATATTTTTCGTTAAATATTTAGTGTTATATTGTTTATTTTATTGTTCGTTAATCGTATACGGTTGTTTATATTCTTAGTGGTCGAGTAGACAGGAAAACAGGCTATATAGAAAAATCTACTTTGTCTCTCTTATTAACCACAAAATACAGTCACGTGCGCCGGAAACACCTTATTGGTAGAAACATTTCATGGGCGTGTCTGAGGTTGAATCCAGCATACGTTTTTCCCTTTTGAGTAACATGATGTATTTCTGATATTTACATATATACGGTAAATGAAATCATATCAATGTTTGAGCATGAAGGTGACTTTGAAATGGCAGACATACATGTTCTCCCAGCCCATGTAGATGAATTGAAAGATGAAGATAGTGCAAGCGAAGACGAAGAAGTGGACGTCAGTTAGACCAGCTAGCGACAGCAACAGTACGACATACGGTGGAGCAGTAGTTAATGGACCTGCCTTCGAGCTATATAAAAGTGATGCATATCACTTGACTTTTGATAACCTATTTACTTCTCTGAAACGTGTGGGCAGGCTTACAGGTAAGGGAGTATCTTGCACAGGAACCATCCGAGCAGAGAAGATTGCCCAGTCAAAAATGTGAAGGCCATGGGGAAAAACACCAAGAGGGAGCTATGATTAAAGGTATGACGCATACAAAGGCCTCATAGTGGTGAGGTGGAATGACAGCAATGTATTGAACGTGGTGTCGAATTGTCATGGCGCTGAGCCTATTCAGCGAGCAACACGTTGGTCAAAACAGGCAAGAGCTAGGATCCGCCTTCCGCATCCATATCTTATTCGGCATTATTACCAAACAATGGGAGGTGTGGATATATTAGACCAAAACGTTCACAAGTATCGTATCTCTATCAGATTCAAAACGTGGTGGTGGCCAGTGTTCATGTATTGTACAGATCTTGCGGTACAGCAATCATGGCACATTCATCGTGCTACAGAGACAGCAAGTAGGCAACAATTTGATCGTTTAGGTGTCAGACAAGCCATGGTCACTGTAATGCTTGCCCAATGTCGTACCTATGTAGTCAGTCCAGTAAGACCGAGAGGCCGAATCATGCTACTGTCAAAAAGAATCCCTGACCACATCCAACTTGATGGAATAAATCGTTATGCACACCCATCAAGAGAAGTGCGTTGGTAATTGTGTGGAAAGAAATGCAGGGCAATATGCTCAAAATGTAATGTTGGAGTGCACAGAATATGCTTTGAAGTGTTCCACAGTATTTAGGTATTCATAATGTCAAACCCAAAGACTTGAAAGTCTTTTGAACAATAATTATTCATGTTTACATGTAGCATAAGTGTCAGCGTGTACACTTTTGTGCCTAACGTCTATTTGTGTAGACAAAATAATATAACATATTATATGTACACATTCATGGATTTAACTCTCCTTGAACACATTCAGTGAAACCTTAAAATGGTTATCTTGACATATATTCTGGAATTATATTACATATACCCATTTGCGCCTGTTGTCTACGTGTGTAGACACAATTTTAATTATAGTGCTAATATCCAAAAACTAGACTCAGCTATGTTATAAATATATACTCGTTCAATGTTTTTTACCACATTTTTTAAATAATTAAAATCCGGCACAATGGGTTAATAGTATACATGTCAACAACACTGACTCGTTCTAACAAGCATTCAGAGAATCATAGACAATAAGAGTAATAATGCATTGAGAATTACTTATAATTATAAACTTACCATTCGTGTTAATTTAAATAACGGTTGGTAGATATATTTATTAAGAATTATATAGAGTTGCATGTTCTCATATCTTGTCCTGGACAGGGTATTCAATTTATAAATAGATATTGCATCTTCCTATAAATAGACACTGTCGGAAGCTTTGCACATCGTACATGTCATTTAATTTGATCTAAATTTGGTATTTTTACTTTACGTGCCTTTAATGAATGCATTATAAACTATTATAGTTTTTATCCGACACGCTCGAGACGTGTTTTCCCAAAGGAATATAAATCTAATTCGCCACAACATAAAATAACTTTGCGTTTTTGTTATCACAAAATTAAGTCAAATCATTATTTTTGAGTGCCATAAATGTTCCCAGACGTGTGTTTTCATTTGGAACACATAGTATAAATGCTTATTCCATTACAAACGTGTTCAACGCTGATATTTATTCTCGTCATTGTGTTTTTGGAATCAATGTAACAAGTAGAACACATTTGATTTCCCTGACAAATACTACTTAAATTATTAAGATTACAAAATAATCACTGTAGACAAATATGAGGTGTTAAGATCGGTAAATTGTACGGACATTACATAATAAAAATATCTTAAACATATGGACTTTTCATAGTCTCACTGCGCCTTATGATGCTCTTGTGAATTACTGATGTTTCTACAAAATTCTCGTGTAGATGCTATTCAATCTATAAATAGACGTTGTTTTAATATAGACTATGAATAAATGCATTGTATACTAAAATAATCTAGTACAAACGCTTCACAAATATAATATATTTATGTGTAAGTTTAAAATGCTTATTTTTACTTTGTATAGATAAACTTACTGACTTATTTGGGTTAAACAAGTAGCACTGATCTAAAACATGGGACAGTTCATTTCTTTGATATGAAATAATGATATTCCTTTTATTTCAAATATAGAACATTTCATACTACATGAAAGTTCGCTATTTGATAATGAAAAATTACTTATTTTGTGCATTTTAAACAATATCAAACATTATAATATTAAATGCGTGTAGAATAACAAACTCTGAAAAAATGAGACTGTTCGTTTATAAACCAAATCAAGAAACGCATCAGTTTTAAATATTCATGTAGGATATTCAATTTACAATCTTAACAAACATTCACAACATACACCGAATATTTTGTTAAAGATATTTATTGTTGAACTCATCATACGTTTCTTTAACATCAGCAGGTTAAGATATATATCGTATCGTCTACTACGTGGCGCAAAGTTGCTCAGTAGAATTTGTTTCGTTATTTTGTTACAATCGTTTTAATCAACGTCATTGCGTGTTCGAAAAAATGCTAGGATTATGTCCGAACTAGAATGTAATGATAATGGATATGCAATTGCACTTGCTTCTCAGATAAAGTCGTTTGGGCATAAAGCACGTCATATTTTAAAGCCGTGTGTGTACTGACCTTACCAAGTTTCGCCTGTTTAACTAGCTTTACCGGCTTCAAAACATGTGTCGGATCGCTGTTGTGGTAATTACCACGCATACTCCGTTTAATCGTAGACAACATTCAGATATTTTCGTTGTCTGGCATATCAATTGATAACAAATATTTAACACATTTCAACTGTCACATACAAACATGATGAACATATGTTTTAAATATTATTTTAAAGACACGTCAATAGATCGGTAAACGATACTATATTCCAACACCGTTGAAAACTAAGCGTTACATGTTTGCGTTGAAAATATATTTGACATGTTATTGTCATCTCATCGTATTTTCCTTATACATAGAAACATTGGGCTAATTCGTACATAATTGACGTGTGTGCAAATTACTATAACAAACAATTGCAACTATTAATGTTGACACACTTTATATATAACAATTATATTTGCATATATTAATATATAATACATGGATCATGTCGTAATTGTGGGCAAAGCGTCACCTAAATATCCAAATATTTTTTTTTAATACAAATAATTTAAATCTTTAAAAAAATCATAATTGTCTGCCTAATGTGTAGACAAAACCCGATTGGTACACACTCATGGCTGTATTGGAATAATCAGGTAACAATTAGGCTGATGCAACGCCAAATTATCTAATAATTTTATTACAAATATAAGATATCGTAGTACATTTGATCAACACTGCTGGAAAAAGTTTTAACAGCGATTGTAAAATACCACTTGTCCAGTATTAAACTGCTTTCAGTTGTTGCAAAAACAATCACTTCAAATCTACCACAAAAAAATGAGCATCACTTATAAACTTATTATCATTTCTAAACAAACTAACTTTTCTGTTTACATATAATACATATTGTTCACGCATGCAATGATTAATATGTCTACACTAAAATGCAACACTTCAGACCCAGAACATACAGGAGTTAATATTTCGCTATTTAACAAACGCTAATATCTTAAAAACATATTTTGCTAATAATCACTTAATATTCAGATGGACATAAGCAAACATTGACAATTGTTCCATTACTGTGATTACAGACTGAAATGTATATGCACACACACGCACTTAAATATACTGCGCATATTATAAAGAAAAAATAACTAAAATCAAAATATATAATACAATCCAAAAATAAATTGTTAATGCACTTAGCAAAAAACAGATATAAATTATTCAAGTATGAAAACAAATATCTATACATACTAATACTTCATTACTTCCCTTTTTGTATTAACAATACAGTATACGAAAGAAAACAATATTATGACCAGTTTACAAAAATCTGGGTTTAAATGTGCATTATTTGTACACACATACTGGTTTAAACATAGTTAGTTTGAATAAGGATTGCATAGAGAAATACACAACATAAGTTTGTAGGATTGGAACGATAGCTATGCTAGTAGGGTTCATTTCCTCAATAGTACAGCTACATATATTGTGGCGGTCGTTTAATATATAATATACAATAAGAAATAATGTTGATGTTAAACAAGCTTGGAAATATGTGTTAAGCATAGTTTTTAAATATTAATAGGGATTTGAACTGGAAAACAAATCATGGAATAGAATATATGTATGGAACCAATAGTTATACTAATGCAAATATGCCTGAAGCGTCAATGAAATTATGGACTGCATCAAAAACAGCATAATTATCACTTTGCGAAAGATTACCATCCCCATACAGAAGTTTCCGCAGTGATATATATGTATATTCTCCAACAATTGTTGTAAGCGTAATTGTTTCGTACAGTAGGCAACCATGTAAAAAGAGGTAGGTGTTTTCTATTTTGCCACATCGACAAAGTGGCGATGAAACTAGGTTTCTGTCATAAAGATGCTTATTTAGAGAGCTACTGTCCGTTCTAAAACGTGTGTGCAATACTTGATGTCTGCCTTTTTCCGTAATAGAACAGAGAATTACCACGAGGTTTATCGGGGTCAAGGAACTTTTTAAAATCAGATAAGTTATCAACAAGCCTGGCTTCCTCAGGAAGAGAGTTTCAAGCCTGAATTGAAGAGGGCAGAAAAGAATTTTGATATAAAGAAGTCCTAGTCCGAGTGTCAGCTAGATGGGAGGAATTACGTAAGGATCTTGAGGATCGCTCACCTACTGATTGTGGTGACAACTGAGACAGATACCAGGGACATAGACCTTTGACAATTTTAAAGGACATAATGAGTTTGTGTTTTGACCTACGTGTGCCGAGGGTTTCCCAACAGGCTTCATTATATAATAACCTTGAGGAAACCAGTCTGGTATAACCAGATACAATTCGGGCGGTCTCTGTTTGGATTTTGTCTAACTAATTTATTTTCATACATCGTACAATCGTCCCATAAAACGTCAGCATATTCTTAGATTGGCCGAATGAAGGAAAAGTATATAACTTCAAGTGACCTTCGATCGAGGCGACAACGAAGCCGTTTCATAATATTGATACGTGACCATGCCTTAGATTTAATAATTTCTTTTTGTTGATGCCAGCTCCCATCATTTGACAAAATTACACCTAGATGCCTGTGGCTGTTTACTGAAGGAATGGGAGTATCGTACATATATACAGGAATATGAATGTATGCGTTCCTTTTCCGAGATATGACCTGTGATTTTAGTGGGTTGAAGTTCACTTACAACGGCCACCGGTAAAACTTTACTAAACCAAAATTTCGCATACTTAAGTACCGTTTTTCATGGAGATATTACTATTTTACATTATGTATTCGTTAAAAGGTTTAAACGTGATCAATAATTGATGTTAGTTCCATACAAAATGAATTTCTTTCATTATGTAATGTATGTGCAAGATTGGCTTTCCCGTGGGATTTCCTATTTTTCCATTGGAGGGTTTTCGTTTACCCACTGCATTTTTTCCCACTTGTTCAGCTTGAAAAGAAATCCGATGGGATTTATGTAAATTCTAAAACCGCGTTTTTATATCTCATGAACTTAGGATTTTGCACATGCACATACTATACTGTTCGATTTTATTCAACTGTCTCTGTTGAATACGTACACCTTTATTAAACGCGAATTTTAACACGGCACACGGCTAGTTATCCATAGATGAAGAAGGAAAATAACCGTGGGTTATTCTCTAACAAATTATGGGTGCAGCCTAATGTTTCGAAGAAATTGTTCCGTAAAATGCACGTGCTTAAAATAGTGACAGCAAAATTGTGACAAACGTACTACATATCTTAAATTTAAGTTCCCAAAAACGTTTTAGGTTTAAAATGTGTTAGTATGCTTTAAATTTGCGATTGTAAGCATCAAATTTCCACTGTACTTATCAAAACGCTTGACGTCATTCGCCCAATGTTTATCAATAAAATTGACGTCATATAGAATTGTTATTTATTGACGTCACAGAAACGCACGAGTGAACGTACTTTGCGGAATGGGCGGAATATAGATTAATATAGTTCTCATTTATAACCTTCAAAAATACAGACGAATTTTTTATAAAATCGTGTTAGAATGGACATATGTGACGGGTAATCGTTGGTTATCGCCTTCGTGGTTTAATTCCTACGCTTCGGATCTCCAAACCGTTTGTTATAACCGCAATAATCAACGCTTACCCGTCAATTATTTCTTAAATGTATTTCTTGTTATTAGCTCGTTCTGTTCCGTATAGTTTACGAGGGATTTATGACTTGTCCCAATAAACACAAAAAACGATAGATTCGTTTGAACTTTAATTATATTTAAAGCTCATACCATAGCTAGCACAATGTACTACGATTTTGTTTTGTAAACGTGTTTCAACTGTATGTTGGCTTTACATTTGATTTCTTTATCAAACATCTTTAGTATTCATTTATTTATATTATTTATCTTCAAAAGGCTATTTGTATAATGTTACATAAGTACATTTTACGACAAATGCAAAGATAACTAATTCTAAAGTCACTGGTAATCAAACATGCAGTTGCTAAATATGCACATATGATTACTATATGTGATTTGTGGGAACACTGAATTACACAGTTAACAAAAGCAGTGTTTCTTACACAAATAACATAGCGAGATTCGAAACTAGGTCACACTAGTCGTAAGTATTTAAGACATTAACACTAGTGTGAAGTTTTAATGCAACTTAGTTGCATTCGTAAATTGAACGATTGGATTTATTTCCGTAATTTGCACGACATTCCCGAAATTATTCCGAGTATAAAAACATTCAGATTTGATGAACATGTAATTATTCACCGATACAATATAATCGGACAATACAGTACAGCAAAATGAGTGATTTCCATGTGACATTTACGTTGCCCCCATTAGTTGCTCCCAAAGTGATTGATACACTATCCGTCTTAGAGCTGTCGAAATAATCAGTGCATGTGTATTTTCCATTTTTGCCCTTGTTCATATTAAATATAGTTAATAATCCACCACCAGAGATATTGGTTATATTAAACGTGTTGTGCATTGGTATGTTCAAAATGATGCACTCTATTGGCACAGATGAACATCTACCAATTTCAATTGTTTCGTTATTTAAATTAGTAAAATAAAGACTGAAAGTATTGTCGGCATAGCATGTAAGTCGAACATCTCTACCTTCGACGACCTCTGATGAAAGTTCCATCGTTACAGCACAGACAACTGAAATACATGTAGAAAGCGATATATGGATGGTATCACACTGATGAAAGCGATATATTTAGCGTTGACAATATACATGCATGTGACTACGGATATACATTGTGAATGTCATTTCCGATATAAACTGGCACTTATAATCAGTGCTGAATTTTACTCTTTCACACTAGTTAAACAGTTCTAAAATCGGCCTACACAACATGTATTCAAGACCGGTATTAAAAGCGACAAATCTGGAATATGACTGTTGGCATTTTGTGCTATAAACAATTATATTACCTGTCATCAAAAAGTGTTATACATCTCATGTTGCATGTCGTTTCCGTGTTTGGTAAGTTGTGAGTACCATTTAGATTAACATGTTTCCCTGCTGATTGATTTTAAGAGAATAATTGATACAAAACATAAAATAACTTATAAACAAGCTTAACCGTGGTAAGCATCATACATTAATGTAAAACTTACTTGGCAGCTGTGACACGCAACAAGTCATGCAGACCAAGGCGACCTATAAAGCAAAAGTATGCATTCAAGCAATATGCTGTGTGATTGGTTTTGCAGGAATTCTTGACTTATCAAAAGCATAAACAGCCTGCATACAAGATCACACGCGTCTGTCTAAATAGATCCGATATTCAAACGGAAGGATTGTTGAGGATCGAACCACTTTCATTCAATTTGAACAATTATATAGTTACTATATCTAATACTTGTATTGCCTAATTAAATCGTTTAGTTCAAGATTATTTCATACAGGAACCTTTAAAATTGGACAGATTTGAAAGATATGTTTTTCGGTCCGTTGCAGTCATGCATTTTCAAACTTACCTTTGGAAACAAATGGATCATATTAATCAAATTAAGATAACTGCAGATTTCCACGATCTTCATTCGCATCACTTATGTGAACTTCCTCGGGATACTGAAACATTATTTATTTTAAAAAAGTCGTGTATACAAATGTTGCCTGACTATTGTGTAAGTGTAGTTATAGGGTAACGCACTTGTAAAAGCTACGATCTAACTCATATTATTAAATCAGCTTATTGTATGATTCGAATAATGGCTTTGTTTTTTTAATGCAGAGCACATGATGAATTGCACACAAACGCAGTAAAGGAATAACAATGTGCTCTTGATCGTTTTATCATTTTAAAACAGCATATTAGCCTTATACACGGATTATTTTAGCGTTGGTAATATTCATAATATCATTGTTAAAATCCCTCCAAAACACAACACATTATGAAAAACCTGTTTCCTTGAAAAAATACCACTAAACCGTCCAACCGTCTTTTCAATACAACATAAACAAACATATGACTAAACATGAAACTAAACCTTGCCTTTAAGCCAGCATGGTCCGGTCTAAACCGCAATATGATTTAGATACAGCCTTTGTTTCATTAGTGATTTGGTCAAATGTTAACATTTAATTAAAGGGAAGGACTTGTTGAAAGGTTTATGTAGTTTAAAAAGCATTAATAGTCTTAACTTGACAAATGGAAGCATCTGAACTTAAGCGCGCAAGAACTATAGAAAGAAAAGCATAAACAATTGAAAAACAACACATGTTGCTCCCACTCGGATTTCGCACTTTAGACCTCGTTCCATCGTTTCCCGTTACAAACGCCTTACAATTTTCTCAACGCATAATAATACTAACGAAACGTTATTTACAGTGTATTTCCATCTTAGTAATGGTTTGCGAGTAGTATCCGTGAATTTTTTGTAGTTTTTCTCTATTTTCAATCGCGTAAGTAATACTCTTAAAAAAAGGTTGTTACAGTACAAAGTTTGGCTCTTTCCGTTTACGAGGATGTAAATTTATTGTCATGACGTCATATGGTTTTGTCCATATAAGGGGCTCCAAAGGGGTAATCAATAAGCATTACTTGAAGCAATAAAACCAGTAGTATCCGTGATCTTTCCTTTCAGTTGAACATGCGAATTTTGTGGTATACACCTCACGGTTTTAATTGGCCTATACTATTCTAAATTTCATTACCTACATCATTATGATGTAATATAATTAAATTGTATGCCAGATTAGCGGTGATAATGCGACTGCTATCATATGTGTATGCCGGAAAATGGTCTTTTGGTTACCCCTTTGGCGCACTCCATGTCCGTCCGTCCGTCTTTCCGTCCGTCCTGTCGTCCGTCCGATACTGCGCTTCCGCAGGAGATCTCAGGAACAGGAATTTGATGAAACTTTATATGCAGTATTCCTATAGGGTGGGCATGCGCATATTGTCAGGTTGTTTCGGTCTGAGGAATTTTCAGTGAGTTATTGCCCTTGGATTAGAAATAGGATGTTTTCTAAGGAAATGTTCGTGTCCGCGCAAGATCTCAGGAACTAATAACCCGAATTAAAAGAAACTGTATATGTGTATATGCAGCTTCCCTGTCAGGGTGACATGCGCATAATTCTATATGTTGATTGTTTAGGGAGTTATTGCTTTTTGTATATTAACAATATTACATTTTCATGGAATATTTTCCTTTCCGTGACATTGTAATGTGCTTCGGGCACGCCTGGCAGAAGATAACACGCTTTAGTAGCTTTAAACTACTGAAACATCAAATACATGTTTACAATTTTACTTAACAAATGTGTGTGTTATTAATGTACAATAACAGTATTGCATAATTTGCAAAGTTCATTAAATGTAAACCGGAAATAATTATCCTCAGCTTACGAAATAAACCGACTATCCAGTCTCTGTGTGCAAAACAAAACGGCTGCAACCCTGTTATCGACAAACGTTCATAATGCCACAATCAATGCAAGTAGTTCCCCTTACTTTAATTATTGGGAACAACATAAAAGGGTGATAGGAGAAATGCAGTTGATCAAGTTACTTGTAAATGAGCAAGCATTTATATCAACAGTCAAATATTATTAAAGATACTGAACTTCAGATGGGCATTAATATGTAAGTTTTTTTTTGTAGTTATGCCTTAATGGCAAAACGTGCGTACAACCATCATAAAAAACACGATCAAATACTGTAAAAACTGTATATTTCATTGAAAATAGAAGTTGAATAAATTCGCACTTGACTTGAACCCGGTTTTCCCGATTTACAAATACAGCGGCTTTTCCTACTATGAAGCACCTGATTCAAGTGTGCGCATGCGCGACCCGAAAAAAATTAATTGTTATGCGCGTGTCCTAAATATAAACGACACTATTTTTAATTACTCAATGGGTTATAGCGTCTGCAGACGCTATAGATTTTAGGTGGATAAAAAGGACGAAAGCTATTTAAAATCATTGTTTTATATGTAAATAAAAACATTTAACGTCTAATTGCTTAATGTATTGTACACGATAACGTAAGAAAACCGTATATTTTTGACTTTTTTTTCGTTTTTACAATTGGACCATCTGGAGTTCAGTCCCTTTAATGTAAGTTCAACCGTAAACAATGTAAATAAAAAAGTAACGAATCAAGATGTCAATCAGCCTTACGCATTTTGAAGATTTCGTGGGAGAAAATGAAATAATTTACCATGTATGCTTACTCTTTGGTAAGAAACGTTGACGCAATATTGAGAACACAAGATGGATAACAAATACTTATGGCTTTTGTAGATCAAAAACAGCAGCGACAGTGATCCCAAGAACACAAAGATGGCAAATGAAGTTGGTTTAGCAAAGGTCTAAATACATAATACAACGTGAATACATATTCAACGTCCATATAAAATCTGTTTGAATATTAGCATTTCCCCCATAACCCGCAGACTTTCATTGTGCACCATTTGTTACATACTGTACTACCACCACTGCATTTTAATATTTTTGTTAAGTATTTTTATTTTTAAATAGTGTTCAGTATTATTATAAAATTATGTTAAATAGTAATAAATTCAAGCATCGTGTCTTTATATGAACAAATTAATTTGCTATTAAATAGTTTAATGCGAACTTGTTTCTATATAAACGCAGCTAAAGAAAATGTACCTCATAGTTTCATTGCATTATATCTTTTAACAGTCTTAAAATGTTTGCAATCATATAAACAAACGTACAGATTTACCGGCTAAAACATACATGTTTGTTTCTCTTTATTGGTTGTCAGTTTCCAAATGATTCCCCACACAGAGAGGAAAGAAATAATGACTTCGAATATAGGTTTCGCTTTTATAATGTCACGTTGAGAGCTTTCTAATGTCACTGCAATTACAAATACAATGTACTGATTCATTTAACGGGGCGTATCGACGGTAAATCGACCCTACAATTCGATAATACATGGAGTAAATACTGAAGCACTGTTAAAAGCAGTATATTGCTGCAATAAACTGTGGACAAATAAATGCAGTTATAACATATAAGCCTAGGTCTTCGGATAAACTTTTGTGGGGGTGGAAAAATTATTAGTACTAGTAGTAAAATCAATGTGAATGAAATATACATGAATTAACGTTACACGCATGCGTTACATTATAAAATGTCGTGTAGCTTTGGAAATGTTTCGTTCTAACATGATACTCACTATTTTTTCTATAGACAAACTTATCGTTGTTAAACTTCCCAATAATCAACGATAAAAGAAGCCTGAGAGGAGCATAGTACAATATGGTTCTCCTTACAATTGCAAAAATATTGGTCAAATAATGTAAGAATCGAAATAATTTTCGCATTTTCGTTGTTTTTCGACCATAAACATATCTTCATCGACCTATATCTAATGTGGTTTACTGGTTTACTAAGTGAAATACTGAAGTAGTAAAATAAACACATAAATCAATGGTGGTTCGACCACGTATATATATATTTGTATTGTATGGTATTACATTTCTGTTTCTTGGAGTTAGAAAATGTTCCATGTGTGTTTTTTTTTCTTATAGGAGAATATACATGGTAAAGCAGAAAAAATAAAACGCCAATACATGCGAAGAGAAACGCGATCAATATGGCGACATATGCACACTACATGAGCGAAATGTATTAAGTTGGTAACACTATATAGCGCGTTTCAGACAAACCCAGTTCACGGAACATGAGACAGAAGAGATGATTGTGTTTGTTTTATGTGCTGAACACATACAAGTATGACTCGTAATTCTGAATATTTTAAAGGTAAAGGACCGGTGAATTTCAATATTTGTTTCACTATTTCTTCTAGAGCATATGCTCATATCGATTTTCAAATATAGTGGGGATAATTGTATTCGATCCTAAATAATATAACATAAATATAATGTATTATTTAAAAGGTATTGATATTGTAAATGTGTATACAATTAAAAATATAATGTGTATTGAGACTTAGAATTTGTGAACATATTTTGAATTTTATTCAATGGTTTCTGAAATAAAGATTTGTAACTTAGTCTAAAAGATTTTCAAAATTTTAAATATAGCCATAAAACTTAAAACGGCCTTACCCCTGGAGGGAATTTTTTAAAACGAAGAAGATCCATTTGAGCAACGTGTACAGAGAATCACTTAAGAAACATTTACATGTATGTGAAATTAATGTGTTGAATAACAAGTGGTTTCTGAGAAGGGGATTTTCAATATAGCCATATTAGGAAAAGTGGCCTCGACCTATTGCGGCCAATTTTTTAAACCAAGTGGAACCATTTGGGCAACTTTGGTAGAGAACCACCTAAGGAACATTTCTGTGAAATTAATTCGAAATCCAAAGAGTGGTTTTAAATAAAGCCATATTATAAGGAAAAGATTTTTCTTCTGGCGGCCATGTGTCTCAACAGAGCGAAACCCATTTGAACAACTTTGTTAGAGAACCACCCGATACACTTTTCCGTGAAATTATTTTGAAGTCCAACCAGAGGTTTTGACAGGAAAATTTTGATGTTTTTAAATATAATTATATAGGGAAAAGTGGACCATCCCCTGGCGACCATGTTTTCCAACTGAGCAGAACCATTTGAGCAACTTTTGCTAAGAACCAACTCAGGATATTTTCTGGGAAATTATTTAAAACAATATCCAATGCAAGATGTCGTTTAAATAATGTTTTTATTTATAGCTCTGATGGCCAGGTTATTCAGAGAAATATTTATTTAAAATTCTTTCATACTCCAACCAATAGCTCCGAACAAGAAGGTTTTCAAAGTTTCCAGTATAGTTATGGAAGGACAAACAACCCCGCCCACTGGCGTCTTTATTTTTCAACGGAGCGGAACCATTTAAGTAATACATTCGGTACAGAGCCACCCAAGGAACTTTTCTGAAAAATTATTTTAAAATCCAAACAGTGGTTTTTTACGAGATTTTCAATGTTTCAATATAGCCATATATGGAAAAATGGTCCCGCCCACCAGCGGCCATGTGTTTTGACAAAGCGGAACCATTTGAGCAATGTTGGTGGAGATCCGCCCAAGTAACATTTATGTCAAACTATTTTGAAATTAAACTAGTTATTTCTGATAAGAAGATTTTCAAAGTTTTCAATGTTGAAATGTGGACAAATGACCCATGGCGGCCGTGTTTTTCAACAGAGCGGAACCATTTTAGCAACTTTGGTACATACATTATATGTTATAATTCAATGTTTTTGACCCGATCGTGGATATAATTTAAGAAAATCATATTCAGAGTTATTATTGGAATGGCTACTATCGATATTCACACAAAATGCTTTAAACGTACCTTAGCTGGTAAAATCGTAATATTAATAAGCAGTTGTGCTTTGTTCAATATGCATTTAATACAATATAACGTTAAGGCCACTGTTACGATTATACTAGTTGTTACACGGTACCAAACCATTGTACGAACAATGAGACACAACTAAAAGGCAACAAACGTGTACCATACAAAAAATTAATGATGTCACAATGTTGACACAATGCAGCAAAGGCCGCTAGTTTAAGGCCTATGTGTACAGGCGAGGTTGCGCCTGCTGCTAAATAAGACAAATATAGGATATGCTCTGTAATATGGCTATGCATACACTATTGGAGCAGTTAATTTCACTGGTTAGTTTGCTATTATTTTACAAAATCTTTCAGATCAGCTGTTTTTAGAGCTAGAAAGCAACTGAATTTGCGAATTTTAATTGGTGTACTTAACTAAAAACGGAGATGTCAAGGGACATCGTGCTAGACTATCCTTTATATTTCGGTGTACGTGTTCAAAAAAAATATATGGGGCATATATATGTCAAAACACAAAGCTTAGTTTTACTATTATTGCGATGGGTGCTGAAATTACTGTTCCAAGTTTCAAAAACAATCATATGTAGTTTTAATTTTAAGGTCCTTTGAACTAAACTTGTATCTGAAAATCTTTTTAAACGGGGCATAACTCTGGCAATATATCAAACTGAGTTATAGGGGAATGTTGAACCTGATGCTGGAGTTTATGACAAACAAAGGTATATAGCGTGTTTTCGGTGAGTAACTAATGCCGTATAATTTATAAAACTTTTGAATGAAAACTTTAACCTGAAAATCTACGTAAAATGTGACAAGTTTCAAGCGGTTCTTTATTCTTAATGGTATATTAGTCGTATATATTTTCGTCAATGAAGAAACCTAAATTAACTTTGATGACGATGCATTTGTATAGCATGATTATGTGTTTAGGTATATAGTGTCATTAAAAAAGTATGTCACGACATGTAATGACATTCAAAACTACAATATTAGTTACACTTAAGACATTTAACTAGAGAAGGATATATTATAAGAATGACACATGTACGTACATGTAAGCTTTGAAGTGGTTTCAAATGGTGATATGTCACAATTTTCTGAAGATAATCTACAGTTAAAACTGCGTCAAGTAAGCATTTCCTTTGAGAATGTGCATGGTCTAACCGACCGATCAAACCGGAAACGGCATTTAGTCCACTTAACCACGAACGATAGATTGTTGTCTTGATACGCTGTCGCTTAACATGCGCATACTTTACGTGTTTCCATAATTTGGAAACAATATACTCATATATATATACAAACATGTACTATCAAGGATATTATAACTATAACATATAAATTAGGTAATGGGTCACGTGATTTATACGTGATAGTGAATGATTAATAAGCCATGTTTACGTCCTAACCACATAATGTCAGCATAAGGTGAACAGTCGGAAATGTACTCTTAATTTAAATCAAAATAAAACAGAAGTCAGGGCAGAAAATGTTGCTAATCAACGCATATTGTTGGAAAACACCGGGCGGACAGACCTGTTTGAATGTGCTGTTTTTGTCGATTTAAACGGTTACAGTCCTTAATACTTAATGAAGTGTGTCTCTTGTTATTATGCCACTCACACTAACACCGTTAAAGCTCGGACAAATTGATCTGACACCTACGAACGTATAAGAATAAGTTCAACGTCATTGGAAAATACTTCATACAAATAGCTGTGTTGTGTTTTTTTCAAACAAATTTGGGACGTACTGTTTACTGTCTTTAAACACTGCAGAATTGGTACACATGCATTCCAGTTGGAACTCCTTATGACGGTTTGGCACATTTTTGTTAGTGCACTCAATTTACGAGGACTGTCCAGAAAGTTTGCGGATATCACTGAGTTACGTATTTGTAACGTCCCTGTATCAAATGCATGTATATAATAGGAAACTCTTATGTTTTTTTTTAATAAAACATTTTGAATTTGAAAGAAAAAATCCGCATAATTATTTCAAATTATAATAATTTTTGGTAGTAAGAGAGTAAATGCCACTTAAATGCCATTATACACTTGTTTATGGTATTGTGTTCATTGATTTAGTTTCCTAAGTTTCAACTGAGTATGACACATATTCTCATAGACACAAAATGTAGTCGAAAACAGCAATCTGATCAAGATTAAATGCCATCTGATGAAATATGGTCCATAAATGTTAATACTGATGTATTTGACATGAAAACCAAGTTTTTAGTCAACGTCAACAATATTTGAAATATAACCAGACTTAATAGAGCTGAGAAATCTGACAGAGTTTCATTTCAATCAGACATTAAATGAAATCGCTAGAGTATAAACGCATTTTTAAAAAGTCTAAAATACATGTTATGTGCAAATTATATGGTATAACGGCTTGGCCACGCGGCGTATAGACTATAACAACAACAACCGCACGATATGTTTACTTTACCGACACTTAAGTGCCCTCTACATACTAAACCTGTGTCAACAAAAATTGATTTATTAATCAAAGTTTGCTCTGTATATTTGACTACTACACTACTTGATAAAATTGTCAGGGGTGTACGACACATTGTTGGGATAGAGCATGTTCTATTCATGTAAACTTTGGAATACAGTGCCAGATATGTGATTTTTATCCAATTATATTATATTATCCACCGGAATAAAATTATAAGGCAATATGATATAGTTTATATGATTACTTATATAGCAGTTTTTATGAGTTTATGCTGGCCATTACTCAACAATGACATTGCATTGGAACTTAATTTATACTACAAATAAAGTTGTTTATATATTTTTTTCAATGACACAGGGTATTCTATATTAAAATTATAACAATGCATTATATGCTCTTCATTTATTCCATTTTGTTATTCAGCGAATTATCCATTTTCCTTTTACCATGTCATTCCTTCTTATTTGTTTAACAAGAACACAAATCATTAATAAGCAAACATAAAGCAATACGTATTCTTTGAAATTTGCCATGGTTAAAAGGGAGGAAAATAAAAGTATTTCATAAACCATGGTTGACCATGGAAACAGATTTTAAGTACTCCCTCAGCAACCCACACCATGCGCTTTATTAATCAAGGTGTATAGTGTAGACGGACCTTTACAGTCCCATAGTCATTTATTAATGTATGTACATTATAACCACATACATAAACGACTTATGTATATTGTTACTTTGACCTGACCTGAACTTCCTTGAAACAGTATTTCCTGTCACAAGATACACAAACAAGGTATAAATGAAGTATTTGGATGTAAACTACTAACTTGAAAGTAACGATTGAATAAACGTTATTAAGAATGACAATTATTATATATTAATATTGCCTGACACTAATTGTACAATGACCAATTTAACCATTTAAGTAACATTGGACATAATATGATACCTCAGATAAATGGCCTAAAATGACATAAAATATTAATCTTTACATCACAATAAAAGAAGATTCATATTTTTTACCGCAGTTTACCCGTATACATTATTGCACTGTTGCATATCAAGAAGAACAACGTTCTAGGCAAGTTTCAACCTGACATGATTAAGAAACAGGTGGGTGTGCATACGTTTTGTATGTATATCACAATTAACCTACTTGTATTTAACTCGTTTATGAGCCAGCAAGACTCATTTTCTGTATAACGTGATACATTGATCTGACTACGATCCGTGGACGATAAGTGTAACTTTGTTAAGTGTAGACGACGGAGAGTTAATTGTGTCCAATGATCCTAGAAGTTTACCTGTCACTGTATGTTCCTGTTTTGTGCACTGAAGTATATATGCAAGATAGAGTTATGGCAATGTATGCTTGTAAATCTTGGTGAAAATGAAAGATGCCCCGTGAATGTCTCTTTATTTATGGAATTGCAGGCATTACGGATCAACCATTTAACTAACATATTTAAATGAAAACGAGGCCTAAGTTTCCTAGTTTTATGTTTGGTGTTGCGTTGTGTGTATCCTACTGTGTTGTATACGCACCTGGTTCCACAAACAAAGGGCATGACTATTTTGAAAGGATTTCTCTTTTGGAGACGTTTTATTTATCTGATAAGTCTTTGTGAAATGGTTATGGAGATTATTGCACGTGAACAGTCGATGTCAATAACTTTGCAGTTGTGAATGTACATGACTTTTGAACTAACAATTTAGAACGAGTTCCGACCAGCTAAATTAATACAAACTTGTTATGTGATCAGGAAAACACGTAAGACAATCAATTGATTGAATGTTTAGTGTGTGTATTAATGTTATAATGACATCATGTAGCAACAACTTACTTGCCATTATTCCCATGAAAAACGGAATACACAGCACTGGATACTGAAAGAAATAAACATGGAAATTTACCGACGCACTCTGAGTGATGACATAACAATTATTACGAATGCATGGACTATACATATTCTTAAAGACGTTTGCCACAATTTCTTTCCAACCTCATATTTTCTATAAACAAAATGTGCATAAATATGCGTCAATGTATCCTTAAACTAAAACAGTCTTAAAAATGGAGGTCACCGGCCTTGTTCCGGAAATATTGGGTTTTGAATACGGTAAAGGTCGAAGCCCTTTCATCAGTCTGTGTGGCTAGCAATGCGTAATATATAAATTATTCCAAACGACAGAATGTGTTAAAAAGTATCCCATATACACGCGTCATTGTATACTGAAACTAAAACAGTCTTACAGTATATAGGAAACCTTATTTTTAACAAGGTTATTGTTCTATTTACTGATATGTCTTAACATGCTTGTTTGGCAATACACAAGTGTATTTTGATAATTAAAACGCTCTACCTACATTAAATATTAAAATAATGAAATTAACTGGACATTTTAGTAGGACAAATTAGTACAAATAATGCTTTTTGAAAATTCATTTTTTATCAAATGCATCAATTTATTTTATTCCAATTTTGCAAATACATGCATCAAAATATACTTACACCAAAACAGTAATAAAAACGAATAGGTCCCCGAAATTGTTTGGGAAATACTAGCAAAACAGTTTATTTTATGAACATTATTGTGGCCAAATATGAGCATATATCGAATATACCTGTTGACACATCATTGTACAGATTGGGAAAAATGAATGAACATATTAATTTCCAAGTCTCAGATTTTCGTTAAACCTGGCTTAAACATTTGTCAATGTATACCAAAACTAAAATTTAGCATTCATAAAAAGTGTCAACCACAGTGCTTGTTTGGGAAAAAGTGGACTCTGAACAAGTTAGCTGCTGAACCTTTTATCCTTCACGCTACGTCTTCAAAGATGGGTTGAAAATATATGTAGATGTTAAATTGGTTTCAGATGTTTTGACATTGATCCGTTCATTTGAAGAGACCAAGGCGGCTCATCGTTCAATATCCTGTTCAACTTAAGTGTTACATACAATTATGTTGCCATTTGCAATGTTCTCAGTAATAAAGAATACAAGATCCCACGGTCATCAGGATAACCACAGACGCGTTATCACGTTATTCTCATTGTCATATTGTCAACCTTCCCCGAAAACATATTGCCCAGTCGTTCATTACATTTTGTCTAACATTTCCAATTAATAAATTTAAAAACAAACAACAGACAAATAAACCCACGACGGTAAAGGCAATACGCGATGAGAAAAATATTTGTCTTTTGGATGAACATTCATTAAAAAGTTTTTCTTTGTGATAGACTTTAACGAACAATCTACACATTGAAGGAAAGCCTCACTGAAATTAAAAAGACATTAATCTCTGGAGATAAGAATCTCCGTTATAAATCTAGATCACGACATGCATAACGAGAAACTACAATGCTATTATATCGCGGTTGATCGACGTGTTTAGGAATGAATCCACGTGCCACAGTGATAACTTATGGAGTGTAAGTCCGAGCAAACAACAAAAATAAATAAGGATTTTATATTTACCCGATTTTTTCATGGATAACTGGTAAGTAGGTTTATATTTATGTTTATTTTTTGTATTAACAATACGTTTTTTAGTTATAAGCTGTCCTCCTTTTGTTTCGAGAAACATATATTAAAACAGTTTTTTTTTTTCTCATTTATTTTACCATGTTTGACATTTACATTGATACCAGTTATATTTGTATACATAAAACATGGGTAATATAACATATATGACACATTCATTCAGAATTTTTGAGCAGTGCATAAGTATATAAATTACATTATAATTCAATCATACATAATAGTTGACACACATACAACATATATTGTCAGAATTAATTCATTTTATACATAGTAATTTACACACATACAACATATATTGTCAGAATTAATTCATTTTATACAAAAACAAAATATGCATACACACTCGCGGACAGACAGACAGAGAGACACACACACAAAAACACACACACACACACACACGCACGCACGTACACATACACACAATACACAGTGTGTGTTAAAGGTTCATGAAAACTAACATAACATTTTTAAACATTTTAAATGCATATAAGAGATTTCTAAGTTCTACGTTTTGTTGACGTTTTAAACATAAAAAAGTTTATATTGTTCAGAGCATGGGCACTTTATTTAACATAATATGTATTCAATGAGAAGAGCCTAAGTAGTATTGGTTGAAAAATATGGTATGAAGTGGATCCATTTTTGATTATGTTTTGCATATTTGTTTTTAATTAGGGCAATTTCTGCTTCTGTCTGTATTTTTATCTTAAGATAATTAAGAAAAATGTTGAAGTTTGGGATGCATTTTTTATTTTTCATGTTAAATATAAATATTTTCATTAGAATTAGTATAAAATTCAAAACATCGCTGTATACTTTTTTGTCGATAATGCCAAGAAAGGCAATTTCTTTGTTTAATTTTATTTTAATATTCATGTCTTTCAAGAAGTATTGCAGTTTTGTCCATGTATGTGCATTCCCAAAATAGGTGGTCAATTGTTTCAATATTTGATTGGCAAAACTCACACAAACTACACGCTTTCAATCCGCTTTCAATATTAAAACAGTTGTTAAAATATAAGGTTATACAACTAACTGGACTATATATCTTATGATACACAAAACAATGGTGACTCGTCAAATTCAGTTTTGCCTACACATACATTTTTTCCTAAACACTAATGTACCCGGTTTCAATTAGTGGGACATGCAATACTTGTTTAAACCATTCTTCAGTCGGGAATAATTTTATAATATTTATTCATGTTTATTTATTATTCACTATATTTTATTTCCGTATTTCCATCTGTAAACTGACATATTATGTAGAAGTAAAAGCTTGTGTGCTGTTTAAAGCACATACATATATTCGCATAGTATTAACTTCCGTATGAGTATAGTTTGATTTAGTTTCGAGAGTTTCTTTAATATTTGTTCTGACAACATCCACACATCATTTGAGCGTGTATGAGGACGTTCTACATAACGACCTTATATGGTGTAATTTTCGATAGAAATTACTTGTGCTGTAAATTACCATTTTAGTACGTGTGTGTATTTGGGATATGCATTGATAACCATTTTCATTATACAAATTTAATACTAGTCCACCGGTAGAATTGACGTGCGTGCAACCAAAATATTGTCTTCAGCGTAAAACCAGAAAATGTAACAACATTTATATCATTTTCTGGCAACCCAAATAAAAGCTATTTTTAGTTGCAGTGATAAAGTTATAAATATCTTTCCCGTCTTTTCCACGAAGGCGAGTTATTGGAATTTAGAAACAAAACCGTAAATGAATGTTACGGAACAAACTTGGAAACAGCATAATGATTTTTTTTGTACTTTTAAACTATAACGAAGGTACAAATATATTTGAGGAATAAAACCTTAAAACTACGTCTATGTAACATAAACAAGTATCATGAATAGCGGTCGTTAGACCTTCATTGTTTTGAAAACAGTGCACTATATTAATATTTAACAAATACATTGTAAACATTATGTGTGCAATAAATAAACAAACGTACAGATATACTGGCTAAAACCTACACATTTGTGTCTCTTTCTTGGCTCACAGTTTCCATATGATTCCGCACACAGAGAGGAAAGAAATAATGACTTCGAAGATTGTAATTTGACGTTAAGAGCTTTTTAACTTCAGTGGAATAAAACATTCAATGTACCGATTCATTTAACGGGGCACATCGACGGTAAATCGACACTACAATCTGATAATACATGGAGTAAATACTGAAGCTTTTTTAAAAGCAATATATGGTTACTATATACTGTTGACAATTAAATGAAATTATAACATATAAGCCAGGGTCACTAGAGAAACTTTCACGGACGCGGAAAAATAGTAGTAGTAGTAAAATTGATGTGAATGAAATATACATCAATTAACGTTACACGCAAGTGAGCGTAGGACATGTTTCATTCTAACATTAAACTCGTTATTTTTATAAGAATCGAACTAATTTTCGCATTATCGTTGTTTATCGACCATAAACGACACTGTGACGTTCTAAATCTAATGTTGTTTACTAAGTGAAATACTAAACTAGTAAAACAAACACATAAATATATGGTGGTTCGACCACGTGTATTTATTTGTATTGCATGGTATTACATTTCTGTTTGTTGGAGGTTTGCAAATGTTTCATGTGTGTTATTTTGTTTTTGCTTATGGAGAATATACATGATAAAGCAGAGTACGGAGGACGTCAATAATATAGACGAGTAAAGCGATCAATATGGCGATATATGCACACCACTTGAGCGAAATGAACGCAGTTGGTAAAACTATAATACCGCAAATCAGACAAACCCAGTTCACGTTCTTAGAACATGAAAGTATTACTCGTTATAATGGATATTTTATTCAAGGGCTTGTTTAAAGGACCGGTGAATGTCAATAGTGGTTTCACTTATTCTGCTAGAGCTCATTTTCATATCGATGATCAAATATATTGAGGATAATTGTATTCGGTCCAAAATAATATAACATATTATGATATATTTAAAAGCGTATTGATTTTGTAAATATTTATAACGCACTAAAATGGAATGTGTATTGAGACGTAGAAATTGCAAACACTATTTTCAGCAACGTAGTAGAAGTAGTAGTAGTAGTAGTAGTAGTAGTAGTTGTAGTAGTCGCAGTAGTTGTTGTTGTTGTAGTAACAGTAGTTGTAGTAGTATCAGAAGTAGCAGTAGCAGTAGTAGTAGTAGTAGTAGTAGTAATAGTAGTAGTAGTAGTAGTAGTAGTAGTAGTAGTAGTAGTAGTAGAAGTAGTAGTTGTAGTAGTGGTAGTAGTTGTAGTGGTGGTAGTAGTAGTAGTCGTAGTAGTAGTAGTAGAAGTAGTAGTAGAAGTAGTAGTAGTAGTAGTAGTAGAAATAGTAGTAGTAGTAGTAGTAGTAGTAGTAGTAGTAGTAGTAGTAGTAGTAGTAGTAGTAGTAGTAGTAGTATTAGTAGTAGTAGCAGTTAGATATTACGAAACAAACATGTTGATTGAGTGAACTCTTTTTTTCAGTTGGTCAAATACGGCAGATTGATCCCAGAGGTGGAGGACCTCCAACGAACAACTAGTTTGTTTCTAACCGTGTTTAGACAGAAACGAGTTGTAGCAGAGACGAATGTAAACACATTTTGCCAAGAGCTGAAATGTAAAGGTTTTTAGACAGTTAAAGGATGCCAACGGTCTTTTGAGAGGGTAATTTCCAAAACATGTATCGCGGAAAACTACTTATTTTCTTTGCAGGCTATATATCAGTAAATCGAAACGAGAAAGGGTCCTTTTGCACAAATGCAACATTTCACACCCGTTGTCTTTCGTTTTAATTATTTAAGATAATGTATGTAATATGTATTCTAATGTGTAAATCATGTGATTAATTGCATTTACAGCTTATAAAAAAGTACATTTAAAAAAAATAACTTTAAAATAATAACACCCATACTTTTGCTATTTGCTTGTATGTAACCGAAATATTTACCGGAGTTTCCTGGAATAAGACCACCAAATTAATGCGCTACATCGGTTATAATTGACTCGTTGCGAAAGTGTTTTTTTCTGGTTACCAATTCTAATTTTTAATATTCTGACAACACATTACTGCAATTGTATACTTTTAAACTGTACTACGGACACTCGAGAAGTTGCATCGAATGATATATTTTGACTCAGTAGGCTACGAACAAAGATCTATAAATAAACATGTTTATTTATAGATCTTTGGCTACGAAGCATTAACAATCGGTGCGCCTGACTATAACGCTTCATCGGTTATTCTGGCAATTCATGTTCACTTGTTAACTGGCATGTATATAATAACGTTTGCATTTAATAATTAGCGCGAACAAAATATGTATTCGTTACTTACAAATTAGTTTTAAGTATGATGTCGTATACTATTCAATACGAAGCGAAATCATAAAGTTTAAAGGTGGAAAATTGAGCTTCATTCAAACTAAAGTTTCCTTTTAGCAAAATACCCTCATAATTCACGTGCTTTTAGTTTATTGTGTCGCAAACAGTCTCTATTCGCTGCCAGCGTTTTGATTTGTGAGCTTCGTGATGTTTTATTACCTGCAGGTTTGTAGATAACAACTACTGATGGAATTGAAACTTTCAGAATGTTAATTGACCCAAATATAATAATAAAACGCGTGTCGCTCACACATCGAGAGGTTTATCATTTTAAATCAATTGAAGTTGATACGTGACAAACGTGTATAGGTGTATCGCTAATGTCAACCCTTAAAATACGGTCATTTGACGTTTTTTCCAACCGATTATGCTAGGTTCTAACGGGAATTCGACACAAAATCCAGTGCGTTATTTTAGAAGTTCAAAATTATATATATACGGTCACGCTACACGCGACAAAACCGAAACTCAAATGTAAACGGTCGTTGAACGGTTCAGACATATAATCTAATCATTGATTGATTGATTTATTATATTGGATGATTGATCAATTTGCATTTTTCTCTTCTATGTATGTACATTTAGTAATACTTTACATTTATAATAAATATCAGATTCAAGATAGTACATACCTTCTCGATTGAAACCAATATATAATTACTCCAATATCGGGGCAGCATGTCAATGTCTACTAAAATATTGTATATACATGTATACATGTTAATAACTGGACCCCCACTTTAGTTTTTAAATGATTTGAAAGCAAATCGAATGGACGACAAACAGGTTCCTTACTAACTGTATAACAATGTGTGTAAAGGAAATAAATATCTCATCTGTAGTAAACTTAAATATCTACCTTCACATTCGATCGTTAATGCCTTGGATGTAAAAGGTAAAGTATAAGATGGATAAGTCTTCAATAAGTGAATACACATAAACATAGTTCTAAGCTTCATTTATTGGAATGGTGTGCTCGAGTTGTATTGATGGTGGGTAAACATGTTTGACTTAGTATATGATGTCAACTGCTATTTTTTATTTAGTTCATGTATGAAAAGAAGTATTGCTTTTCTGAGGTTGTTTATAGTTTGTGTACAGATCACATTAGACCTGTTCAGTATATGAAATACATATACGCAGACATTTAATTTCTTTTGACTTTTTTACACAAACAAAACATAAATATAGTGTTAACGTAACTTCATTTCGTAAGTGTATTATGATCGTGAATGGATATGGCCATTTAATACGAACTATTACTGTATGTATGCGACATCCGTTAGTGACAATATCCGTTACGAATTTGATTGATGATCATTTGCCTTGACATTGTATTCATACTATGTTAATATCGAGTGAAGTTCGTGTCCTTCAATTAGCTGCATTTGTTTGACTATCGGACATCATTTTTATATTGTGTTAACATTGAGTAAAGGTTTTGTCGATCAAATTGGTTTGACAATCTATAATGGTTTGTAACTTACTCGATTAAGTTAAAATCAATCGAATCATGAAACGACATGGTGTACGAGAAATAATTAGTTAAAGCCCAGAAATGTGGCTGTCTATTGCCCATTGATAGATTGCCTTTAAAAAGTAATGTACCTAAGACATCTTGATTTAAGCGGTGTAACCATAGAAGATTTGGTTGATGCCAAACATTTACCACGAAGTAAGTAAAGATCGGGTACCAGAACAGTGTGTGTTATGAAGCTGGTTTGAACATATATAGTGTTTTGTAACCGACTCGATTAAGTAACAATCGATCGAATCATACAACGACATGGTTTACATGAAGTAAATAGTTAAAGCCCATGCATGTGGTTGTTAATCGTCAATTATAGAAGTACAGTCCTATAGTACTTTGGGCAATATAAATTATCCGGTATGTACACTGCTATGTTTATTTTTGTCTTGTAAGAAATTAATGGCACATCGTCTAAAGAGTTAGTAGGTACGCGGTAGTGCTTTATACTATAGCGGGTTCATGAATATGTATTTTGATGTAAAATGTAATCATTTGTAAATATATTCTAGGATGTCCATGCATAGGTGAAAAGAATAGGCAACGACTTTATAATCAGAGTTCCAATCAAGAATGCATAATCCTGTAAGCCGATAAGGCTATGCCCTGAATTGAATGACATTGTATCATTATTTTCTTATGGAAACCCGCAAGTCTAAATTTAGAACGTTGGCAAACAAGCATGTTCTGGATTCCCAAATCATGCAAATCAAAATATGAAGATCTACAGGTAACACAACGCACTGCATAAAATCACTGTGATTGTTTCATATAGCTGCCTGTAATTGTATAATATACCTTAAACCTGATACTATTTATGCATACACTTTTATTTCAAAATGTAATTATAAACTATTTTACAGAGACTTATTTGTATTTGTAAATGATACAATACCTGTCTAATTGTATGCATTAAATACTTTCTTATATCGCAGGTAATATAATAATTAAGTTAAAAACTGATAAAAATATACATTTGAACATTTTCCAATTATGCTAGTACATAATTGCATACATAATTCAACGTAACAAATTTACCACGAACTTGATATATATTTTATGAATGTACAGCACACAATTCTACCATATATCTTATTATCTTATATGGCAATTATTTTCAAGTGTTGCTATGGTTTTAGTTTTCGACACAACACACAGAGGTTCAACAGGCATGCATTGGAGTGTTATTGTGGTCATCGCTGTTTCAGGACGTAAGTCATTTTCCATAGTGTGCTTAACAATAGAACATAAACACAACTAATGCATTCCCGATATTTAAAATTTGTTATTAATATCAACTGACACTAAGTAAAAAAAAATAATCTTAAATTCATAAAGGTATTCTTCATAAAAGAATAATGGTAGCTACACTCGTATTGAATTTGAATTTAACGTGCATTCATTCTTAAATGTGCAATGATAATATTACTAACGTTTTTAAACATGATTGAAACAAATGTTTTGAAATAAACACATGCATTTATGCAGACCATTTTTACAATTGTGTTTTCATTCGAATTTCTTACGTGTTGTATACATTTGAAAAAACACAGTGTTAACTGGAGGGCAGATGATTCATTTGGAAATTCTATAAATAACTTGACTCTGGTATATCATCACATCGTAATCCAATGTGTAATCCAAAATGGCCGCGCCGAAAAAAGCAATAGTATTGAAATTACGATCAACAAATGCGAAGAAAAATGTTGACATTTATCAGGAGGTATTATAAATGATGTGATCTGAGTTATTAATTACCCAGAGAGCAGTATGATAAATAATATGAGATCTCATTCTTCTGTAGAATAAGAATATTATGTTCACCTCAATTCGTAGCCAACTGGAGTTTTGAGATATGCAGAGTTATCTTCTGCATCATTTATGTGGAACACTGAAAGATACATAATTGCGTTTCTTAGTTAAGGTGCGTTTGACATCGGAATGTTATTCCAGATGAGAACATGTATGCATAATATGCTATTTTGCTTCTTTTTTACTAAATGAATGGTTCGAGTCCTAACCAGATCCATAAGTTATAGCTTGTTAGTTCTGCCTTCCATAACTTACATTGTCGCTTTTTATATTTGGTTTTACGTTTCGCGACATCAACAGGTGTAGTCAGTACGGTATGAACTGTTCGCTGAGGTTTCTTTAGCTAATTACTTGTGTGAGATTGGTCATGAAATAATTAACATTCCATTTCCCCCCCCCCCCACCCCTGATTCAATTAGGGTATGTTTCAGTTTCTGTCATAAGTGTGTGCACTTGGTAGTGGCAAACCAATCAGTTTCGGTTTGCCCTACTTAGATCGGTATTCTGCCCAGTATTTCTGTTCGGTTTTCCCGACAAAGGCAGTGTTTTAGTTCATATTACTAAAGTTAAATCTAATATAAATGCATACAACTATTGTTCTCTTAAATCTTAACATTTTGAAGTCTGGTAGCATTTCACTGCTGTATTTATTAAGACAGAGTTTGATGTCGTTCAGTTCTAATGATTTGATAATTCTGTTCAGCTGACTTCTTTTGTTTATATTGCAGACAAAAAAAAACAAAACAAAAAAACAATAACTTTGGAACACAGAAAAAAATGAAATGCTTATATAACATAGAATCAATTAAATAATTGACCCAATATTCAACTCACATAAGTAATGTCAATTCAGTTTTGGGAATTCATGTTAACATATAACAAAACAAAAGTATCCCACATACTTTATTTGATTAATAAGCATTGCACATAATGCACACACATAATTTAGTTAAAGAAACCAAAAAGATCACATAATATTATATTTTATATTGGTGTAAATGTCACCTGAGTGTTAGCTAAAAATAACCTAGGGTAGTATTTAGCTGGTCTGCCAGATTTTCAGTCAAAGCCATGTGTTGTATTTTTGGTGAGACAACTTTGCTTAATGTAGACTTGCGAAATTCAGTTCACCTGTAAAAAAGGACCTGTGACTAAGTGTAAAGAAACATTGTGTACGTAGGCACGCATGTAGAGGTAACCATAAACAAAAACATATAATGCTATTTAGACTTTAGTACTCCTAAACAAGAATTATGCCTACTATTCAAAGCATATGTAATATATAAATGGAGTTACATTGCAATTGGATTAACTAATGGTAAATTGCTAATAAGAAACCATGTATATATAAAATTAACGAATAAACTGAAACACATGATACAATAATATGACCCGTAATAATCATCATTTTTATCGTAAATGATCGTACAAATGGAAAATAACATAACTGCCATTGAAATGCATACACTTAATTACTTTATACCAATGATCAACATAATATTCATGCATTGAAACATATCATAGTAGATCTATTTATAATAATAACGAAGAAATACACCAAAGCACAACTCATTTTATAAGAAAGCAAGTAAGTGTGACGTGTCATAATGATCATTCAGAGCTCCAGATAAGAGGGGTATTTGCGTAAATACCATTTCATATATTGCAAATACCATTTAGACACTGTAAATAGGGGGTACTAGTACCCTTTGGAAAATGAAAATGGGGGTACTGGTCAACATCGAGAACCTCGCAAAAAATTTATTAACTTTTAAAATCAAGATACCTAATATATCTAATTAAACACTTCCACTACTTTACACTATTTACATACTTTAAACTATATACATACTTCAGACTTAATAACATGGGATTAGAATGCCATTTTAGGCCCACTCCTAACTGAAGTTCTGAAAATACCCTTTACTATTTTTCAATACCATTTAAAGCTGATGGTCAGCGGTTAAATACCATTTTACAAAAGTGGTCAGGGGGTACAGTATCCTTTAGGGTAAAACCTTACATTGAGCACTGATAATTCTTTGTAATTTGTCTTATGCATGGGTTTCCCTGTTTCATCTGAGGTTATAATAGCTGTTATGCTGTGATAGTTTTTTTGTGGAAGTAGTATTGCCTTTTTTTTTCCGCCGGCAGGTGTTTCATGTGCTTATAGAAAAACATGTTAGTGGAATGGGAAAGCCCAGTATTTCGGTGTGTGGCTTTATTACACAGGTATGGAGCGCAATATAGTTATCATCTTCCTTGTTCCCTATGTATCAGTGTTGGTTACTGCACTTTTATTTCTATTTTGTCATTTAAGGAAAACACGATATAATACCTATTATATTAATATTGTTGTGCATAACGCCGTTTTGTCCGTCATGCCCTTTCGTCAGCCCGTTAGTCCTACCATGTCGTATTTTTTCTAGACTATTTTCCAGCAAGCACGGGTAGAAATATAATGGCATTGCTGCAATAAGTGGGTGTGCATTGATCCAAGACGTTCCACTTGGTATTTTGTTTTAAACAAACCTTTTGTATACCTGCAAATAATATACAGTTCGATGTACTTCTAAACAACAACTAGATGTGCTTTAATGACACTTTATTGGAAGCCTCAGTACCATGAGTAGGCGTGCAATGTGTAGGAACATTACGAGTCAGTGATTTATCTTTTCTGTATCGAGTTAAGGACCTTTGGCCTTGTCTGCGAATATAGTGGCCAATACTTCTCCGGGCTACTTCTAGACAGGAATTCAATGACATGTTACAGGAAGCTTGAGAACTAGGAGAAGATTACAGCGATGTTGGTCATTCTACCTCGATAATTATGGCGAGTGTAAGCGCCTTTGATTAATCATACGATATGATGCAATATGCATGTCCTGTCAACATCTCAACAACCACATATGCATTGTGAAAACCTTCTGTACAATGAGCAGTTGAGCCAAATATCAGGAAATTATGGACCTTCCAATAATGTCAAATGTTATATGTAATGGAATATTTGGCTATTTTAACTGATATCAATATAATATATAACTTTGTTTGAAGGCTCAAAACTATGGGGACTGAGCTTATTGTAAAGACGTTCTGCTTAGAGTTATGGGTCCGCGATTATATATAGTTTTTACTATATCGCTTATGTCAGCGCTGTTGTTTAGAAAGATTTGTATTGTATCGAAACCGGTAATTGACGAGATTCTTAAATAACGAATGTGATAACACCTCAGTAATGTTCTTACAGTTAATGATGCTCAATTGTTTAAACAAATTTGCATTATTTGCATTTTAGTATGGTATGTCTGATTCATGCTGATGCATGCTTAAAATACAGGTTTTACATCCGGACCCGTATTCAACAACCCATTTTTAGACTTAAGAATACAGAATATATATTTGACTCAAGAATTAATACATGTGCGTCGCAAATATACAAGGCACAAATGTTGTTATTCCATTAATAACTTATTCTAAATAAAGGTTCTTAAATAAGCATTGGTGAATACCGAGTAAAAATCAAATTAACATCCGTTTTGGAACAAAACGCTTTCAAGAATATTCTTTATTCTTAAGTCTTGAGTCTAAGAATGGGTTGGTGAATACGGGCCCTCATGTGGTCTTGCAGTTCTAATGATATTAAATAAAGCATTTGTACACTTCTCATTTCAATCAATCGACAATTTGCATTAAGTGGGGAGCATTCATTCGTTTTACTTATATCCCTGTACGTAACTGTAAAGATTAAAAGATAAGTGCCATTTTATCAAATATTTATACTGTATTGCAGATATGTATTGACGACGAATAATTAACGGAAATTATGTATGTTATTAATCCAACGCTATCATTTAAATTAGATGTATCAATGAACTGTACTGCTATATCATTAGATCGACTATAATCAAAACATTTCTATGATGTATTGTCAAAGCAATATATCAATTATCGATGCTGTGCAACGCTATATACTAGGCTTTTAAATGGTAAGTTCGCATGTACTGCGCATTTTTTTATTACGTAACATAATATATGAAATCCACCAAGTTCCATTATCCACGAACTTAGGCCATGCGACAAGATATGTTGGTCTATGTTTGCTTTTATTTCAATTTCTAATATTTCATTGTCTATAATGGTATAGATTTTCTTTTTTCGAATCAGGTATTTA
Source organism: Congeria kusceri (assembly GCA_027627225.1). Classification (NCBI taxonomy): domain Eukaryota; kingdom Metazoa; phylum Mollusca; class Bivalvia; order Myida; family Dreissenidae; genus Congeria; species Congeria kusceri. The sequence continues at coordinate 70,835 of JAPFQT010000206.1, forward strand.
GAGTTCTTTTTTTAAACCGACGTGGTCCATATTTTCATCAGATTTCATCGGATTAAAGTTCTCATGGCAGCGCTTTTTTCACATTCAAGGATTCTGCACCCTACTGAGGATGCAAATTTAAATATACGCAGACAATAGCATACCTTTATGAGCATTTTTGCTTGCGTTGTAATGATATAGACATAGAAACGCGTGTATATGCTGTTTTTAATTAAACTATGTTAACCCACATATTATTAATTACTTCATGTGACAAATCTGTTATTACAAATGCATGTAACATTTTATCACAGGCGACTCCAATCAATAATAATATTTTATATATTTAAATATATTTCCTTACCGCCTACATTTTTGATTTCATATTAGAGATTGTGATGAATTGTTTGACAACAGTTTCTCTGTCTGTCTGTCTTGATGTCTGTGTACCTGTTTCTCTGTCTGTCTGTCTGTTATCGACTCCCCAATAATCAATGTAATACAAAAATCTACGTAAATCAATATACGATCCACTAATTTAATTAGTCCTACGACCTAATTCAAAGGGCAACCCAGGGCTTCCGTAACTGGCCAGTATATCATTTTTCCATTAAATAATTAGTTATTCATTACAATGTAATTTCATAATATTCATTATATACATTGACATCATATGAATGTGTGCAATAAATTTACAACTGCCAGTATTTTTGCAAATAAATTACTCTTTGCAGTAGCATTACACGTCATAGGTAAAGCAGCATTACCACCTAAAACAGTTACATTTAATAGCAAATGTAATTAATTATTATGATTGATTTAATCGCGATATGCACATGTATTTCACTGTGATGTAGTGAACACAAATCGCGTTTTTGTATTAACAAACGTTTTTTATTGACACAGTAACATAGCTTGTTCTGTTTTGTTATCAAATTTGTTATATTCTGCATATCGTCTGCTTTAATGTATATATACGTTTTGTATGATAGTGTCTTGTTGTACTCAGTCATGGTAATTATGTTTAACTGCATGTACTCATATATTATGTTTTAATGTCTAAACGTCTGTTCCCTAATTGTATAATTCATGTGAGATTTAATGTCCAATATACGTTTTATTTTAAATGATGATCTCAGAAGTGAATATCATCAACGGCGTCACGTTAAAGGCGATAAATGAGATCCAAGACGGACAAAACGTGACACTTAAGTGTACGACGAACTATCAGGAACTGACATTCATATTTTATAACTTCACTGACGCTACATCAACAAAGCTTGGAGAATGCAAGTTCCGTAAATACCCACACTATATAAACCTGAATTTGTATCATCGTACGACATTCACCAGACAAGCTACGCTGGCGAACTGACACTAGTTACATTGGCCAGCAAACATTACGGTATATACACGTGCATCGAAACGTATAGGCCAGAACTCAACGACACTGCTTTAGTTAACGGCTCAGGTACGTGCACTATGTTGATCGGATTGCAATTCGCATTAATACAGACTAATGTAATGTGCATTACAGTATGTCAAAACTAAGATGAAAATCAATCCGAAAACGATTCTTTGATTAATCAGAGCTTAAATTTGCGGATTATTCAATAAGTCATCACTCAATACATGTATATATCTTTCTGAATAAAAGCCTGTTCTTTTTCAACACAAGTTACTCATCATTTTGTCGATGATATTAAAGGTTGATTAATTAATTTGATATACAACAATCATTACGGAATCAGTGACATTATATACCAATAATATAATTTAAAATTGTTTTGAGAAGTCAAAGAAGGTAAAAAAAATTGACTGTTATTTAGTTTTCTCATTTAACCTGTATTGCATCTTCAAAATGTTATGACACTAACACAACCAACAACGTGTACCCACTGTTCGTTGATTTATATTTTCAATCGTAATTGTCAAGTCATTGTGCTGATCGTCATGAATAAATAATTAATCGTCCGTCTCCAGTCAAAATTACAATAATAATTTAGAATAATTTAACAAACCATACAGGCAAACAAATAGCGCGTTCTGTTTTATGAAATCGAGCTGCCATTAAGTGGGTTATGATATTTACACATGCTAATTGTAGTTCCTGGCCCTAGGAAAAGGAGTGAGACTATATCATCATACACAGCCGTCATAATATTATGGGTTGCTGCTGGTGGAGGTGCTCTTGCTGTCCTGGTTGTTGTTGTTATTGTTTTTATATTCTGGCGAAATAAGTGGATTATTGGTAAGTTAAAATAAACGTATTCGAAGAGTCAAAAAATAATTTGAAAAATATTAGTTTATCACTAACCGCAATACATTTATTATGCAATTGTATTGACCCCCCCCCCATTATATTAAATAAACCCGAAACTCTGGCGTAATTTCAATTTCTCATTTGCTTTAATATCACTTAAATCCCTCTGTCCAGGTATCTAAATACCGATTGGTACATTAAACTATTTATCAGATACTAGCTAGTAGGTGCAGACTAATTTATTTGAGGCTCATAGTGTTTGGTGGATGTATTTAAAATAAATTAAATCCACCAAACTAAGTTTTGTCCGTATTTCAAACATTCCGCATTCACATGTTTGCGACATGTCATACTAAAAGTGTTTGCCAACAACATTAGTAGCTGCCCCTTGCTGCACATGCAGTACTACAGACGAATCTACTGGTAGCAGTGTTGCTGAACGAACTCAAGATAAACAGGTGACGATGCTATTTCAGCTTCTTTTGTGTGCACGTAAAAAAGCAGCCAGACGTTAGAAGGCATGACTGTGTATAACTCAAACGCCGATCGTTTGTAGCACGCAACTACCAATTTGGGCAACCCTTAACAAATACTGTATTTAACATTGAATGTAGTAGTTATTGTCTGTACCTATAATCTTCTATTTTAAAGCATTCTTTTTTAATGTCCGGTTTCCAATTTATTCGTTAGGATCTCCATGAAGCTCAAAACGGTGGGTCACATGACCTTAATCGCACTATGGACACTGACATATTTGAAATTGCGGACCTTAATAAGACAACAGAGCCGCTATTAAGACGTCATAGCCAATGCGGTTCGGCAGCGTCTGTAGGTGGACACGATCCGGGCGACAAAAGAACGTCCAGAATTCGAAGATCACAATCATTCATGAATAGAGTTGGCAAGTTCTAATAGAAAATATTCAACAATTAAATAGCAATTAAATGTTTATAAAACAAATTATTGTAACTTAAGGTAATGCACCTGTTATTTAAGATAAATGCAAGCAGATAAAAACATGTACACATAAGGCGTTACGTTGTTAAACTGTATAAAAATACTATATAATAATTAAAAGTATATGTTTATGTATATAATTAAGTACATGTCTCACAATGTGCCGCTGTACGTCTTTATATGTAATGCATATTTGTATATTTTGTAGTTGTTTACTGGATATTTAGGATCAATACTAAACTACTAGAATACGGATGAATTTGGTATAGTTTCCCATTTTTCGAGTTAAATACTTCATGTGTATGCTCGCAATTTAATTACGCACTCGATCGCTTGATTTCAGCGTCACTCGCAGCTCGTTTTGGCGGGCAAAGTGGTCAGTACAGACGCCAACAAAGAATACATCAACCAACGCAGCAACCGATAATTAATATATAATGTATAGTATACAGATAAATGCATAGACATATTGAGCATTCAAAAGTAACGCAAACTTGAGCATTAAAAAAAAAAATGAAAATGGACAAAGTCTTATGATTGTATTAGAAAGTCAATTTAATATATTTATATAGTTTATGCCAATGAAACACACAACAAGTATACTGTTTCGATCATCTACTATACCTAGATATACTTTCCATTGTGTAACTTTCATATAATATATACAATGAATATCACTGTTTCTTTGTTTACAAAATAAATACGTATTAAAATATAGAGCGTTCCATTGATCTTTTACAGAGCATAGAAGTACACAAATGTATAATTCAGTATACATGTATATAACAGAACGCGCTCAATAATTACCTTAACATTTCTACGAACACGCTTTACTTACAAACTATTACACAGTAGTAGCAGTGTCAATCGTAGTGGTACTATTAGTAGTAGCAATAACAGATTCACTAATAGGATTATTAGTTGAAATGCGTGTTGGAATGGTAGTGGTAATTAACCATTGTAATAATTATGCTAAGGATCCAATATTTTGAATGATACATGAAATATTTAACATGCATGTTGCACACCTGTACATAGTCCAATATGTATTCGAGCAAGTTTTTTTATTTCTTCAAAATAATACACAGTATAGAAGATGCTGATTTGGATTTGTCACAAACACCACAAACACATTGATAAGACATCCTACTTAAATTCATATAAGTTAAGAGTATTTAGTTTACATGTTGCCATATGCATTTACGCACGAACGATACATAGTCACTCTCAGCGACCGCCGAGTATTTGAAATGAAACGTTATAACAAAACACCGGAACAGCATCATTAATAATTCGGTTTCAAGATATCTACACAAGGCACAGGATTTATGTACAGATAAATAACTAAGTTGGTTAGACGGAGAAACTCCATTGTTTCAATGTTTGTACGATTGTTCAACACGGCTATTGGTAACGTATACACTACACTGCGTCAACACTTGTTACGTTGCAGTGTTGTTTATATTCATGTTGTTAGCGGCTGGCTTGCTGATGATGTTGTTGTCGTTTATGTGTGAGTGGTTTCACATATAGGCATATTTGTACATGTATACTTAACCTAAAATGAGTATGTTAAATGCTTCTAACAATGGTTCTGGAATCTATTTACGTTTCACATCCCGCATTAGTAACCGGGAATTCCCATTGTTTCCCGATACGCTATTTCAAGCACACGACGCATTGCATCATAAGTAATACAATAATTGTGTCTGGACATGAAACGAAGGACAATGCAAACATGATATCAGTATACCTGGTATGTTCATATGAGCTAGTCTGCATTGAAATCTAAAACCCATTGCAGCTGTTGTACGCCTGACATAAAAAGATAACAGGACAGAACGACGGTGAAAACGTGATATCGGTGTAGGTGTAATGTTCATACAGGCTATTCTAAATTGAAATCTGAAGAAACAAAACGTGCAGCTGTTGTACACCTGACATAAACAGATAATTGGATACACGCAACGTTATTTATTTGCATTCAAACAGTTTGTAATAAGCACATCATTACAGTACAACCACAAATCCCCTTGTAGCAGTTGGATATGTCTGCCTAAGAAAAGGATTACTTGATACTTTGGGATTCGCTATTTACATGTGATTGCTCATTATTCGAACAATGCACGTCTGCGTATGCCTGGCATTAGATATGCTGAATGTTAAGCCTCTTTGCAAGCATTACAGATAAACTGCTTTGATACCATATTCGTGCATCAACAAAAACAAACGTGTAAACCATTTAAATTAATTGAATTAAATTGAATAAACATTCAGATAATGCTAATAATTTATGCAAAAGCATATACTCATAATGTATCATTTAGGTAAAGTACTTGTTCGATATGTGCCCTTTTATAATATTTGTCTACATACTGTATTTACAAGCACACGTTTATTTAGTATGTATATGTACGTTTAAATTAAACAAGCTATTTTTGTGTGCAAGGTTTAAGTATTTTTAGCCGTTCAAATATTAACATTGTTTTATGTATATATCTGTGGTAATGTATAACGAGAACTGAATAGAAAATGTGGTTTTACTAACCTTGCAGAAGAAAATTAAGTCGTTCTTGTTAAACTGAACACTTTGTATTGCATCTTCGGATCGTTATGTCTGAAGGAGTCTCAAGGCTCGTGATCCATTATCACAAGGGCCGCCTCTGATGCCAGAGAATATCGTACACGTAATCGAGATCATTAGTATATAACAGTCAGGTTTTATAAACAGCCATGAATATCCATATAAACGAAACTAATCCTAAGTTAAGATGGTGTCAATATTTATACAAAACATATAGCATAATTGCTTCCTTTTGTTAAATGTTAAACAGAAATCAACATCAAATTACATATAGGAAACATCGTTGGCCTGCATATCTTGCTATATCGATTGTCTACGCAATAGATATATGTTTACTTTATTCTTATTTTATCTTTTCGTAATTCATGTCATACAATCTAACCAACAGAAACTAACACATGTACAAATTATGTTGCACGTTTAAAGCGACTTGTTCGCATATTTTCATAGTTTTATTCGGGGGAACATATAGTCGCCGCCTTGTCTGTCCATCCATCCGTCCAATTGAATTGTGTGGGCTATTTCTCAGCAATTACTTAACATTATACAATGAAACTTTATGGAAGCTTCATTACCGCGAGGAGATGTGCGCTGAAATATTTCAATGATATTCTTGGAATATTTCTGGAAATATTAAAGAAGCAGTAACATTACAGAAGCAGTGTTAAATTATATATTACAGAAGCAATTTTTTTGATCCAACGCAGTGCGTGTTAACGTGTTGTTCTGAAATGCCCATATTAGCCACAATCATTATTTTGTAATGAAAGTTGAAGGTTACTTGCGTACTTCTACATTTAGAACTAATAAACTGCTTAGGCTGGCTAACGTCTACTAAGGAAAGAAATATGAGCTGTTCGTCTGATTAGCCAGCGTAAAACCCAATGAGCATGGCACACTTTAAGTTTCAGTATATTTTGTAAATGGGAGAAGTTTACAAATCTTGTTTAAATGACACGAATTGATTTTGTTATGACCAGGGTATTCACGGTACTAATATTCTAATTAAACTTTCAAACTTCACTTAACTCTTCCTGACCTACCTTCAAGGTCAAGGGCACAAATTGGGACTCAAACAGATGAATACATTCTTACTCAAAAGTAATGTTTGATACAAACTAGTCATGGGACACCATACATAAGAAGAGCTATTACGAAGAAGTAGGTTTCGGTGACATACAATAATAAAATGCCAATTTAAGGTACAGCTAAACATCACAGTTACACAAGTTGATTACAACCCTTTAAACTATTTAAGCACGGACTGTTATAATTGACCTGTTTACCCTGAAACAATTTGACAACTGAGACAATTGCATTAAAGCCGCAGTCCGTGGAATGTAATTTAATACATCATAATTTGGCAATAGTTCTTATGAACGTTAATGGTGCATATTCGTCTGAAATCTGCAACTTAATTAAAAAAAAGACAATGTATAATTTCTAAAGAAAACGTTTGGAACGAACGGATTATACAATGTACATCCTGATTTACTCCACAGGTAACACCAATTATCGCATACAGAAAATATACGATAAAAAGTTACCAAAACGTTATTTAACACTGCACTGATTTCTATGCGTCATTTTGTACTTTGATCGGTGAGATGTATATCAGAAACTATTTTAGCAAATTTTATCTTTATTAAAATATTTCTGGATCACTGCTTGAAAGATATTGGCAACCAGTGTCGACAGAAAAAAAAAGTGTCTATTTTAGCCATCAATAAAAAAATGGATCACTTCTGTTTGTTTTAATCTTCATGTTACAAGAGCAACATTTACTGGTGGCAACGCATGACTGTTCATTATATATTCTAGCCCAAATGTCTTAACATTAACAATCTTCACAAATAACGAAAAAAACATGCTGATAATGATGACCCTTAATCTTAAAGATCCTTTGTATTCTGACCAACCTTGGTAGATAGCGCGCGAATTTGTTGAATGGCGTCGCCGTCAAACCCTGATTGGTTCTGTGAATTTTGAAGCACTCAGTTATGCAGTAGAGTAAGAACTTTTAATTGTGAACTATGATGTGTTAATTGTGAACTAGGAAGAGTGAACTATGAACTGTAAACTATGAACTGTGAAGTGCGAACTGTGAACTGTAAAGTGTGTATCGTAAAGTGTGAATCGTGAAGTGTGAATCGTGAATTGTGAATTGTGAAGTGTGAACTATGAAGTGCGACCCATGAAATGTGAACTATAAAGTGTGAACTATGAAGTATGAAACACGAATTATGAATTGTAAGTGTTAACTCTGAAGTATGAAGTGAGAACTATGAAGTGTGAAGTATGAAGTGCGCGTCTAATACAAATACAGCGTCACTGTCGATCTTAATCTAATCCAGAAAAATATACCAGTATGGTATCGTAATACAGCAGAAATTTGTTTCAATATGTCTTCGGATTTATATCACATTAAGACGAGCTGTCGCCCTGCGTGCAGTTAATATACATTCTAATTAATGTATAAAATATGTTAAAATACTACTTTCTAAAAGTGTGTTTAGTTTTTAACATTTTATCAATTCAGATTGTACACACAAAAAAACATACCTTATAGAAACTCCTCTCAACCTGACACACACCACAAGTTGAAACTAAAGGTTCTGCATGAGTAATGAGTGAGTCACTATGAGCATTGCTCACTTGGCGCGTGTGCACGTGATTTCCTCAAATTACCAATATTTGCGTTGCAAATTGGCAATTTCACCCAATACCAACTTGTGAATTATAGCTTCTTATGACTTTTGCGTTAGTAATGCATGTCATCAGTTTTCTGTTGAACTTTTCGAAATTTAAAATATGACCTATTTAAAGCTGCTTTCATTTGTTACATTGTATAGTACAATTTCTTGTCTTATATTCTCATATGTATAGTCGCATGTATGCATTCGGATGCGTTACGTTTAAGCTGGCATACGCACCGTTTTTGTCTCGGACGTTCGTTTTCTCGTGCCGCACTTTACCTTTTTCACTTTTGAACGATAGTCAAGTATATTTTTTCGACTGTTTTTTCGAGTTAATCAGGTGTGTGAAGATACAAGGAGAAGACGAGTTTATCGGATGAATGATCGGATGTCGATTGTTTTTCATAGCATTACCAGTATAAAAAATGTGCATTAATATATATTTTATGTATTTAATACGTGCATATATATATTAGTCACCAATACCTTGCTACGTATACACTTACATATAGCATAAAACCACCTGCACAACACCTACAGACGTTTTACCTCAATTATGCCGACAGTGCATTTATCATGTTCAACTTTGGTGTCTAAGGCTGACTTAATATTAGACGTTCCAATATAAAAGGTATCCAGGTCAGACAAGTGTACGTCGTCCATCAGCCACTATTAAACTACTAATCGGTCGATCATGCCGAGTCGAAATCGAACAGAGATCGAGAGTTATAAGTAGGGATCTAGTAGGACTGGGTTGGTCAACAAGAGATTGGACAAGCAGTTGTATTGAAGTTGAACTTAAAATCAAACGTAATTGTCGGAGAGTCGTGATCGATGTGATAACTTTAAAAACAAATCACCGTGTAAAAACCCGATCAAGCCGTCGGTCAACATTGGTTCTAAAGTCGGCACTCGGGACACCCAAGTTGGCCTGATACCTAGTGGGAACGATTATTCAACAGCATATCAAACTAAACAAGAGCTGTCGGTAAATATATGTACACAATTGCAAGTATTACACGTAAAATGAAACAAGTTTATGTTTTAACTATTTGTCAGGTTGACTATGACCTCTGACGAAATGTCACAATTAATCAATAGGGATCTACTTGAGTCATAAGTCAACTACCTACCAAACTTTACGAATATAAAATGTTCCGCATGTATTGCCTTAACAAAGTTTGACCACTATAAGTCAGTTTGACATTGACCGTAGACTTACCTACGCAGCTTGACAAACCTATGAATAAGGTTCCGTAGTAATTGTCCTGAGTTTCTGACTTTAAGACAGACCGACGGACATACGAACCGACATTTGCAAAGCAACATACTACCGTTTCTTAAAAAGTGTGGGACCATAATCAAAAGCGTCGCAAGATATAATGTTTTAAAATATCAGACTGCACACATGTGTTATTATGAACCAAGAAAATTCATTACGAGTACAGCTGTTTTTGTTGGCGTGTTTTAAATTCAACTCTCATGACATTATAATACTTTCAACACTGTAAAAACAGGGACATATCGAGTGTTGACAACTATAAGGTACCAAATGCTATTGATTGTAATGGCAGTGGGTATCTTCTGGTTTTCAACCCTCGGCTTATCCTTAAAGATGGCCCTCTACTTTATGCACCCCGGGGTAGAAGTGGTTTCGAGTATTGTAATGTAACACGTGTCAGTAAAGAAATAGCAATTGAACATGTTTCCAATTATAAACATCCTTTAAGATTATAATTGATAGCATTAACGTGGCTAATTGTTTCGTTTTCTAGTTCAGTTGTATACGCACACAATGTGCGGCAAATTTAGACAATGAACAATATTTTAATCAAGATTTTATAAACACATAAAATAAAACATTATGACCAAACACTAGTGTACATGTTCTTAAAATAAATGCACTATGTTTTAAAGACAATTTGTGTCCTAGTTTCCCGTAAACGGAATGTAAATCCCATGCATGATTTCTGCATGGAGAAATCCCTTTATTGTGGGCAGTGGAGTGTTTCAATTTCGAGACCTATACTAATATAACTTAAATAAAGACATTGGCACAATAACTTGAGAAAACATAGGTAATTATAAACAAAGGAACATGGTTTTCCTCTGCAAATTTACTTATAAGTGTTTCGAAACTTACCAAGTTGTTTTTAGTTCATAAACTGTTGAATGCATTATGTAAAACTTCAAATACTGTACAACATGTTTCATAGACGGCCATCAAAATGACTTGGCAAGTTAATGAAAATTGATATTACTGTTGAAGTACAGTTATTCGTGAAAAGCATGGGACTTGTGCAAATCACCACAATAGCAAATAATTAAAACAAGTGTTTATAAACAGTAAACACGTCGGTAAAACTGCAAGTGAGAACCGTTAAAAACATGGACTTGTAGATAGAGGCAAACCAGTCAACTTGTAAATGCAGACGATATTGCTGTGTGTTTATAAACAGAAAATCACGAATCCCCCTATGTTCAGTAAATGGTTTATTCTCTCAATATCAACACAGTTTAAACCGACTGTACTTCGAGGATCAGTAATTTTATTTTAAACGGTATCCACAAATTAAATAGTTTTCTTACGAAGGGTATTACAATACATTTGAACATCGTTGTTTCGAACTCATTTATTTCGACGTTAACGTTATTTCGAAGTATTTTTCTGGCCCCGATTTTAATTTTTCTTTGTTTAATTAAAATGAACTAGTTTAATTAGAACTGTTTAAAATCGACTTATCAGTATTTGGAAGTCTAAAATGCGGTCAAAAGCCGATATTACATACTTATTTGCCTATTGTTAATTCGAAGTAGTGGTCTTGATCGAGACCCAATGTTTTCACACCTTCGCTGAATGGCCCGCGTGGTCATTGATAGTGGCCGTTATTCAATAGATCGTGCAAACAATAATTAAAACAGGGTGTTCAAGCTAAAGACAGCAATGTGGTGATCTACAGTTGCACATGCTTAATCCGAACATCGTTATTTCGAAGTTTTCTGGTCGGTCCCGGCGAATTCGAAATAAAGCTGTTCGAATGTAGTTTCTTAAACATACAATACTGCAATTTTACGAGACATTAAAATGTCTGTAATAATCTTCTAAATTTGACAATGTTCCTCTTAAAAGCGGCTTTAACATCTCGCTTGTTATTTCGGCAAAAACAACGTCTGGCAAACTATTGCTTATATTAAACGTTACTTTGTTATGAAGTTCAAAAATAGAGTAACAATAAAACATCACATAAAATGTATAAATCCATATTTTAATCATTGTTTTGATACCCAATGAGACCGAGCTTTCAACTGCATTTCTTCAAAAATGTTGAAACATGCATAATCGAATGAATATTAATAATTTTCCCTTACGCGCTATTACACTTTATAAAACGGCACACAGTCAAAAGCATTAATTCTAAACAAATATCAGTTAAAAATACTAAAACGTTTACCTCTGCAATCTGCCATGTTTAAGTGCGCAGTCTATGTGAATTTCGTTAGTTTAGTAGGATTGTGTTCGTGACCAGTGAGGCCAACTTTATTTTATTCAAAACACTGCGATTACAGTCAAGGGCTAAGTGCAATGAATTGTTTAATACAATAATGTGTTCAATAGACTATAACTAAATGTCAGACGACTAAGTATTAATCTCAACTACCAATAATAACTGAATTGATTTTGTGTTGCAGCTAGTACCAAAGAATACATAACAACACGATATGAAAACATTTAAAGGGAGCAAACCGAAGATATTATTTTTATAATACTATTACACCAATCACACTTTCCGTTACTTCCATTGTCATTTATTGAATAGCATTAATATTGCTGATTCCGTAAAACACGTGCACACAGTTTTATTTTAACTAACACATGTGTTTATATGTTCAAAAGTTATTTACACAATGATGTTAAACTAGTTGATAATCAATGGTGTGAAGAACTGACTACCCACTAAGTATTTAAGAGGGGAGTGCGCATAGAAATAGTTAAACACAAATAGTGTAAAAACAATCCAACACAGAGCGTGTGAAGACACTTAATTAAAAAGAAATTCAACATAATTAATAAAAAGAACTCAGTACAGGAATTGCAAGGTATAAGTTGCACATAAGGTTTGTGAAACATCTCAGCAAAGTGCGTGCGAATATTTATATATAAACATTGTGCATTGAGACGGGACCATGTTCTAAATTAATATTATTCCCGAAAATAAGGCATATAAACGGGAGGTAACTGCAATGAAACGATAACTCACTGCAATGGTACAGCGCATGCTTGTATTTGTATATATCACTATCATCGATATGAATAAATGTATCAGGCTGTAAAAGCGCGGCTCTGTTTTTTTTGACATGAGTTCGAGTCCTGCTGGTTTAACATTTTTTCAAAGATATACAATTCTGAGATTGGCACAGCAAGTGACGGGCTTGAATTTTTTTTGTTTTTATTTTGTCATTGTTATTTTTGTTATGCAATTTATATATGAAAACAAAGATATACGCGAAACAAATTTTGAACACAAAATATAAATAAAAACATCATATATCAACATATCACTTCATAAATTGCCATTCATAATATAATCCGGATCGCCGTCACCAAAATTGTAAGCGCATCCCACTCAATCATTCTTCTTATTCTTATAGTTGTCTGTTTATCAATATGAATCCTCTACGTGACATGAATGAAAAATAAAACGACACTAAAAATAGCAATTGCATTGCCACTCCTATCAATTGGTCTGTGCAGATATTTGTAGTTGCAAACTCAATATGTGCAAATAACTGAAAACAGGGTGTGTGGAAACAGGTACACTCCACATAAGGATACCAGAAAGACAACATGGCTTTTCGAATTAATTTGCCACATACACATCACACATTGTGTAATGTTCATTGGAATATAAATCATTACGACATTTGATTTCAATAGTTTCCACCATAACTTATAGAGACATGAATCATCTAGTTATTATTCAACCCTAGCTTTGAAAATAGCACAACCTGTTACACAAACGTCTAGGTTATTCTAAAAATAACTCCGTTATTACGTGTGTATATGAATCACTGTGGGATCCCCTCCTCATAATGATAATAGCTTTGATTAATTCGGAGAGTACGTGATATTTGTCATACTATGTTAGCGTTTGTCAATTATATCGGAATATGGTAAATACACTTTTACTGAAATATGCCGTTACAATTATAGCTGGGAGAGCGGACAGGTAAACATTATTTAGAATAAATAACTATATTGGCTGGAAGATAGATCTCAGAAATCTTTGCAAAGGTGCTATGTGTATGTGTTTGCTTTGAAAATAGTAGATATGGTGAAAAGTTTGTAATATAATAATATAACAAAGTACATGTGATATATGTATGCTAATTCATTACAATATGTAACTATATGCCAACGAGGCCACATTTAAATAGTATCCAATTAAACATAAACCGAAAACCATCTGAGAGCCAAACAAATTGGAAACCCAAAACATCTAAAAATAAGTTCGTTGACATTCTCTGAAATCCCGATTCATTTTAGTTGCATAAATAAACTGAATGACGTTCTTTCCGATGTAATTGTTAGACATTAAACCATACACGAATACCGGAAAACAAACTATGAATTTGTAACTTGATTTGTGAACTAGGTCATCCTGATTAATCGTTAAGCATTAGAAACTAGAGGAGAGTCGTCGAATAATAAATCAGCATAAACAGAAGCATACAAACATATAAACCACAGTGATTAAAAATAGCATGTTTGCGTTCTGCTCTCCAATAATAATGTTAAGACCAATATAGAAATCTTGCAATATCTGGCCAGCAGGCAAATGCTAACATGTGTTTCTGCAGACCCTATATTGCCATCCCAATAACTGAGCCACATGTTTCAATGTTTCAAATTAAAGATGCAGGCAACCATTATCTTGCTTGCTGACTGGTATATGCTAAATTAATCAATATCTTATTTGTAGTAAAAAAAAATGTCCACCTACACAGTTGGTTGTAAACGATTTGGTTTTAACAGATGTAGTGCAATATGAATGAGTTTTTCAATAAGTGCATACATAACGAACCATATAAATATTTCCAAAGCATCTTTACCATATATATCTTATCAACTTCGATATAACTCGTATATTAATTTGTATTGTGTATATAACATGCAATTTGTTTTCTTCAAAGTAGGGTCTTCTTTTTAACGTTGCTTATAAGTTGTATTCAATTAGAGGTTCCATGTTCGCATTAAGCATAGGCAATTTTAAATTCAACACAACTACCAACATAATAAAACAATGTTACTTATAGCTACATTAAATACAATACATTTAAACACGTTTTCCTATTCGGATTACTAGGAATAGGAATTGTTTTTGCAGTCCATGAAGGCATGCAAAACTCCGGTTTCGTTCAGAAATTGCCATTCTGATTTTACAAGTAATTTCATTGTATTTATTATATTTATTTTAAAGCGTTCCCTGGGCATTGAACACGATATGTTTTCAGAATATCAAAAATATACCTCCATTCTTTTGACTTTTTTGTACACACGCAAAACATAAATGTGGCGTGGCGTGAAAAATCGGTCTTAATGCATGTGCGTAACGTGTCGTCCCGGACTAATCCAGGACGGCTCTTTCCGCTTTTATGGTATTTTCTGTTTCAAGGAAGTTTCTTCTAACCATAAATCCACTTTAGGCGGAAAGAGTCGTCCCGGACTAGCCTGTGCATACTGCACAGGCTAATCTGGGATGACACTTTACGCACATGCATTAGGTCCGGTTTTCCGACGACGCGCCTCAAATATTCTTTTAACTGAAAAGAAATTTATTATAATCGTGAATGGATATTTATGCGACTTCCATTAGTGATGAAATCCTTTATACATTTGATTGGATAATGCGTATAAAGAGAATCATTGTCATACTGTGTTAATATTGAGTAAGGGTCGTGTCGATCATTAGCTGCATTTGTTGGACTATATAGATTATCCGGTATGTACACTGCTATGTTTATTTTTGTTCTGCATAAAATTATTGGCATATTGTCTAGAGTTAGAGGTACACGGTAGTGCTTTATAATATAAGAGATACATGTATACGTATTTTGATGTAAAATGTGCTCATTTGAAAATATATTCTAAGAAGTTCATGCATAGGTGAAAATAACAGGAAAATACTTTTTTATCGGAGTTCCTTTTAAAAATGCTTAACGCTGTAAGCCAATAAGGCTTTGACATAAATATATGACATTAATATCAGTATTGTCTTAGGAAAACCCGCAAGTCTAAATTTAGAACGTTGGGAAACTAGCATGTTCTGCAATATCAAATCATGCAAATGAACAAAATGAATATCGACAGGTACCTCAACGCACTGCATGAGATAAAATATCTGAGGTTGTTTCATATAGCTGCCTATAATTGTGTAATATACCTTAAACCTTATGCTATTTATACATACAATTTGTTTCGAAATGTAATTAGTATACTAATAGCCAGAGACCTATTTGTATATGTAAATAATGCAATAACTGTCTAATTTCATGCATTGAATTTTTTCTAATATCGCAGGTAATATATTCATGAAACTATAAACAGATAAATTATAATATATTTGAGCATCATCCAACTATGGTAGTACATAATTACATACATAATTTAACGTAACAAATGTACCATGAACTCTATAGATATTTTACGGATGCACAACACACAATTCTACCATGTGTCTTACTATCCTTTATGCCAATTATTTTCAAGTGTTGCTTTGGTTGTAGTTTTCGACACCATACACAGAGGGGTCAACAGGCATGAATTTAAGTGTTATAGCGACAGTTTTTGTCATCGCTGTTGCAGCACGTAAGTGATTTTGCAAGTGTGTTCTTAACAATACAACATATACACAACTAATGCATTCTCGAGATTTAAAATGTGTAATTTATAAAACATGACGATAAGTAAAAAATAAATTATCTTAAATTCATAAAAGTATTCGTCATAAAAGAATAATGCTAGTTACAGTAGCATTCAATCTGAATTTAACATGTATTCATTCTTAAATGTGTCATGATAATATTATTTTTAAAACGGTTGAAACAAGTGTTTTGAAATAAACACATGCGTTTATTCAGACTATTTTTACACATGTGTTTTCATTTCGAATTTCTTACGTGTTGTATACATTTGAATTAACACAGTGTTAATTGGAGGGCTGGTGATTGATTTGTTATTATGTGTACCATTCTGGGTACATAGGCAATTCTATAAATAACTTGCCTCTGTTGTATCATGCGAACTATTGGACTACTTTCAAACACATGATCATCCAAAACGACCGCGCCCAAAATAACAATAATATTTAAATTCCGATCAACAAATGCGAAGGAAAATGTTAACAATTATAAGGAGGTATTATAAATATGGTGATCGGAGTTAATAATTACCAAAAGAGCAGTAGGACAAATAATATGAGATGGCATTCGTCTGTGAAATAAGGATATTTTCAGATAAATTCGTAGTCAAGTGGAGTTTGGAGATATGCTGAATTATCTTCAGCATCATTTCTGTGGAACACTGAAAGAAACATACTTGTGTTTCATGGTTATGGTGCTTTTGACATCGGAATGTAACTATTCCAGAGGTGAACATTTATGCAGAATGTGCTATTTTGCTTTCTGTTTTACTAAATGAATGGTTCGAGCCCTAACCAGACCCATAAGTTATAACTTGTTAGTTCTGCCTTCCATAACTTATATTGTCGCTTTTTATATTTGTTTTTACGTTGTGCGACATCAACAGGTGTAGTCAGTACTGTATAAAATGTTCGCCGAAGTTTTTTGAGCGAATAACTTTTGTGAGATTGGTCATGAAATAATTTACATTGCCTTTCTCCCCCTACCCCTGATTCAATTAGGGTAGGTTTGAGTTACTGTCATAAGTGTGTGTTCACTTGATACTATCATTCTCTTAAATCTAAACATTATGAAGTCTGGTAGTATTTCACTGCTGTTTTTAGTAGGAAAGAGTGTGATGATTTTCAGTTCTAATTATCTGATAATTCTGTTTAGCTGACTTCTTGTGTTTATATTGCACACACAAAATCACAATTAAACAACAATAATTTTGGAACACAAGAAAAAAATGTGGAAATGCTTATATACCATAACATCAATGAAGTAATTGACCCTATATTCAACTCACATAAATAATGTCAATGCAGTTTGGGAAGTAATGTTGACAGCATATAACAAAACAAAAGTATCCCACATACTGTATTTGATTTATACGCATTGCACATAATGCATACACATAATTTATTTACAGAAACCAAGAAAGCACATAATATCATGTTTCATATTGGTGCAAACGTCACCTGCATGTTAGATTGCAGGAGCAAATTGACATTAAATTTTAATTGTATTGTTGAAATCAGTTACAAGCAATGTTATGATCTACTTGATCACTATTTCATTACACTATACCGATGAATACCACTCCTTTCATCATTGCAGATAAAACACTCTATAACTGTGTTATTAAAGGTATGTTGCAATTGCGTTTCTACTGGCTATATATAACTGAGCACTATAAATAAGGGCATTTATTGTCTAGGCAAGGTTTACCTGCAGAGATAAAGAGGCAAGCAAAAATGACGCATTTCATTCACATCACTTTTTAAGTGTTTAAGTGAGTCTTATGTGTTTTGAAAATGTTCAGTGTCCCTCTATCATATTCGTTATAATGCCCGATTTATTAACACTATATACACATAATACATGCATAATTTTACATGGGGAAATAAATCAAAATAAAATTAAAAGATATATAAATGTATACAATATATGTGTTTCTATTACGTTATGGAGGTATTGTATGTTCAAGACAAAAAATCTGAAAACGGCTAACCGGCAAATTTGTCACAGTACATGGTGGAAAAATCAACCTATGTGCCTTTATTTTTAGTTAACACTTCATCAAAGTACATCTATTATAAAACTGACAGTCTTGTTTTATATCCTAGGATAGTATTTGGCTGGTCTGCCAGATTTTCAGTCATAGCCAGGTGCGGTATTTTTGGGGAGATATCCATGTTTAATGTAGACTTTCGAAATACAGTCACCTTTAAAAAGGGACCTGTGACTAAGTGTATAGAAACAGTTTGTAAGTAGGCACGCATGTAAATATTGTAAATTTTAAATAGGTAAATATAAACAAAAACATATAATGCTATTTAGACATAAGTACTCCTAAACAAGAATTATGGCAACTATTCAAAGCTTATGTAATATATATATGGAGTAACAATGCAATTAGATTAACGAATGGTGAATTGCTAGTAAGGAACCAATGGCAATATATAAAATTAATGAATAAACTGAAACACATGAAACAAAAATTTTGCCCGTAATAATAATCATTTTTATCGTAAACAATGGTAATACTGGAAAATAACATAACTGCTATTGAAATGCATATAGTTAATTACTTTATACAAATGATCAACATTATATACATGCATTAAAACATATCATAGTAGATCTATTCATAATAATAACAAAAGAAATACACCAAATTACATACAATGATCAAATCAATCATTGAAACATGTTATATTACCTGATGAATATATTTTTCCTTAGCCAGTAGTTCAGCCGGCAATTATAATATGTATTGCATACATATTTGAATTTTCTTTATTAAAATTGTCCTCAAACTAAACAAATATTGATTGTTTTTATCGCGAAGTATAATTTAACTTAAAACCTAGTTTCACTTTCAGTTTGGCCAGTTTGTAAACAGTTGAAGTTCTCATTATAGGAATATATATAATTTCTTGCATTTATGTTTGCAAAGTAAGCCGTTTGTACAATAGGCCAAGATGCACATTTACTTTTCGTCTTGTATTATATATTCGACATAACATATGGTGCTATTTCAACGCGCGTCATGTAAAGCCTTATTACATAGGCAGATCACGCGGTGGGTGCGTCAAGCAAGATGGCTCCATGTTAGGCACGAGATCTATTTACGGAGCATTTCGGAGATAGTCGACGTATACGAATTTATATGCACGTGTTCGATGTAGGTTATTTTCAAACTATATGTTAATAACTCTAAAAACTAAGGTAACCACATGGAACTATACAACTTAAATACTTACTACTTTACTGACGAACACAATATGTCGATGTATTCATAACTTTACACTGAAGACTAATAATTTTACGGTTAATATAAGAACATACACGATAATTTTATAATTATATATATATAGTACATTCTGTTTAAAATCACAATGTGACTCTTTGGTCATATTAATTGCAGCTTTATTAATAAACTGCACATAATTTGATTTGTTGATAATTAAGCAATTACCTGTGCTGATATTTTTTTTAATTTTGTCACCACATATACATGTACTCAATATTTGTACATATGTAATTTCACTGTACATAGGGGTGATACTATACTTGTGGATGTTGGACATATTAAGTAATTGTGTTTCCGGTTGTATTTCAGTGTTTTAGGTAGCATAGGTATGTCCGTTATCCCTCAGTATAACAGAACAACTAAGCCTAGTACTACACTGACCAGATTCTTCTTTCTAACTTCCTTTCTTAAAGGGACATGTTCACAGATTGACGAATTGACACTTTTTAAACGTTTTGTCACAAATTCCAAAAAATGTAATGCAGTGAATATAAATGAGCGAAATGACATTACGGATTCATATAAATATATTGAAATGCCGTTTCATTAATGAGTAATCATCAGTTGAAATCAGTTGAAATGCATAAAGTGTATATACATCGTTTGTAAAGCGTTGCTATGGAATAATCTTGAGATTTCTGTTATTTTCGTTTAAATTGTTGATAAACCAAGAATCACTTATTTTATTTTAAATTCGGCGAGAGCAACATTTTGTGTGTGTGTGTGTGTTTTTTTGTTTAGTCGTTAGTTCCGATGCTTAATTTTGTCAATTTCGGAATTACATTAAATTGCACATTAAAAATAATACCACAATCCTAGAGAAGTCCCTTTAAAGCATCGTGTCGTTTTACTTGTAACTTGTAAACGGATCCACTCAACGATTTTGTTGATTATGTTTGATTTGTATAACATTTGTGAGCAGCCCTTACACAAATGTCTGTTAATAAGCACAACTCATTTTATAAGAGAGCAAGTAAGTGTGACGTGTCATAATGATCATTCAGAGCTCCAGATAAGAGGGGTATTTGCGTAAATACCATTTAAAATATTGCAAATACCCTTTAGACATTGTAAATAGGGGGTACTAGTACCCTTTGGAAAATGAAAATGGGGGTACTGGTCAACATCGAAAATCTCGCAAAAAACTTATTAATTTTGAAAATCAAGATACCTAATATATCTAATTAAACACTGCTACTACTTTCCACTAGTTACATACTTTAAACAATATACATACTTCAGACTTAATAACATGGGATTCGAATGCCCTTTTAGACCCACTCCTAACTGAAGTTCTGAAAATACCCTTTACTATTTTTCAATACCCTATATAGCTGATGGTCAGCGGTTAAATACCATTTTAAAAAAGAGGTCAGCAGGTTCAGTATCCTTTAGGGTAAAACCTTACATGGAGCACTGATGATTATTTGTAATTTGTCTTATGCATGTGTTTCCCTGTTTCATCTGAGGTTATAATAGCTGTTTTGCTGTGATAGTTTTTTTGTTGTGTAAGTTGCATTGCCTTTTTGTTTTCCGCCGGCAGGTGTTTCATGTGTTTATAGAAAAACATGTTAGTGGAATTGGAAAACCCAATATTTCGATGTGTGGCTTTATTACACAGGTATGGAGCACAATATAGTTATCATCTTCCTTGTTCCCTATGTATCAGTGTTGGTTACTGCACTTTTATTTGTATTTTGTCATTTAAGGAAAACACGATATAAGTTGTGCATGCCGCCGTTTTGTCCGTCATGCCCTTTCGTCAGCCCGTTAGTCCTTCCATGTCGTATTTTTTCTAGACTATTTTCCAGCAAGCACGGGTAGAAATATAATGGCATTGTGTGGAAAGGTTTGCTACAATAAGTGGGTGTGCATTGAGCCAAGACGTTCCACTTGGTATTTTGTTTTAAACAAACCTTTGTTATACCTGCAAATAATATACAGTTCGATGTACTTCTAAACAACAACTAGATGTGCTTTAATGACACTTTATGGGAAGCCTCAGTACCATGAGTAGGCGTGCAATGTGTTAGAACATTACGAGTCAGTGATTTATCTTTCCTGTATCGAGTTAAGGACCTTTGGTCTTGTCTGCGAATATAGTGGACAATACTTCTCCGGTCTACTTCTAGGCAGGAATTCAATGACATGTTACAGGAAGCTTGAGAACTAGGAGGAGATTACAGCAATGTTGGTCATTCTGCCTCGATAATTATGGCAAGGTAAGGGCCTTTGATTAATCATACCATTGGTGTATGATGCAATATGCATGTCCTGTCAACAACTCAACAACCACATATGCATTGTGAAAACCTTCTGTACAATGAGCAGTTGAGCTAAATATCAGGAAATTATGGACCCTTCAATAATGTCAAATGTTATATGTAATGCAATATTGGGTTATTTTAAAGTAACAACTGACAGAAATATAATATATAACTTTGTTTGAAGGCTCAAAACTATGGGGACTGAGCTTATTGTAAAGACGTTCTGCTTAGAGTTACGGGTCAGTGATTATATATAGTTTTTACTATATCGCTTATGTCAGGGCTGTTTTTTAGAAAGATTTGTATTGTATCGAAACCGGTAATTGACGAGAATCTTAAATAAAGGAATGTGATAACACCTCAGTAATGTTCTTACAGTTAATGATACTCAATTGTTTAAACAATTTTGCATTATTTGCATTTGAGTATGGTATGTCTGATTCATGCTTAAAGTCTTTACATCCGGGCCCGTATTCAACAACCCATTTTTAGACTTAAGAATAAAGAATAGATTTTGACTCAAAAATTAATACATGTGCGTCGTAAATATACAAGGCACAAATGTTGTTATTCCATTAATAACTTATTCTATATAAAGGATTCTAATATAAGCATTGGTGAATACCGAGTAAAACTCAAATTAACATCCGTTTTGGAACAAAACACTTTCAAGAATATTCTTTATTCTTAAGTCTTAAGTCTAAGAATGGGTTGGTGAATACGGGCCCTCATGTGGTAGTGCAGTTCTAATGATATTTAATCAAACATTTGTACACTTCTCATTTCAATCGATCGACAATTTGCATTAATTCGTTTTACTTTATCCTTGTAAGTAACTGTAAAGTTTAAAAGATAAGTACCATTTTATCGAACATTTATACTGTATTGCAGAAATATATTGAAGATGACTGATTAACGGAAATTATATATGTTATTAATCCAACGCTATCATGTATCAATGAACTATACTGCTATATCATTAGATCGACACTAATCAAAACATTTCTATGATGTATTGTTAAAGCAATGCATCAATTATCGATGCTTTGCAACGCTATATACTAGGATTTTAAATGGTAAGTTCGCATGTACTGTGCATTTTTTTTATTACGTAACATAATATATGAAATCCACCAAGTTACATTATCCACGAACTTAGGCCATGCGACAAGATATGTTGGTCTATGTTTGTTTTTATTTTAATTTCTAACATTTCATTGTCTATAAGGGTATTGATTTTCTTTTTTCGAATCAGGTATTTGGAGTTGTTTTTTTAAATCGACGTGGTCCATATTTTCATCTGATTTCATCAGATTAAAGTTCTCATGGCAGCGCTTTTTTCACATTCAATGATACTGCACACCTATTGAGGATGCAAATTTAAATATACGCAGACAATAGCGTACCAAGAAATGAGCATTATTGCTTGCGTTGTAATGATATAGACATACAAAACGCGTGTATATGTTGTTTTTAATTAACTATGTTAACCCACTTATTATTAATTACTTCATGTGACAAATCTGCTATTACAAATGTATGTACAATTTTATCACAGGCGACTCCAATCAACAATAATATTTTATATAGTTAAATATATTTCCTTACCGCCTACATTTTTGATTTTATATTAGAGATTGTGTTCAATTGTTTGACAATAGTTTCTCTGTCTGTCTGTCTTGATGTCTGTGTACCTGTTTCTCTGTCTGTCTGTCGGTTATCGACTCCCCAATAATCAATGTAATACAAAAATCTCCGTAAATCAATATACGATTCACTAATTTAATTAGTCCTACGACCTAAGTCAAAGGGCAACCCAGGGCTTCCGTAACTGATCAGTTATCAAAACTTGATTCTGCTATTTTTCCATTAAATAATTAGTTATTCATTACAATGTAATTTCATTATATTCAATATATGCAGTGACAGCATATTAATGTGTGCACTAAATTTAAAACTGCCAGTATTTTACCAATAAATTACTCAATGAAGTAGCATTACACGTCATAGGTATAGCAGCATTACTACCTAATACAGTTACATTTAATAGCAAATGTAATTAATTATTATGATTGATTTAATCGCGATATGCATATGTATTTCACTGTGATGTAGTGAACACAAATCGCTTTCTTGTATTAACAAACGTTTTTTATTAACACAGTAACATAGCTTGTTCTGTTTTGTTATCAAATTTGTTATATTCTGCATATCGTCTGCTTTAATGTATATATAAGTTTTGTATGATTGTGTCTTGTTGTACTCAGTCATGGTAATTATGTTTAACTGCATGTACTCATATATAATGTTTTAATGTCTAAACGTCTGTTCCCTAATTGTATAATTAATGTGAGATTTAATGTCCAATATACGTTTTATTTTAAATGATGATTTCAGAAGTGAATATCATCAACGGCGTTACGTTAGCGGTGATAAATGAGTTCCAAGACGGACGAAACGTGACACTTAAGTGTACGACGAACTATCAGGAGCTGACATTCATATTTTATAACTTCACTGACGTTACATCAACAAAGCTTGGAGAATGCAAGTTCCGTAAATATCCACACTGCATGCTATAATAACCTAAATTTGTATCATCGTACGACATTCACCTGACAAGCTACGCTGGCGAACTGACACTAGTTACATTGGCCAGCAAACATTACGGTATATACACGTGCATCGAAACGTATAGGCCAGACCTCAACGACACTGCTTTAGCTAACGGCTCAGGTACGCGCACTATGTTGATCGGATTGCAATTCGCATTAATACAGACTAATGTAATGTGCATTACAGTATGTCAAAACTAAGATGAAAATCAACCCGAAAACGATTCTTTGAT
The DNA here is from genome assembly GCA_027627225.1 of Congeria kusceri. Taxonomy (NCBI): domain Eukaryota; kingdom Metazoa; phylum Mollusca; class Bivalvia; order Myida; family Dreissenidae; genus Congeria; species Congeria kusceri. Next base: position 95,647 of record JAPFQT010000206.1, read on the forward strand.
TAATCAGAGCTTAAAGTTGCGTATTATTCAATAAGTCATCACTCAATACATGTATATATCTTTCTGAATAAAAGCCTGTTCTTTTTCAACACAAGTTACTCATCATTTTGTCGCCGATTTTAAAGGATGATTAATTAATTTGATATAAAACAATTATTTCGGCATCTGTGACATTATATACCAATACTATAATTTTAAATTGTTTTGCGAAGTCAAAGAAGGCAAAAAACATTAACTGTTATTTGAATTATTTCATTAAATCTGTATTGCATCTTCAAAATGTTATGACACTAACACAACCTACTACATGTACCCACTGTTCGTTGATTGATATTTTCAATCGTCATTGTCAAGTCATTGTTCTGATCGTCATGAAGAAATAATTAATCGTCCGTCTCCAGTCAAAACTACAATAATAATTTAGAATAATTTAACAAACCATACAGGAAAACAAATAGCGCGTGGCGTTTTATGAAATCGAGCAGCCATTAAGTGGGTTATGATATTTGCACATGCTAATTATAGTTCCTGGCCCTACGAAAAGGAGTGAAACTATATCATCAAACACAGCCGTCATAATATTATGGGGTGCTGCTGGTGGAGGTGCTCTTGCTGTCCTGGTTGTTGTTGTTATTGTTGTTATATTCTGGCGAAATAAATGGATTATTGGTAAGTCAAAGTAAACGTATTCTAAGAGTCAAGAAATAATTGGAAAAATATTAGTTTATAACTTACCGCAATACATTTACTGTGCAATTGTATTGACCCCCCCCCCCCTCTTATTTTAAATAAACCCGAAACTCTGGCGTAATTTCAATTTCTCATTTGATTTAATATCACTTAAATCCCTCTGTCCAGGTATATAAATACCGATTGGTACTTTAAACTATTTATCAGATACTAACTAGTAGGTGCAGACTAATTTATTTGAGGCTCATAGTGTTTGGTGAATGTATTTAAAATAAATTAAATCCACCAAACTATGTTTTGTCCGTATTTCAAACATTTCGCATTCACATGTTTGCGACATGGCATACTAAAAGTGTTTGCCAACAACATTTGTTTTACATAAGTAGCTGCCCCTTGCTGCACATGCAGTACTACAGACGAATCTACTGGTAGCAGTGTTGCTGAACGAACTGAAGATAAACAGGTAACGATGCTATTTCAGCTTCTTTAATGTGCACGTAAAAAAGCAGCCAGGCGTTAGAAGGCAGGACTGTGTATAACTCAAACGCCGACAGTGTAGAATTCCGATCGTTTGTAGCACGCAACTACCAATTTGGGCAACCCTTAACAAATACTGTATTTAACATTGTATGTAGTAGTTATTGTCTGTACCTATACTCTTCTATTTTAACGCATTCTTTTTTAATTTCCGGTTTCCAATTTATTCGTTAGGATCACCATGAAGCTCAAAACGATGGCTTACATGACCTTAATCGCACTATGGACACTGACAAATTTGAAATTGCGGACCTTAATAAAAACAGAGCCGCTAATAAGACGTCATAGCCAACGCGGTACGGCAGCGTCTGTAGGTGGACACGATCAGGGCGACAAAAGAACGTCCGGAATCGGAAGATCACAATCAATCAAGCATAGAGTTGGCAAGTTCTAATAGAAAATATTCAACAATTAAATACCAATTAAATGTTTATAAAACAAATTATTGTAACTTAAGGTAATGCGCCTGTTATTTAAGATGAATGCAAGCAGTTAAAAATATGTACACATAAGGCGTTACGTTGTTAAACTGTATAAAAATACTATGTACTAATTAAAAGTATATGTTTATGTATATAATTAGGTACATGTCTCACAATGTGCTGCTGTACGTCTTTATCTGTAATGCATATTTGCATATTTTGTAGTTGTTTACTGGATATTTAGGATCAATACTAAACTACTAGAATACGGATGAATTTGGCATAGTTTCCCATTATTCGAGTTAAATACTTCATGTGTATGCTCGCAATTTAATTACGCACTGGATCGCTTGATTTCAGCGTCACTCGCAGCTCGTTTTGGCGGGCAAAGTGGTCAGTACAGACGCCAACAAAGAATACATAAACCAACGCAGCAACCGATAATTAATATATAATGTATAGTATACAGATAAATGAATAGACATATTGAGCATTTAAAAGTAACGCAAACTTGAGCATTTAAAAAATGAAATGGACTAAGTCTTATGATTGTATTAGAAAGTCAATTTAATTTAAATTTTTTATGGTTTATGCCAATGAAACACACAACAAGTATACTGTATCGATCATATGATATACCTAGATATACTTTTTATTGTGTAACTTTCATATAATATATACAATGAATATCTCTGTTTCTTTGTTTACAAAATAAATACGTATTAAAATATAGAGCGTTCCATTGATCTTTTACAGAGCATAGAAGTACACAAATATATAATTCAGTATACATGTATATAGGAGAAGGCGCTCAATAATTACCTTAACATTTCTACGAACACGCTTTACTTATACAAACTATTACACAGTAGTAGCAGTGTCAATCGTAGTGGTACTATTAGTAGTAGCAATAACAGATTCACTAATAGGATTATTAGTTGAAATGCGTGTTGGAATGGTAGTGGTAATTAACCATTGTAATAATTATGCTAAGGATCCAATATTTTGAATGATACATGAAATATTTAACATGCATGTTACACACCTGTACATAGTCCAATATGTATTCGAGCAAGTTTTTTTATTTCTTCAAAATAATACACAGTATAGAAGATGCTGATTTGGATTTGTCACAAACACCACAAACACATTGATAAGACATCCTACTTAAATTCATATAAGTTAAGAGTATTTAGTTTACATGTTGCCATATGCATTTACGCACGAACGATACATAGTCACTCTCAGTGACCGCCGTACCACGTTCCAAAGTCTCGAAAGTGGATTGCCGAGTATTTGAAATGAAACGTTATAACAAAACACCGGCACTGCATCATTAATAATTCGGTTTCAAGATATCTACACAAGGCACAGGATTTATGTACAGATAAATAACTAAGTTGGTTAGACGGAGAAACTCCATTGTTTCAATGTTTGTACGATTGTTCAACACGGCTATTGGTAACGTATACACTACACTGCGACAACACTTGTTAGGTTGCAGTGTTGTTTATACTCATGTTGTTAGCGGCTGGCTTGCTGATGATGTTGTTGTCGTTTATGTGTGCGTGGTATCACATATAGGCATATTTGTACATGTATACTTAACCTAAAATGAGTATGTTAAATGCTTCTAAGAATGGTTCTGGAATCTATTTACGTTTCACATCCCGCATTAGTAACCGGGAATTCCCATTGTTTCCCGATACGCTATTTCAAGCACACGACGCATTGCATCATAAGTAATACAATAATTGTGTCTGGACATGAAACGAAGGACAGTGCAAACATGATATCAGTATACCTGGAATGCTCATATGAGCTAGTCTGCATTGAAATCTAAAACCCATTGCAGCTGTTGTACGCCTGACATAAAAAGATAACTGGACAGAAAGACAGTGTAAACATGATATCGGTGTACCTGTAATGTTCATATAGGCTTTTCTAAATTGAAATCTGAAGAAAAAAAACGTGCAGCTGTTGTACACCTGACATAAACAGATAATTGGATACACGCAACGTTATTTATTTACATTCAAACATCATACCAGTTTGTAATAAGCACACATTTACAGTACAACCGCAAATCCCCTAGTAGCAGTTGGATATGTCTGCCTAAGAAAAGGATTACTTGATACGTTGGGATACACAAACACAACGCTTCGCTATTTACATGTGATTGCTTGTTAGTCGAACAATGCACGTCTGCGTATGCCTGGCATTAGATATGCTGAATGTATAGCCTCTTTGCAAGCATTACAGATAAACTGCTTTGATACCATATTCGTGCATCAACAAAAACTTGTAGACCATTAAAATTAATTGAATAAAATTGCATAAACATTCAGATCAGGCTAATAATTTATGCAAAAGCATATACTCAACAATGTATCATTTAGTCAAATAAAGTACTTGTTCGATATGTGCCCTTTTATAATATTTGTCTACATACTGTATTTACAAGCACACGTTTATTTAGTATGTACATGTACGTTTAAATTAAGCAGGCTATTTTGTATGTAAGGTTTAAGTATTTTAACCTTAAGCCGTTCGTATATTTACATAGTTTTATGTACATATCTGTGGTAATGTATAACAAGAACTGAATAGAAAATGTGGTTTTACTAACCTTGCAGAAAAAAAATTAAGTCGTTCTTGTTAAACTGAACACTTTGTGTTGCATCTTCGGATCGTTATGTCTGAAGTAGTCTCAATTCCCGTGGTCCATTATCACATTGGCCGCCTCTGATACCAGAGAATATCTTACACGTTATCTAGTTCATTAGTATATAACAGTCAGGTTTTATAAACATCCATGTATATTATATCCATATGAACATATGAACGAAACTAATACCAAGTAAAGATGGTGTCAATATCAATACAAACTATATAGCAAAATTGCTCCTTTTGTTATATGTTATACATAAATCTACATCAAATTACATATAGGAAACATGGTTGGCCTGCATATCTTGCCATATCGATTGCCTACGCATTCGCTGCTCCGCCAGCTGCGCATCGCAAGAGATATATGTTTACTTCATGCTTAATTTATCTTTTCGTAATTCTTGTTTCACAATCCAGGAAACTAAAACATGTGCAAGGTACGTGGCACGTTTAAAGCGACTTGTTCACATATTTTCATATGTTTCATTCGGTGGAATATATAGTCGCTGCTTTGTCCGTTCATACTTCCGTCCAATTGAATTGTCTGGGCTATTTCTTAGCTACTACTGACCATAATACAATTAAACTCTATGGAAGCTTCATTACCGCGAGGAGATGTGCACTGGACTATTTCAATGATATTCTTGGAAGATTTCTCAAAATACAATATAGTGCACAAGTCTTGTCAGGGCTATTTGTCGGCAACTACTGGCCAGAAATCAATAACACTTTATAGAAACTTTCATTACCAAGAGGAAGTGTGCAATGAATCAGCACATGCCGTTTCAGTTATTATTCTTTTTCTTTGAGTTATGGGGCTTTTAAGATGTTTTAAATTTAAAAATAATGCGCAATGCTTGTTCGGGCTATATCTCGACAACAACTGGCCGGAAGTAAAGAACAATCTATGAAGCTTCATTACCAAGAAGTAGTGAGTACAGTAGCAGGAAGTTCTACTTTTCTTAGAACTGTGGGCTTTTCAAAATAGCTGATATTAGTATATACATGTAGTGCAGAATAAGGGTATTGTTGTGTCCTGCTCAAAAACTATTTGGCAGTATATTTGATCCTGCAGTTCTAGTGTGTTTAAATTATTTTAAAATGACTGCCCTTCTCATTACGTTCCCCTTGCTTGACAAAGCGCATATTTTTGGAACTTCCGACAGTTCACTGACACCAATGTTTCAAAAATACCATTTATTAAATGTCTCAGCCATACGATTGCCTTGCCTGAGGTTCATCTGAAAACTTAAATTGTTGGTAATAAACGCCTAAACAAATTTTAAACATATTAAGAAGTATAATCACAACATTATTAAAAACTGGTTTGCCTAATCGATAAATGACGTCATACAGGGGCGCGATTTTGGATTTCTCTATACCATACAAAATACAAATCTATACTGAATTGCCCATTTTTTATAATGTTAATAATTACATTGTCGGATTGCATTAACTCTGTAAATTTTAATACATTCGGTCTTTTCCAGTAATACTTCTTATGTACACATATATAAATCTCAATCAACCAGCGACACAACTTACCGATAATTTTTCGAGACATTTGAAGAAACGTTTGTGCTTAGATAGTTGACTTTTCTTGTGTAGACCTGAAGACTCGCAGAATATTTCCAAGGGAACATTGTGTTAATCACGACATATTTACCCCAATAATGTTTATGTTGTAGTGATTATACTTCTTAATATGTTTGACCTAGTTTTCTACACATGTCATGGCCGCTATATTTGTTTGTGTTGTTACCTATTACCGGTGCATATATAAAATCCATACATACAGATTTACTCCATTAAACTTCCGCATGCTGGCTCTTTTTGAATACTGCAGAAAACAGCTAAGATTATAATATATCATTTTAATTCATATTTGTGACCTTAAATGGAGACAAGAATGACTTTTTGCATACATAGGATGAAACCTTTCTGTCTCTCAATGTTAACCAGACGGTTTTATTTTAAATATGCCTATAAAATCAAATCAACACTGTACAGACTCAACTGCTGGGATTCTCATTTTCTTTCAATAGCTATATGTTGCAAATAGAAACAAAATAAGCATAAAACCATTTCAGACTTACTACCTTTCCAAGGTCAAGTTGACATTTCTAACTGACATTTAATTGATTGATGAGAATGGTCAGAAGTTTATTGAAGTAGGATAAGCAGCTTTATGCAAATGAGGTAAGTGCATTATGGGATTTGATTACGTCATGTAATAATTTGGAACGCTTGAGATGTGGTGTTTTGTCATGTACTTGATTACAATTTAGATATTTTATGTCTGAAATCTTAATCATTTGGGCAAAAATGGAATAGCTTGAACTAATTTTTGTGTTATTTCCTTATATATTTACATTCTAGGACAACATTGTTTCCATGTTTTGTTAGATAACAGTTGGTGCAAACGATTGACTCAAAACGAAACCGGATTTGACTATCCTGGGCATGGTTTACATACGAAAATCGGAATACCCCGGTAATTTGTATACACCGGGTCCTTGAGAATACTCAATAACGTATCATTTCAGTCAAGTTAAGTACTTATTCGATATGTGCCATTTTATCACATTTGTCCACATATTGTATTTACAAGCACACGTTTATTAAGTATGCATATAAATATATACACGTACAGTTTATACAAAATGAATAACATACAAGTTGTATAAAAAATGCAGCGAAGACAGTATTTATCTTTAAATATTATGACCATTGGTAAAGTTGGTTCTACCATGATACCAATTAAACAATATTGTAGCTTAATTTCAACATATTTTGAAAATTAGAAATAAACATGGTATTCATATACTATTATAGTGGTATCGTTTTCTGTATGACAGTGTTCGCAAATTCTAAGGGTATTGTATATTCTAAGGTTTCTAGGGATTCCGAGTTGTCAACCTAATTCGATTCCAAATCTTATATAATAAAAGTACATCATACGAAATAGCTTGAAAAGACCATTCCATTGATATAACTATATTTAAATGGCCAACGAATCAAGTCAGAACATCGTGGTTCTCAGCCGACGAAATAGATCCTGTACAATGTATCGCAACTAAATCACACACAAAGATATAAAGAAATATTTTATAATTTACAATTACACACATGGTGTTTATTGTTGATTTTTTTGTGTTTTATAACAAGCAACTTTCACTTTGTTATCGAAAGGTGACGTCATATTTATTCGGTGATTGTTATCAAGGAATATGACGTCTCCGTTCTAGATTTTATTCGTGAAGGAAACGTCACTTTGTTTGAGAAATAATTAACGGGTAAGCGTTGGTTATTGCGGTAATAACCAGCTGTTTGGAGTTCCAATGCCTAGGAATTAAAACACGAGGGCGATAGCAATAGCCAACGCTAACTCGTCAATTATTTCGATTCTAACACGATATTATATGCAACTCGCGTGTATTTTAAAGGTCACGCATGATAACTATATTTATCTATATTTATCTACACTCCTCCCATTTTCCACAAATTACATACTCACGTGCGTTCAGTGACGTCAACGAATCGTAACATTTCATAATGACGACAGCTTCATTGATAAACATTGAGCGAATGTCATCATACTTATTGTTAAATACAGCAAACATATTATGCTAACAAGCGCAAATTACAAGCAAAGTAACGAAATGTAAACTTTGTTTTAAACTCAATTTTCAAATATGTAGTCCGAATGTGGTTTTATTGTGCGTCATATGAACTCAATTTTCAATTATGCAGTCCGAATGTGGTTCTATTGTGCGTCATAATGCAGAAATGATTTGTTTGTCACAATTTTGCTATCGCGCGTTTAAAAACGTGCTTTGTACGGAATAATTTCTTCGAGTTTTCGGAACCTTTTTCAAAATATTAGGCTTCGCCCATAATTTGTCGCAGAATTATACAAGGTTGATTACTTTCTTTATCTATGGAAAACTAGCCGCGTGCCGTGTATAATCAATGACGTCACTGTATCGCACGTGTGAATGTGCGTTGGAGGTATAGATCAATACAGTCTTAGTACGTACTATTTACAAACAAAGTCTTAGATAATGATAGATAATGATTTTTTATGACGATTTTTTGCTGCGTAGTCGTAACCCATTGTTAAGAGTATAGATTCGGATTATAAAAAACTCGTGCTTTTTGTTTCAACGCATCGATACAACTTACCCTGTGTTATTTAACAACAAAGTATGAGAAAAAAACTTATTTTCGAACATGCTGCAAAGATACCCCAAAGACATTTTTTTAAATGAATGTTTCCAAATAAATATGCGCATATATCAATACAATTATGTTTTCATGTAGTAGTAACTTTAAGTAAATGTTTTTATGCGAATGTTTCACGCGGAATAAATCATCATTGTATACAGTTATAAGCACATGAAGCGTATTAAATACGGCTCCACAATCGATACCATTCCAATTAATTTCCGGTTACATTTAAGCAAAAGATTTTATTAAACTAGAAGAAGAATTTAAAAAAGGATTGATAAGTTTATTGTATTCAGATTTACCCGAGACAGAATTGCTATGTTAGGATAAAAACGCGATGCGCGGCATCATAAAGTACCCAAATTAATTGGATTAATTCATAATTGCGATCCCGGAGAAGTCCGAGTGACGTAATTACAAATCTAAAGCATTCCTGGATATATTGGGGCAATATACTTAGATAATAGGTGTCTGTCTTGCTTGGGACACAATACTGTTCCAAATTCACAAATTAGAGCATCTATTGATTATTTAGATTATTTGTATAACATTGATAAAATCGTCTAACAGCCACATCGTAATATAGTTTGCACGTGCTGTTGAATTTATAATTGATACACTTTAAAGGGACTTGTTCACAGATTTAAGCATTGGAACAAAAGAGTTTGAGTATAATAACAAGAAAAGGACAGAAAAGGAAAACAAATAAGTTGCTCCTTGGTTGGTAACCCGGACCACAGGATCAAAAGGCTATCACCTTAACCACGCGGTCACTTGGGTTTATATATTTAACCCGTATTTATGTACGTTTTGTAAGTGATGCACGTGTTGTCAAAGATTTTAACGAAAACAACAGAAACATCCCAAATATTTCAACATTTAGCGTTATATAAACACTTTATCATTTTATCAATTTCAACTGATAATTACTCATGAGCGAAATGGATTTTTGCAGTAAAGTTTTAGATTCGTAGTGTTATTTTTTTTCCCCCTTGTATGCACTGTTGTTTTTTTTTGGAATCAGAGACAACAAGTTGAAAATTGTCGATTCGACGATCTGTAAACAGATCCCTCTAAATTATGCAAATAGTCTATATTTGGTTCTTTCCATTGTATAACTTATGATAATTAACGAAATTGTACTTATAGTTTAATTCTATGTCAGTAGTGTTATTTCGCTGCTTTTCATATACTATTCTTTTCATTTAGGAATCTGTGACAAAAAAAATGAAAATTGTCAAAACGGCAATCTGTGAACAGGCCTCTTTAATATGCGCAATATGTAATTTAGTATACTTAATGTGGCTAGTTTTTTAAACAGTTGTTGTACAAACATTAAAATGTAAATATATACAGATATATTCTTTTTATGGTTACAAATGCACAAACAATATATATCTCTAATTCAAATAGTGAAACAATAATTATCTAACATGTTTTAGTTTTAAAAAAATCAACTTCAACCATATATTTTGCTCAATAAATGCGATATAATAAAATTCATTTATTATATACCTATAGATAATCCGACTCAAATACTGGTGAATGTTCGGTATTATTGGCCTAATATATTTCCCGTATTTCACTGTGAAATATTTTTCCGTATTCTACGGGTGTAAAAACCAGACTATTTTTACGTTCGTTGAGTATCGTATATTTCCGTAACGTTCCGAGTGACATTGGGAAAAAACCCGTTCTATTTATAGAAACGATTACGCTGTTATTGTGCGATTTTATTAATCAGAATATTCCGATTATTATAGTAAATCTACTTTAAGCTACTACCTCAGATTGGAGACTTAGACACAAATATGTATTGTAATCTTTACTCCGTTACAGTTGATACTGTAGTGCAGTGATAACACGCAAAGTTTGTAAGCGTGGTGCTTTTGGGTTCGAATCCCAGAACAGGAATTTAAATGAATGGTAATGTTGCTGATGTCGTAACAAGGAATCTCATCATCAACCTCGATTTTGACAAAGAAGAGATCTTCACAGATCTCCACAGATACTGTGAGCGAAACAGAGTCTTTGTGAATATATTTTTTGTATGTAGATACAATGAATTAACTAATAAAAATAAAACAAAGGATGAAAGGTAAAAGACATTTAGAATTAAGAAAAAATGGAATTAGAATAAGTGATGTAAAAGTAAAATAAAATTATGAAAATGAACGATTTTCGCAGGACTCGAACGACACTGTGATTCAAAGTCTGAAACACTATCCACCGCGCTATTCTTCCCGACGCGTGTTGATAGATGATTTTGTTATATGATGATGAAATCCTTTTTTTATACGCTAGATAAATGTTAATCCGATATAAATAGAACAGTCAAACACTACTGGAGATAAAGGAGTGCCAGTTCAATAAAATCGCACAATACATGTTGATTTGAATGACGTCATTGATGTACAAGACATGTATTCATGCTTGTTCTTTAGTACATTTTGTTTGTTTGTTTCGAGGCAATATCTGGTTGGGATGTGATCGTAAGGAGGTATCTAATAAATGGATTACTACATAACTGTGTTGTTCCTGTTGGTTGTATCTCTCTCGTGGATAGTGTGAACTCGAGAGAACGGAACACCACAGTAATGTAATATTACATATTTATTTTATCTAATGATACTTGGAATAATCCCTCGCGGACAGATGTCTCATGTTGATAAAGATAAATAACTCATATCCCAAACATCAAGCCCTTCGCAGTTCCACACAGCGCGCCATAAACGTACACGTTATTACTAAAATGCCATGTTATTTACAACTAAAGTACGTGGACAAAAGTATTCGTCACAACGGCGGCCATTTTGAATGTCACATTTATTGATGCAGATTTTGAAACAAGCATTGTACAAACTTAATAAACACTAAAAAAGAAACTCTTACCTTAGCATTTAGTAATATGTCCCTTCAGATGAATTACTTTTTTAATTCTCATTGTGGAAAACAGACTCTAAATATACTGTTGACGGGGATGGCCTGATATATTGTAAATATGTTTTTGTGAGATCTTTAGATGTTTTAATACCGTAAACTGGCCTTTGTCATTTTCTTTAAATAGACAGCCTAATGTGTTCAATAATATGAATAACTGGGGATTGTGCAGGCCAGCTCATGCATTTCAGTCCGTTATTTGGTATTTTTTTACAACTGTGTTCTTGTTTCAGGTGCATCATTGTTCTTGAATAAGTAATTAACTCAATTATTTATTATTTATGTTGGGGGAGTGGCGGGGGATGGGGGTGGGGCAAAATAGTCATTAATTGTTCATGAACATTTCCAAACTTTCAAGAAAATATCAACCTTTTGCGAAAAATATTAGAATCTTCAAATAGTTATCGAATGTAGTTCAAAGCATTTACGTGAAATTTTCCTTGTATTATGATAACAGTAAGTGAAGTGGACCGTATTTTTCATGAAAACAGCGCATATTTTCATTATAATTTGACTTTTCTTGAAATGACCTTTTTGGCATTGGAAAATTTGAATTGTTATTACCAGAAAGTCCACTCCAAAATGATCCACAGCTATTTGAAATGTCTGACGAGATATAAGAAATGCCGTTCGACGAAAATGAAACCGAAAATGAACCGGGATTCCTGTGCCACAGCTTACACGTCAGTTGCGGCCCTTAGGTAAAATTACAGTTTATATACACTTTGGCTTTTAATTATAAGAATTGAATATAATTTTTCTTCATTTCATCGGTGTATGAACTATCGGGAAATTAACGCCTAATTTATGCATAAACGCCGTCGGCAGATCATACACCGATTTAATGCACAAACATACTTTTCAATTCTTAATTGAACTCTCCTTTTAGTAGTTTTTACCTTAATTTTTAAAGAACATTGATGTCAGAGTTGGACCTTCACATCATAGCTTTAAATAGGGAACACTTTCTACTTTCGATTTCAACGCTACGCGTAGTCGCCATTTTGACGAATACCTTTCACCACCTAACGTAGCTTTTTTTGTTTTACATACATGCTGACATTGAGAATTTAATATATCAATGCGTACGGTCGGAATGAAATAATTTTAAATGATCTGGGCTAATCATAAACACTGGTCATCCTTTTATGTTGTTCATTTCTTAAGAGAAATATACATAAAATGCATAATAAGATGAAGATGATTATAATAAACTGTATAAATCTGACCTCGATTGCCACTTCTAACACGGTTTGCAAACTATTGCAGTATGTTACCTGAATATTAGTATTGCTCTAATAAAGAAATAAACAAAAGGAAACGTCTCATTGTTAAACCAGTAGTAATTGAATTAGGTTTTACACAATTTATACAGTTACAAGTCAACATATCCAGTTTATAGAGTATTAAACCATACATTATATTGAAGCAGGGTTGATCAATATCGAGACACCTTTAAATGAAAAATAAGGTGACAGCCACGCTAAATATTTTACGAATGCTTTTCAACGATATGTATGCTATTTATAGAACGTCGACTAATTATGTAAAATTTCAACGGGAGCAATGGGTATTGGTAAATCGATACAAGTATTAATATTAAAGGGACTTGTTCACAGATTTGTGTATTTTGAAAAATGCCTTACTGCAAAAGCAGTTGGATTAGCTAAAAACAAATATTATATAAAGAAAAAATAACATAATAAGAAGATTTGGCTTCGTCGAGACTAAAACCTACGACGGCCTGGATCAGAAATCTGACTCGCTAACCACTCGAACATGCTGACTCACAATCACTGAGGTGAATTTATAACGCTATGTATGATTCGCGTAATTTCCAAAATACCGATGAAAAGCGTTACAAACCCTTTACAATTTGATGTATTTTAAATAATGATTTTTCATAAACGACACTATATTTTCAATGCATTTCTTCGTCAGAAGTGTTCAATTGCTTCTGTATATAAAATGTATTTTTCTGTTTGGCATATATGACACAAATTTTGGAAATATTCAATTTGCCAATCTCTGAACATGTCTCTTTAATGATTCAGTCTTTTAAAATACAAATGATTGCAACGTGGTTATAAACAGAAACTCGCGATTCTCATTATTTTAAGTTAATGGTTAGAGAAAGGCGCTAAACAATTGACGCAATATACATCTTTATGTCCTTAGTTCAAAAATACGTTAACGACAATAAAAGATTATATGTCATTTACGTTGATATGATGAAATGCTTTGATAATGTATATAGAAATGAATTGTGGCTAAAAATGTTCAAATGTGGAATTAAAGGTAAATTATTAAGAATAATAAAAACTATGTACCCAAATGTTAAGTCATGTGTTAAGCATTGTTCAGCATATTCAGAATATTTTAATTATGCTTTAGGTCTACGCCAAGGCAGAGTTATGTCACCCTTGCTATATTCTTTATTAATAGAGGATTTAGAACTATTTTTGAAGAATGAAGCTACTTCCGGTTTAAGTATTGTTGATATTGTACTGATGTTGTTACTACTTGCCGACGATATATCAATCATCGGTAAATCTCCAGAAGAAGTGCAATACCATTTATATATTTTATCTAATTATAGTAATTGTTGGGGATTAAAGGTGTATACTGATAAAACTAAAATAATTGTGTTCCGCAAACGAGGCAGACTATTGCCATCTGAAAAATGGACCTATAACGGTCAGCAAATGGAAGTAGTGAACGATTTTAACTACTTGGGAAGTGTTTTTAATTATACTGATAATTTTTAAATGAATCGAGAACATTTATGTGCGAAAGCACTAACAGCAATGAATATTGCGCAGACCACTCAACCAGTTTTCTGTTGCTAATAATGTTCTGTATATCAATATAACAATTATCTGTGTAATGAATGTACCCCTATCAAATGGATCTGTGATGTCTCAGAGGTCGCTGTCTTAGTGTTATGTACAATATCGAATGTAAATCAACAAATACTGAATATATGTACCTGATATTCGTCGACTGATTATACTATAAAGAATGTTCATTATACAATGCAATAGTTTATGTATTAACATGCGAACATGACTTGGACAATTGCATAATCAGTAGTCATGATTCTATAAGTATTTTATATAATCGGTCAACTTAATTCAAATTTAGCCTATTAAAATACACTACATTAGTATTATAACTATGGCTTCGTACGCTCAACGTTTAATAGGCTCCTTATGAATCATTACAAACAAATAGTGAACATGGAACGATATTGACTTGGCAGGTTTGTCTTAAATATTGTGTTATGATATACAGAAAAAGCTTAATCACGGCGTTAAAGTTAATCGTATACAATCTACGTTTGAACCCTTAAAGATCGTTCATGCTGATATGTTATAACATGCAAGTATTTTTCTCTACCGTACACAAAAATATAGAAATGTGTTACCTGAACACGTTATCCTGAGATACGCGAATCAGATCCACGTCCGAACCAAGTTGGTAAAATACAATATGTATTTCGTGTCCATTTTACATATATATAACACTCTGTTTAATTTTTTTTGTATTAACGACTATAGCACTATATGTGTCCTTATTAATATAAGTTATTATTAATCAACAAAATCAACACAAATATTTATACTATATAAAGCGCAATACGTCTTATCTAGTTATGTAACACAATTTCATTATACTAAATTGCAACTGTACTCAAACAACACCCAGGCCGCACTGTCACACCTAGACATGCGCGGGTAATGAAAATATATACTGTTAAAGTGCTATCCGACACGACATCGTCAGTACAGTGCATGATTGGTCTGAGGCAACACGTGATATAACTACGCTTTTTGGTTGGTCATATTATTATGCATTGTATTCGTGTCCATATGCGCATTTGTGACGTAAATAGGCCAAATATTTCATTTGACAGTAACAGTTTTTCATGAATGTTATATAGCATGTGGTATGCTTTCATTTAAGGTTAATAAGGTAATACATGTCGGACCCGCAGAGGACATAATTTTACAACGCTTGGTGCAATACGAAACCGTTGGAATGTAAACGGGTAAACGCAAAACAGTTAAAATGTCAGAAATGTATGACTGTTTAACAACAGTTCGGAATGTCGAATTTATCCTCATGCCATTAATGTGAACGATGCGGATGATATGTTCATTTTAGATGTGAATAGTGATGTCTAAATATTTATGGGACAGTGAATGAGAGAAAGACTATTCAAAATTATATAAAAACAAACAACATCAACCAAATATAATTAAAATATACGGGCTGTGAAGACATTGTATGACATAGTATTATATAACTTTGACTGAGTGCATATCCTTTAATTTCATTGTGTATATTATGGAAACATATAAACGGCGATAGTATTATTGTATTATGTATTATTGCACACTCTTAAAGTTCCTTCACGTTATTATATTGTATATTTATTTTATTGAAATTGTTTTTATCGATGCAATGCAAGCTATTCAAATATAATTGTTTAATAGAAAGTGCAATTAAAAGAGCTTCAAATACATTTAGGTAAATGATGATAAATATAAAATAAGTTGTGATGTAAAACACCCCACCCACCTTAACCTTTGAGACTGAACTTGCTTAAGTGGATACACTATTGATGTTCTAGAAATTAAATGTAATCGGTTCTATAATGAAGCAAAAATGCATCAAGTCATCTTCTTCAAACCCACTAAAATATGTAGTATTTACA
Organism: Congeria kusceri; assembly: GCA_027627225.1. Lineage (NCBI taxonomy): Eukaryota > Metazoa > Mollusca > Bivalvia > Myida > Dreissenidae > Congeria > Congeria kusceri. Next base: position 111,856 of record JAPFQT010000206.1, read on the forward strand.
CGTGTATAATAGACAACGTTATTCTTCAATCATCTTAATTAGTTATAGCTGCTGAATTCACATAGTGGAATACATTAAAGTCGCGACTACGTGTGTTTATAAGTATACGTTTATTCCGCAAGGTAATTTGGCTTCATAGGGAAATATAACTTTTAACAGGACACCGACTCAAGTTTTAGTAAAAACAATTGCGATGTAGACCATGGCAATAATGTATATCTGTCAAACATGGATGCTTTTAAATATATATTATATCTTTCATGTAGAGCATGTTTATAATATAATTACAAATAGATTCAAATTATTCAAATTATTCAGAAAAAAAATTACGCTTTCAGTCAGCTATCAGTATTTATTTGTCCCATTACAACACAATGTGAACACACTACGTGTATTGTATTGAATTACTTTCTTCAACAGGTAAAAAGTAATTTTACTATGCATATACATGTATACACCGGAATAACACATGATTAAGTCATATGTTACTGCTTCAAAGAATGAACGACGCATACATTATACAAGGCAAATCCATATGGTTTTAAAGAGACAAATTTGTTTAACGTTGCGTTTATACTGTAACATAAGTATATAGAAATTTCATTGGCGCTCGGAAAGGGGACATTTAAAACAGTCACCTCTTTGATTGATCTTGCATTTTGTATTTTACAAATAACATACCTAACACCGAGGGACACCTTTTCAAGAGTTACCAAAATGCCTATGAAATAAATGTTTTATTACTAAAAAAATGTATTACCTAGATATAGCTTACATTTAACAATTGCAGCGGGCCTTAACATCCTGAATGCAAATCTACTATTGCTTTTATTCAGTTTAACGTGATTTTTTGTTATATATCTTACGAACACAGCGCGCGACGTCACAAATTAAGAGAATATTGTATTGTGCGCAATATTCCTGTGCATAAACATCTAATCCGTACGTGCAGCAGTCAAAAATGTTTACTAAATGGATAAAATGTATATAATTTGTGAAAAACAGTCGCAAACATAGCATTTGCTTTTTACATTAGTAGCTAATTGGATCTGTATTTATGTAGAATATACCTGAAGGTTAATAGATAAGTCTGTTTAATTGCAGATTTCGCCGATTTAAAGACGATTTCATACACTGTGATACTAGTAACCATTTTTAGGGACTGACGCGTTCACTTGATACATTGTGTTTCAAAACAAAAACTCTTTATCGACCGATACATGCACCGCTGTGTTCGTTATTTTTGATAATAGTAATCACTATTTATGGACAAATCATTCAAGTTTGCGTTCATATATTGTGAAAGTTGTAAAAACTATTTAAGGACTGTCTCCTTCACAGTTGAGTGTGTACACTGTGATACTAATTTCAGCTGTTCAGTGACCGAAACCTTCAGTGTTGTTTTCGTACGCTGTCACAGTGGTTAAAGTAACAGTTGTTAGAGACCAACTCCTTCACTGTTCATACACTGTGACATAAGTATGCAGAATATGCATTTTACCGAACATTTATAAAGCTTCTCAAAGGTTCTTAATATGTAATATTGACATCCATCTAAGGAATTTAATCAAAATAGACACCACTACTCAAATGGTCTTTGATTAAAAACTGCAGCCAATGTTGATTGATTAAAAGTTATCATACGATAACAGTTTGCGGTACATGTTAGAACTTTTTCTGGTGAACGAATATAGTCTTGTTATTTTATCAGTTTATTGGGTGCAAGCAACAGGGTGCTTAAAGTATATGTCATAGCTTTTTTCTGTACACTTTCAATAACAAAAACGTCAGTTTTTCAAAAATAAAAAAATTTATATGAATGTTAATTATACACCAAGTCGAACTTTTGTTCCGGTTTCTAAGTGAAATAACTCGTACAACCTGACCTCTTAAACGACGATAGCACCGATGGCTAAACTCCCAGCCCCTTAGCAAATATCTAATCACAGTCAGCCGCCTAACCACTGCTGGGTGACAATTTATTGCTCTTTGGATCTGTCAAAATCCAATTTGTCAGAGGTGTCTGATTCTGATAGCCTAGAAAGTTTAGACAGACATTATATAAGAAAAAGTCAAGTCTTTTTACAGTTGAAAAAAAAGGATATTTTCTTCACAAGAGTTAAAATCACGCAGAGACGTATCATTATTATTTAATAAATATGTGTATAGCGTGATTAATTTTAAATGCATAACTAATTATAAGTCGAAGCCAACTTACACTGTTTTCACAATAACTTTAAATATGGTAATAAATATAGGACAGTTTCAAATTTAAAAGAAAATACGATGTAATAAAAATACATTAATATGTCAGTTGTTATTGTATTTATTTATTTAACGTATTATATTCGTTATTTCCAATTTTGTTCAAAACGGAATACGAAATGGCCGGATACATATTAAAATGGGCACTTATTTACGATTAAATTCAGAGCTCATGTTGCTTGCATTTAGACTTAACATGCAGTCTCTTACTACAACTTTTAACTGAAAATGCAGTTTCAATAATCATGTAACTAGATTATTACATAGGAAATGTGTCTGAACATATTAAAATCTAATATCCCGGATGCAAAAACACAGATGCTTTCACTTATTAAACAATAATTAGATTTGCAAATACAGTTAGGCCAGAGTTTGTTGATTGGTAGTTTATTGGATCCACCGACCCGATTTTTTGACAATAATTACACACTTTTGTTATTTTACATCCAGTATGTCACTGTGTCACCAAACACATCCTGTGTATTACTATCATGGTGAGATACCAAGTCAAGAAAGGTAGGCCCACCGGGTGTCTCATCAGATAAGATGTTTATATTGAAAGAGAGCGAGTGTATTTAACTAAATTTTCCTAAACCATTGGAGCCTAGGCGATAAATGTTTGCGTTTAAAATATGGTTAATATGTTCTTGTCCTCTACATGTATTTTCCCTATACCCAGACAAATCGATTCGGCAAACTGAACCGGAGTGAAAGTTGGGTCTGTGGCTCTATTTGAGAAGCACGTGCACGTGTTGCTGTGACTTTTTTTACTTAACTTATATATCTGAACTTGAATCTGTAGCATTGTGTTGTTTTAATTATGATATAAATGACATTAAAATCCAAGACTGCGCAAATAGGCAGTAACATGTGATATACACGTGTTCTCATAACAATGCTGAATTTTCGGTACATGGATGTGTTTTATTAGCGTAATATGAGATGCTTGATTAAAAACGTGTGCTTTATAACAATCAAATCATGATCCTTTTATTTCGTTTTATTTTCGACGCGCAGATGTTGCATCTGTGATCTTTGGATTTTAAAACAAAATTTTAAACAGAAATAAAACACGATATGTTAAAACTCAAGGTACATAGGCAACTAATCGCTTCACACGTGCAATATTTGCTCGAAATAAATGAAACAAAATGAGTTTCATATGTAACCATGAAACGAAAAGTGTAATGCATAAGAGCGCCTTTTGTCCAATAGACTATAGTAATGCTAGTACATTTTTCATTGAATTTTGAACAGAATTAAGTACAGCTGGTAAATAAAGATAGTAATAAAGAAATCTGTTGTCTACAGTAGTTGTCAACAATTATTCAGATGTCGGAGTACTGTGTTTATCTTAACCTTGAATAAACCTTAGCGTGCTGTCATTTTTTTTATTATTAGGTAGGGGTTGGAAAGCTTGTTCGACCTAAGTTGACGTGTTGTAATGTTAAACGTACCATTGAAATTACTTCTTGCAGCAATCCCAACTGCTGTTCCAAGAGTGGTGTATTGTTTGTTACGGATTACAAATAAGTACTTCTTGCGGCAATCCCAACTGCTGTTCCAAGAGTGGTGTATTGTTTGTTACGGATTTCAAATGAATACTTCTTGCAGCAATCCAAACTGCTGTTCCAAGAGTCGTGTATTGTTTGTTACGGATTACAAATAAGTACTTCTTGCAGCAATCCCAACTGCTGTTCCAAGAGTCGTGTATTGTTTGTTACGGATTACAAATAAGTACTTCTTGCAGCAATCCCAACTGCTGTTCCAAGAGTCGTGTATTGTTTGTTACGGATTACAAATAAGTACTTCTTGCAGCAATCCCAACTGCTGTTCCAAGAGTGGTGTATTGTTTGTTACGGATTACAAATAAGTACTTCTTGCAGCAATCCAAAATAGTACTCGTATATTGCCTTTAGATTATTTAAACTACAAGAAAAGAAACTTAATGTAATAAGGTACTGTGTCTATATAAAGTGGTCTACTATGACAATTAATATAGCGTACATGTATATGATTCACAGAAATGCGCACTAGCAAGGTGACTTTATTAAATGAAGTATAACTGTTTGTTATATATGTCATTACAACACAGTTGAATATTTGATTCTTAACATGCGCGGTTAGGTACGTTGTATCAACACTAATTTATTCTGTTATATGTAACTACATTTGACAAAAAAGCAGAACTCGCTGTTTCAGATTCACATGTAGCCAGTAATGTAGCACATATTCTAAGGCGTCTTATTATGCCAGTTGAATCAAAATAACAAACGGAGATAATACGGTAAGATAGTTCTAAAATTCGGAAATTGTATATACAATACCACACTGAAATGGATAGTATAAGTCCCTACCTATGAATTGTTAAACTTTCTACTTGTTGGGTTTGTGTAGAAGAGATCAAGCTACCTCAACAAGCCTCCACAATGTCATAAAGTGCCATATCGCTGTCATTTCTCTTTTTGAGCACTCTAGAGTCCTGACCCAGAAGATGGTTAGTGTATAAATGGAAATGTATGAAACATCGGTATGTTAATATCCCATTCTAACTCAAGGTGACATTGTTACAGGGACATATCGACGGTATTTCCAATGTATTAAAACAACATATATTTCCATTTTTCACCTATATCATTTTTTTATTGCAATAATATACTGATACCATCGATAAGTAGAAAATACATACGGCATAATGTTTTTTTCTTGTTAAGTACACGTTCCAGCAGGATTCGAACACACACTTACACAATCTCGAACTTTAATGGATGATTTGCTACGCTTAACAACATTAACTGTTAAAATGCATGCACGTAGCGGTTCGTCATGTACATTTCTTTCATATCGAGTTTACTTAAACTACTAATTTTCACGCGCCCGCGAAAAGTGTTACGGTGACAATTTTTATAATTAAAAAACAAACACAATAAAAATTTCGATTTGTTGATAAAACAGAGGCTTATATGTAAAGTAAAAATTTAATAAATACTTAAACACATACGTTTATTTTTGAATATTATACCGTATAAGCAGTCGATACGCCTTTTTAATGTAATGAAATGTCATAAAGTATATTGCAGCTACTGGTTAAGTTTTAAGCTATGTTTTAACAAAATGTACACAGGCACTAAAGGAGTTAGGTCAACTCATTTTTATTCAATTAAGAAAAAACCCGTTAATTGGGATTTTAGTAGGAGAAGTATCTTTAATAGTTTTAGGTTTATACAAAAAGGAAGAATCCCACATTTAAAATAATGCATTACTGCATAATATACTCGAAATCGACCGCAAATCATGACGGATTCATGATACTATTACGCGATTCAGACGGTGTTCATTCTTAATCAACTTATGATTGTTCGAAATCAAAATAATACATGAATAAGCGAGCTATGGTAGCTTTAAGGCAGCGGCCAATGTTGGGAGAGGTGCAGGTCGGGAGATAGGCTTGGTAGTTCAGTGATACTGCCGATTTGGTCGCCGCCGGGATTCGTGAATGGCGGCCGATGGGGCCGATTTCCGGAAATGTGTGTCTAGCGATGTGGCTGATTTCGCGCAGGTGGGGTTCGAGCGTTGTGGCCGATTTCCGGGGCAGGTTGAGTCAAAGCGTTTCAGCCGATCTTTGGTAGGTGGGGTTGATCGTAACAGCCGATTTGAGTGAGGTGCGGTCTGACGACGCGGCCGATTTCGAGGAGATGGGATCAAACGGAACGATCTTGGGTGGAGGAGGCGGGGCCGGGCCGAGCCGATTGTTTAAGCGCAGGTATCGGGGATGCCGACATGCCTTCAATAAATCCTGCGGGAAACCTTGTCTAGATTCACTGTTAACTGCTGTCCCACAGCTGTTACATGTCTGCTCTTTCTACATGCTGATATATTGGTTTTGTCAACTTATGCATTGCTTTATTATTTGTTTTAATCACTTACGTTGTGTAAATCTTTAGTTATACTGTATAAATGCAATTCGCCACCCTAGGATTACAAGGGCCAGTCTAACAAGTGAAAAAGAAGCAGATGGCCCCTGTAATACAAGGGTGGCGATATATAAATTATAAGCATAATCTAAAGCCCTTGTCAACCGAGTAATTACACTAATTGTATATAAAACGACATTATATTCAGTTAAATAATTGTTTTGAGTCGTTATGAATTATTTGTCTTACAACTCAATAACGAACAAGGATCACTGCGTCAGCTACAGTTATTCGATTTTACCAAGAATGTAACAAGGACTAAAGAGGGTTTTCTTTGAAGGTAAACTAGGTCAACAAATTCGGTCCTGCAGAGGCAATACGTTTACCACGCTTGATGAAGATTTAAGTGCAACACGATACCGTTGGAATGCAAACGGGATTACAGTTAAATGTCATTTATGTTTATAACCTTACAATTTATGTTTGGAATGATGATATTTCATACCGAGACATTAAACTATATATATTAGTTATGAATTTACCTAGAGCATGTTGTCTTTTAGATTTGGAATGAAGATGTCTATATGTTTATGAGGCAGTTGGAGTAAGACATGTTCAATCAAATGGTGAGGTAAATAGCACAGCATTCACAATTAAAATAAATATATTATGACAATAGTTGATTTACACGTGATACACCTATGTTGTCCTAACCATGATTGATATAATGTTAATAGTTTATTAGTGGATACATTAAAGACAATACAGAAATTAATGTTTGATATGTTCAATAACGATATACACACATGATTTCATGTAGATGTTTTAAACTTCTACATTTAACGCAGTATACAGCTATCAAGAGTCTTTAATGCAAATGGGTTACTATAATAAATTTCAGCTTTTGAATATATGTCACCAGCGTGAATGTTAACTGAACATGCTTATGAGTGCATATTTAATTTCACATTTAAAATGCTTTTGTAACTTTCGGAAGAATTCTTTGCGTATCTCCTCATCACGTTTTATGAGCGTGATAGGTGTATTGTATTACTTTCATGAACGGTAAAACAGTACCTTTATGATATAGACTTGGTATTTCGTAACTTTCATGTTATACTGCGCGCAAATAAAATATTCACACTAATACGTTTACAAAGCATTCAACTCAAATTAGTTTGTACCTTGTTGAAGCCAACATTCACTCTATAACGATGAAAAGGCATTCAACTGAAACTAGTTTGTACATTGTTGAAGGCCACATTCACTCTATCACCATGACAATGCATTCAACTCAAACTAGTTTGTAACTTCAAGTTGTTGAAGGCCACATACACTCTATCACAATGACAATGCATTCAACTCAAACTAGTTTGTACCTAGTTGAAAGCCACATTCACTATATCACAATGACAATGCATTCAACTCAAACTACTTGTACCTTATTCAAGGCCACATTCACTCTATCACAATGACAAGGCATTCAACTCAAACTAGTTTGTACCTAGTTGAAGGCCACATTCACTCTATCACAATGACAATGCATTCAACTCAAACTAGTTTGTACCTAGATGAAGGCCACATACACTCTATCACAATGACAATGCATTCAGTTCAAACTAGTTTGTACCTTGTTGAAGGCCACATTCACTCTATCACAATAACAATGCATTCAACTCAAACTAGTTTGTACCTAGATGAAGGCCACATTCACTCTATCACAATGACAATGCATTCAGCTCAAACTAGTTTGTACCTAGTTGAAGGCCACATTCACTCTATCACAATGACAATGCATTCAGCTCAAACTAGTTTGTACCTAGTTGAAGGCCACATTCACTCTATCACAATGACAATGCATTCAGCTCAAACTAGTTTTTACCTAGTTTAAGGCCACATTCACATTATCACGATGACAATGCATTCAACTTAAACTAGTTTGTACCTTGTTGAAAGCCACATTCACACTATAACAATGACAATGCATTCAACTCAAACTAGTTTGTACCTTGTTGAAGGCCACATTCACACTATCACAATGACAATGCATTCAACTCAAACTAGTTTGTATTTTGTTGAAGACAACATTCACTCTATCACAATCACAATGCATTCAACTGAAATTAGTTTGTATATAGTTGAAGGCCACATTCACTCTATCACGATGACAAGTCATTCAACTCAAACTAGTTTGTACCTTGTTGAAGGCAACATTCACTTTATCACAATGACAAGAAATTCAACTCAAACTAGTTTGTACCTTGTTGAAGGCCACATTCATTCTATCACGATGATAAGACATTCAACTCAAACTAGTTTGTACCTAGTTGAAGGCCACATTCACTCTATCACGATGACAAGGCATTCAACTCATACTAGTTTGTACCTTGTTGAAGGCCACATTCACTCTATCACGATGAGAAGGCATTCAACTCAAATTAGTTTGTACCTTGTTGAAGGCCACATTCAATCTATCACGATGAATAGGCGTTCAACTCAAAATAGTTTGTACCTTGTTGAAGGCCACATTCACTCTATCACGAAGACAAGGCATTCAGCTCAAAATAGTTTGTACCTTGTTGAAGGCCTCATTCACTCTATCACGATAACAATACATTCAACTCAAACTATTTTGTACCTTGTTCAAGGCCACAGTCACTCTATCACGATGAAAAGGCATTCAACTCAAACTAGTTTGTACCTAGTTGAAGGCCACATTCACTCTATCACAATGACAATGCATTCAACTCAAACTAGTTTGTACCTTGTTGAAGGCCACATTCACTCTATCACGATGACAAGTCATTCAACTCTAACTAGCTTGTTCCTAGTTGAATGCCACATTCACTCTATCACAATGACAATGCATTCAACTCAAACTAGATTGTACCTAGTTGAAGGCCACATTCACTCTATCACAATGACAACGCATTCAACTCAAACAAGTTTGTACCTTGATGAAGGCCACATTCACTCTATCACGATGACAATGCATTCAACTTAAACTAGTTTGTACCTTGTTGAATGCCACATTCACTCTACCACGATGACAAGGCGTTCAACTCTCACAAGTTAGTACCTAGTTTAAGGCCACATTCACTCCATCACGATGACAAGGCATTCAACTCAAAATAGTTTGTACCTAGTTGAAGGCCACATTCACTCTATCACGATGACAAGGCATTCAACTCAAACTAGTTTGTACCATGTTGAAGGCCACATTCGCTCTGACAAGATGACAAGGCATTCAACTCAAACTAGTTTGTACCTTTTTGAAAGCCATATTCACTCTATCAGGATGAAAAAGGCATTCAACTCAAACTAGTTTGTACCTTGTTGAAGGCCACATTCACTCTATCACAATGACAATGCATTCAACTCAACCTAGTTTGTATCTAGTTCAAGGCCACATTCACACTATTACGTTGAAAAGGCTTTCAACTCAAATTAGTTTGTACCTTGTTGAAAGATACAATCACACTATCACGATGACATTGCATTCAACTCAAACTAGTGTGTACCTTCAAGTTGTTGAAGGGCACATTCACTCTATCACGATGACAAGGCATTCAACTCAAACTAGTTTGTACGTTGTTGAAGGCCACATTCACTCAATCACGATGACAAGGCATTCAACTCAAACTAGTTTGTACGTAGTGGAAGGCCACATTCACACTATCACTATGACCATGCATTGAAGTCAAACTAGTTTGTACCGAGTTGAAGGCCACATTCACACTATCACGATGACAAGGCATTCAACTCAAACTAATTTGTACCTAGTTGATGGCCACATTCACTCAAGCACGATGACAAGTCATTCAAATCAAACTAGTTTGTACCTAGTTCAAGGCTACATTCACTCTATCACGATGACAAGGCATTCAACTCAAACTAGTTTGTACCTAGTTGAAGGCCACATTCACACTATCACGATGACAAGGCTTTTAACTCAAACTAGTTTGTACATAGTTGATGGCCACATTCACTCTATCACGATGACAAGGCATTCAACTCAAACTAGTTTGTACCTTGTTGAAGGCCACATTCACTCTATCACGATGACATGGCATTCAACTCAAACTAGTTTGTACCTAGTTGAAGGCCGCATTCACTCTATCACGAAGACAATGCATTCAACTCAAACTAGATTGTACCTTGTTGAAGGCCACATTCACATTATCACGATGACAAGGCATTCAACTCAAACTAGTTTGTACCTAGTTGATGGCCACATTCACTCTATCACGATGACAAGTCATTCAACTCAAACTAATTTGTACCTTGTTGAAGGCCACATTCACTCTATCACGATGACATGGCATTCAACTCAAACTAGTTTGTACCTAGTTGAAGGCCACATTCACTCTGTGACGATGACAAGGCATTCAACTCAAACTAGTTTGTACCTTGTTGATGGCCACATTCACTCTATCACGATGACAAGGCATTCAACTCAAACTAGTTTGTACCTAGTTGAAGGCCACATTCACTCTATCACGTTGACAAGGCATTCAACTCAAAATAGTTTGTACCTAGTTGAAGGCCGCATTCACTCTATCACGTTGACAAGGCATTCTACTCAAACTAGTTTGTACCTTGTTGAAGGCCACATTCACTCTATCACAATGACAAGGCATTCAACTCTCAAACTAGTTTGTACCTAGTTGATGGCCACATTCACTCTATCACGATGACAAGGCATTCAACTCAAACTAGTTTGTACCTTGTTGAAGGCCACATTCACTATATCACGATGACATGGCATTGAACTCAAACTAGTTTGTACCTAGTTGAAGGCCACATTCACTCTATCACGATGACAAGGCATTCAACTCAAACTAGTTTGTACCTAGTTTAAGGCCACATTCACTCTATCAAGATGACAATGCAATCACATCAAATTTGTTTGTAACATGTTGAAGGCCACATTAACTCCATCACGATTACAATGCATTCAACTCAAACTAGCTTTAACCTTGTTGAAGGCCACATTCACTCTATCACGATGGCAAGGCATTCAACTAAAACTAGTTTGTACTAGTTAAAGGCCACATACGGTGCATGAATAGAAGGAAAATATTCATGTGCGTTTTAGAACATATGAAGCATGCGATTTACCAAAACACTACAACAACAACTTCATATTTAAATGTTCTGCGAATGTTAAGGTGAATACGTGGTATATTGGCGGACCTTCTCAGAATGTCAGTTTTAACCATAAGCGTGGTATTTTGCAATGCGTTTATCACGAACAACGCTAGTGTCAAAGTTCAATTACTATTTGGAAACTGGTTTGACCGCGCAACAAACTTCGATTCAATGAATTAGGACATGTACCTGTTAGTTTGCACAAACACCATCCGCCAAAATAGCTATCTGCGTTTACATGCACGTGGTTTTGTCTACATTGCAAATACACACACACTGAAACTAAATGTGTTGCATAGCGTTCTTACCTTCATCGGAATATAAAATTGTTTTGTACAAAGGAATGCATCTCAGTATACGCCAACATGATAATAGGCACGAATCTGCTACATGTATAGTAATAAAACGGTTAATGTGATATTTCGACACCATATTGTCGTTAACAAATTCTGCAATAATTATGAAATATTAAATGCGCCAATTATTTATACCATGAACTAATTCAGCTACATTTATTTATACAATGCATTTGTAGTCCGTTACATTATGCATTTACTGGTCATAAATTTGGAGCTGATAATAACTCACTATCGACCAATATAAATGATACAAGTAAATAACATATTCACCAACAAACCATTACAGACGCTAGCCTATTAAACCGTTTTTACTGGTAACTTGCGTTTACATTCAGAACGATATACACTATTTGGTTGCAGACCGTTTACATTCAGAACGATATACACTATTTGGTTGCAGACCGTTTACATTCAGAACGATATACACTATTTGGTTGCAGACTGTTTACATTCAGAACGATATACACTATTTGGTTGCAGACCGTTTACATTCAGAACGATTTACACTATTTGGTTGGAGACTGTTTACATTCAGAACGATATACACTATTTGGTTGCAGACCGTTTACATTCAGAACGATATACACTATTTGGTTGCAGACCGTTTACATTCAGAACGATATACACTATTTGGTTGCAGACTGTTAACGACAGGAGCCAGTTTAGTGTCATTTATATTTTAAATTAAATTATACGAAATGTCTTTCACATTTTGGAGGTTATGTTCTAGAATTGTTTTACATCCAAGTTCACAAAAATATTACTTAAAAACGTATTATATATTTAGTTGTGTGTGTTATCTATCTGATTCTATATTGTTTTAAAAGAGTATTCCCCTTTAAATTACATAAACATATGATTTTATACCATTTATTCATCTGCCCCTGTATTCCAAAACGTGTAGGCGAATTTGCATATCTTCCTTCTTCCTCACTCAGCATGTAGGAATGTGGGCAATCATACTTGCGTATTGCAGTATGTGGGTCTATTTAAGGAAACTCGGTTTTCGGTTGCGTGAATATGATATCTTTGTTTACCTGTTTCGTATCATGCCTAAATCACATCGTGTGACAAGCTTACTAATTTGGCAAAAGATATGCGAACTTTACCGCATAAAGGTATTTATAAAGTAAAGTTTACACTTTTCGGACATATAATGAACCTTACGATAATAACTTCTTTGCTATTGTTCATTGCCATTGTTACAGAGCCAGTTCTTATAATATAACAGTTAATACATGCATGCATATATACTCAGAACAATCATTCTAATGTAAATAGGACAAATAAATTGATCTTTTAGCATTAATTTATCTAACTAAAGTCATACAATAAATATTAATACTTTACAATTTTGCGTTTGCAAGCATTGCAAAAAAATGACACTACTATAAACATACAACTATATACGGATCCCCATTAAAGAAAAATTCATTTGGATTTTAATATTTTAATT
>JAPFQT010000206.1:130000-165000 GCA_027627225.1 Congeria kusceri
TGAATCACTTTATTATTTAAGGTAAATAAAACAAACACGACTTCAGAACACAATCAACAAGTGTATAAAGCTTTAACTTAGTTCACCTGCGTGAAATCGATACAGGTGAGATGTAGGAAGATTTAATGCCCGCTGTCGTTTCATATTCGCGAAATATGTAGAAATAATACTATGACAAAGTGCATTACATGTGCCCGTTAAAGAAATACCGCTATTGTGAAAGTTGTCCAGACTCGCGAAACATAACGCTTAACATGTATACAGGAGTGTTTAATATATGAAAGCTATACAACGGTTAATCTTTATACATGTAGGATCATTTCCATTAAGCCTCAGTCACACATTCCCGATTTTTTATGCCGTTCTTGAGCAGATAGCGTCCCAAGTCAAACATATCAAAAGTCGGGACAATATTATGATATTCGGGGCGCGATATGTTTTATCAAAAGATTGAATTTGTTTCGACATCGTCACGACAGCGTCTCGACAGAGTCCCGACAGAGTCCCGATTTTTCTGAATGCTATCTGACGGTGTCCCGGCAGTGTTCCAATAGCGTCCCGTTAGCATCCCGGCATTCCCGACTGTTTGTTTGTATCGTAGCGATGTCTGAACGCTATCAGGAGCCATAATTAGGAAGCATTCCTAGTGGACCGGTCAAAGCACACACAAACAAGCACGACGCACACGATATATACACCAGACGTGTGTGTGTAGTACATTTTTATCGAGTGCACCGGGATTCTCTCCCATATGGCCATCGCCCCCAGAAGACTTGTTAGTTGGTTACGGGGGATAGTGCAAGATACAGGAGACACCCCGTTCCAGAAGCGACCCTGGGTCTTTTAGTGCCCGGTGTGAAGCACCTAGTACACTGCACCTCGGTTTAACGTCTCATGCGAAAGACGAGTTAGAAGTTTAGGGTGTGGCGGGGGCTCGAACATGCGACCCCTGGGTTGTGAAGCCAGTGCGTTACCACTAGACCACGGATCCGCCACACACCAGACGTGATACATGTATGTATATTTATATGCAATATCGTTTCCATTCCACTGGATATTGCCCGACAACGTCCCGACACCGTTCCGACACCATCCAGACACCGTCCCGAATTTGAATCGATACAGCCGAATCTATACGGAGTCCAGACTATATACATGTGGCTGAGTCTCCCGAATATGAAGGGAAAACCTTATATATGCAACATCCATTTCATACTTCATACATTTCATTCCGTTATTCAAACTTAAGATTAAAGAAAACAATAAAACTGTCGTGTGATTTAGTTCCTACAAATGCGTCTTGTGTAGGAATCGAGCTTAGGAACATCATAGCAACCCTACACATCTCAAACATTACACAATTAATTGTATTGTATGTTGTTTGGATTCAACTGAAGTTTTCAACGTTATATTTGCAATTTTTGCTAAGTAAACAAACTACATGAACAGTTGTAAACTAGTGGTGAAAGCTCTGAAAATGTACCATACGAATATCACATCTGGACGGTACAGTATTTATTACAAAAAATGTGGGTTTAATATGACTGTTGCTGCGTCTATCTTCCTTAGAATAATCACTTTGGAGTAAAGAAGGACATAAAACAGTTCTGTAAAATATCTGAACCGTTTAAATAACAATTAATAATAATAATTCATATATTCAAAAATATAAATGATTTAAACCACTATACAAAACTGCCTTAACAGGGGGAGATCAATATTGAGAGTCAACTTGACAAAACTTGCGTAGTGGCATCCCTTATATGTCATTGTTTTCGAGACCTGGAACTTTTGTTCTGAATAGTTTGTGTTTTGTACGATCTTTGTTACCTATGAGACTAGATTTGCTAAAGCTGAACTTATAGAAGTAAGCGTACAACGCAATATCATTTTGTTATTTTACAATGGAATAATGTATCCGTTTCTACCGATAGTGCTATTTAAATATTAAAATATATCTAGTAATGTAAGTGTACGAAATTATTTCACGTTACTGCCCGTACAAGTCCATTATTCGGCAAACCATTTTCTAAAGATTAAATGACGAATACTCTAACTGTAGAAGTTCAAATTATCTTACCTCTAACTCTATTGTCATTAAAGCTTATGCTCCACTCATATAAGAAAGCATGCGGAAACAGCAACATGTGTCTATTTATTCGATTATACTAGCCTTCATCATGACTTTCAATGAGCACTTTGTTGGACAAGTAAGGGGTTTTGAAATACCCTAGATTATAAATAGCCAAACACAAATACGCTGAATGAATGTGTATGATATAAAGAAATATAATGTTAAAGTAATGGAAACTAAATTGGTATTCGACATATCTACTTTCTTAGAAAATTCGCGTATTTCAATCGAAGTGCGTGTTACTAGTATTAAGCCTCAGTCACACGTTCCCGAATGTGGCTCCCGATAGCGTCCCAACATCGCTACGATACAAATTATTAAAAGTCGGGAATGTCGGGACGCTGTCGGGGCGCTGTCTGGAGGTGTCGGAACGCTGTCCTAAGAATCGGGAATTATTGGGACATGTTCGGCGTGATCGGCCATGCACTCCCGACAGTTCAGGTTTTCCCTTAACATTCGGGCGACTTAGCCAACTTTATATAGACGGGACTGTTTTGGGATAGATTCGGCTGTGTCGGTTCTAATTCGGGATGGTGTCGGGACGTTATCGTGACAATATCTTGTGGAACGGGATTAATAATGCATGATAAATTATATAGAAATATCACGTCTGGAGTATTGCGGCAGTCACAAATTCCCGATTATGGCTCCCGACAGCGTCCCGATAGCGCAAAATACAAATAATCAAACAGTCGGGATTGTCGGAACACTGTCGGAGCCTTGTCGGAACACTGTCGGGAAGTGTCGGATCGCATTCGGAAGAATCGGGACGCTGTAGGGACTCTGTCGAAACGATGTCTGGACGCTGTCAAAACTTGAATTTCGAGCCCCTAATCTCAGAATTTAGTCCCGACTTTTGACAAATTTGATTCGGGACGCTGTCGGCTTAAGAACGGCAGTAACAATCGGGAATGTGTGAATGAGGCATTAGAAAAGCATTTATATGTTCCAAATGGAAAACAAAGCTGTCAGTAGGCTATGTAACATTTTTAGTTTGAGTATGATTTGACATTACGTACAATTAAAACAGATTTATCATTAAGCTGAAAACCTGTAAATAATTTGCAAATGGCTATATTTGCTGGTGATCCAGTTCACCGTCTTGATCTAAGGAGTGTTGAGAGTTTACTTTATTGTAGGGAGATAAGGATAACTGCTATATAATGGAAGGCCTGTTGTCCGTGAGAACTATCAAGTATGACTCGAGTATGATGCTATACTTAATAAATATTTACACACGACATATACGCATGGACGGGTACGCACGCACCGTGCACACACATATACACTCGCGTATGAAATAAGCGTTTAATTATAACTTTCCCCTTCTCATACAGACGAACTATACTCATGTCACATGTGATCGTATTCTATAAGCATCTAATGTTAACAAACTATTAAACTAGTATCATTTACTTCTTAGTAATTTAAATAAATTAGCTATGTTTGAAGTTTGACTTCTTCATAAAATATATATTATCATTTACTTCAAAACTTACATATTTCATTTTCAGGTTTATTCCATGTGTACATAACTCTATTATAAACGATCATCTTACTGTAAAGGAAATCACAGACATGTCTTTATTACGTAGTTTTAGAAAACAAAAATCGGATACACTCGTTGTTTTGCCCTTTCGGTGATAAATCATGCGTAATCATACCAGACATATTGAATATACAATTACATATGACCATGCACAAATACATATTCTAACATTACAAGCGCATAGTTTTCTATAGACACAGAAGAACAATCAGCGTTGTTAGACTACCAATAACCAACCCGAAAACAAATGTTCGGTAACTGTAAAATATTGCTCGCATTGCAATTGCAGAAAATGATATCAGGTAATGTTAGAATCGAACTAATGTTTGCATTATCGTCGTGTATAAGCTAATAAACGTGGGTCTGTCGTTCTGATGCAGTATATTAAACCTCTCGGGCTAACGTTACGTGGTTAAATGCACATGCATCAGAGCTCCAATTCGTTGTTTATTAGACGATTAAACACTCTGATGCATATAACAAATCTACAGTGAGAATAATGTTGTATGAATATGAATATGCAATTACTGCAAGTTTAGACCCCTTCTCAATATAGTATTTTAGGTTCAATATAGAACTTTAGTATCGCTTTTAAAATCATAAATGCAAGGTCGACAGAGCGTGACCTGTAAGTGGCCGTCCTTAGATCCTAGTGTGCAACGTATGTAAGGATATGATTCAATCAGATTAAATCGCATATGAAAGTATGATACACTATTGCTTGGTTTGCGCGGATGCGAGACCAGCTGTGCAGCGTAAGAAGAAAATCATTGATCAGAATAGATCGGTGGTTTTGTCGTGAGCTAGAATCGAGACCAGCTGTGTAGCGTAGGATGAAAATCGTTGATCATAATAGAGCGATTGTTTTGTCATGAGCTAGAATCGAGACCAGCTGTGTGGCGTAGGGAGAAAATCATTGATCATAATAGAGCGATTGTTTTGTCGTGAGCTAGAATCGATACCAGCTGTGTATCGTCGGATGTAAATCATTGATCAGAATAGAGCGATTGTATGTCGTGAGCTAGAATTGAGACCAGTTGTGTATCGTAGGAAGAAAATCATTGCTCAGAAGAGAGCGATTGTTTTGTCGTGAGCTCGAATGGAGACCAGCTGTGTAGCGTAGGATGAAAATCATTGATCAGAATAGAGCGATTGTTTTGTCGTGAGCTAGAATCGAGACCAGCTGTATAGCGTAGGAAGGAACTCATTGATCAGAACAGAGCGATTGTTTTGTCGTGAGCTCGAATCCAGACCTACTGAAATATTTAATAAGGAAGTGTTTAATGTGATGTTTATGTTCTCTCATATTTCATTTATACCATGTATATGCATATTCAATATTACAACTGACATACATTTTACTTATGAGTATGTACTTCTATGTAAAACCGTTGTTCTGTATTTTTCTTAAATGCTGTCGATATAAACCTTTAAAGTATTAAACGAAAATTGCAAGCATTTCTATGCAAGTGAAGAGTATAAAGTTTAACGAAACATGCGCTACACACGTATATTGTTGTACGAAATGTGACGACTTCGCGTGAGATTCTAGGCTACACAAGTATACTGTTGTACGAAATGTGACGACTTATGTGAGATTTTAGGCTACACACGTATATTGTTGTACGAAATGTGACGACTTCATGTGAGATTCTAGGCTACACACGTATAATGTTGTACGAAATGTGACGACTTCATGTGAGATTATAGGCTACACACGTATATTGTTGTACGAAATGTGACGACTTCATGTGAGATTTTAGGCTACACACGTATATTGTTGTACGAAATGTGACAACATCATTTGAGATTATATATTTAAAAAAATGTGCGTTAACATTGAAACTGAACACACGCGTTTGATTTTATTTTGAATATATAAAATACAGTCAACAACAACAGGCACTGTAACATGAACCACTAACGTAGTTGTATAAATAGCTCTTGTATAACGTCACCCTGCTTAAATATCACATTGCGACTAAAGCCTAGATTGACTATTGTGTATAAATAGCTCTTGTATAACGTCACCCTGCTTAAATATCACAATGCGACTAAAGCCTACATTGACTATTGTTGAGACACGGAAGACACCAATTTATATTTTCATTTTGTTTTATATTACTGACGTAAAATTAAACAAATGTCTACGTGACATTAAAGTAACTAAATGCAGTAGGTATCCCATGTAAAATATTAAATCATGCAATTGTCATCAAATTTTTTATACGAAGGAAACGTGATGAAACATATTGATTTCTAAAAATACGTTACGTTTGAAAGCAGTAACTCGTAGCCAACGCAGTTTGAACAACCCGATTCGAGAAGGCTGCATTATTATTAAAGTCTGCGACACCCATGTTAAATTCCGAAACAAAAATCACGTGATCATTGTTAACATCAGAATATTTATATACTGAATAAATGTCAATGAAAATAGTTTTCATTTTGTTTAAATGTCATGTTATACTTAAATTTCTCAAATATGTTAATATGCTACTAGGAAGTAAATTGAATATTCCTTTTCATCCACATGGGGACGAAGCATCTTATAACGATAGTAGTCAATGCATTGATGCAGGGGAGACGACTGTGAGACGTTCGCGATCATATTTCCAATAGCGGTTGCTTTCCGTGGTCAACTGACAGACCACTAGTTGTGTATCCATTGCATGATCGACTTACATGTAGTTGTATACTGAACTGAATAATTGGCTTTTCTTAGTCTAACAGTGAAGTAAAACGAATTGCTTCAAATGTTTAACATATAGACAAATCAAAATTTGAATAATTGTTACGACACTACCTTTCTCTAGCAAAATAGACGAATTGAAAACTGTGTTTAAGTACTTTTACATGATGTAAAGAGCATTGTGATATAATCAAACAATAAATAATAATGAAAATATTAATAGTTGTATCATTTTTACCGAAATATGTTAGTTATTAAATAATTAACAGATTGAGGTCAAAGTGTTGTACAAGTGTTTTATACCATATTTTACTGATCACATTACAACTTCCACGATTCCCATCTCAAATCTAAAGGATCTGACACTCGTTGTTATTTCATACTATGTTTTATTCAAACGAGCTTACTAACGAATTTCCTGGACGAGTTTGACACAATATGGTATAAAATGACAACGAGTATCAGATCTTCTTATCACATGCTTTTAAACGAAAAAAATACTTTAAATATGTTGATAAATTAATCCTAAAAGCTGCGTGCTAACGTGACGTCATTTCGTGTTGACGACGTCATTTCACTAAAATAACATCATGCGATTGGTCGGTCAATGAATATGCAGCCAATGAAAACGCCAAAACGTTATCTTACACTACAATTTGCTTAAATTACAGGTATTTATCCTACCCGAAGTAGAACTTATGTTTCGCTCGTACCAATAATTCACCCACACATAAAAACCCGTCAAACAAACAAACAAACAAAAACAGTAGACCAGTCTGGAGTTGATTTGCTTTATTAGTTTGCTTAACTTAACTTCAGACGATTATTGCGGGAATCCGCATAAATAATATCATCCATGTATGCAAGCGCCCAATTGGTGTAGGCACTGAAAGAGTTTTTTTTTTTTCCGTTAGTCTTTTTAAACTCAAATTAAGATGTGTAGGGTATTTTGCATTTTTTAACCAAAGGGACGTAACTCGAATAAAATATGCAACACATTGAAGCAGAAGTAGTATTTCTTGACAAAATGTTCTTATATAATGTAACTTCGAATGTTTCAATATGTGTTGCTTGGATGTAATGAATACAATGGGAAGTTTCACAGTTTGGGGTCGGAAAAACTTTTTTCTCAAAAACGGGACTTTAAAATAGGAATGTGTAGAATCTATCAAGATGTTTCGTCTGTTAAGTTATTTTGGTTGCAAAACATATTTTGTTTAAAAAATACTAGGGTATGTCTACAAGGAATCGCTATTTTTTATCAAAAATAAAAAAGATATTCGTCAAATGTTTAACTTTGAACAAGCAATATGCATTTCAAACCTTGATATTTGTGTGAACAGGCAAAAAGTCACTTTTACATAAACTTTGATATTCCGCACAGCCAAAATCTGTGAAATTGCCCATTGAAAACACAATTACTTTCATATACTTTAAAAAGTAATTAAATAGAAGTAAATCAATCAAATATTCTTACACATGATTGTATAAAAACGTTGGATAAATAGTTTCGCTGAAACGAAATAATATCACGAACAGTATTGTGATGTTTTGCAGGTAGAACAATCTAAGTCATTTATATGTGTTGCACAACAATTAAGAAATCATTTTTGATTCAGAGTTATTTACCGGCAAATTAACAGCGATTTGAAGTTCTGTAAGCCGTTTCAAAGATAAACGTACGACAAAACTTAAAGGTACGTTCATATTTACAACTTGAATGTGTTTCACAAAAAAAAATACGTTCACGTATTAAAGTAAATCTACGTCTACTACATCCTTGTCGTAACTCGACGATTATTAAGTATACTGATAATGTAAGTTAGAAAACATACAATTGGCAACAAATGAGCCATTGTTTGGAATGGGTACATAATAAATTAATTAAAATTTACAACACTTGCGTATCAAGTTGTTTAAAAAAAGACCATTATTGACTAAAAAATTACTGATAAAGTTATATTTGAATGAAAAAAAACGTATTCGGGAATCATACAATTCGGACATGTTTCTTCTTATTTTAGGGAAAGAAATGTCTCAATAAAAGCTTAAAAATGTTCAACGTTCAGTTTATATATACTCTGAATATCATATTAGATCTAATAATAATCTCAAGCACAGACGAATGTATGTCAAATTACCGCCCAACGTTTAATGCACAAAGAAATATATCCGACATTATAAGCGTGTGAAAAAAACAACAACACTTTATTAGCGACAAGTACATCAATGTATTTATAATAAGTCAAATAGTCAGCATTCATCATGACAATACGTTCTATTAGACATAATTCCTTAAGTAAGACAATAATTTTCTATTTATCGTTGCCTATCGGCCAATATTAGGAGTTCTGATGCGTGGAAATTAAATCCTACGCATCAGAACGAGTTGTTTATTAACCACGCATTATAACGACAACGATAATGCGACACTGATTTCGATTCAAACATAATTTGATAACTATTTTCGCAATTGTAATGAGTTATATATTTTACTATGCTCCGCTCAGGATCGAGCCTTCTTTTTGCGTGTTTATTTGGTAGTCTAACAACGATAGCTTTATTCTTCATCTATAGAAACAATAGCAAGTAACATGTTAGAATAATACATATATATCCATTTCCAGTATTTAAACATATACTATATATATTAAAACCAGAAGCAGAATTTCATAATGAAGATATAAATTTACCGTATCTGGTCATAAGACATTATATATCATACATTTAATACCGACAACAATATTTATCATCGACTTATGTGTGTATATGTTAGCAATGTTTTGAAAATAACATGCACATTACAGTACAATATATTCTAATTCGAACAATGATATTTACATATAATCATAAACTGTGTGCCCTTAGTTTAGGAAAATAAAGTGTTCATGGAAAAATGCAATAATAGTGATGAAAATTATTATAGTGTACACGTATAACGAAGGATAATTAGACGGGTATTTCTCACTCTCAAGTTGTCGGATTGCGCACGAACACAATTTATCAGGGCAATAACTTCAAACTAGTAAACGTCGGTATTTTGGAGTTGCCTATTTTATGCTTACATAAACTTAGCATCTCAATCGACTGTAAACTGATCTCCCTTTCGAAATTATTAGCTAACACACGTGCATTCCCATGTCTTACATGTCTTATACCATCGAAACAGAATTGGGCTTCAATTTAGTTGAGGAGGAGGGGACCACAAAATGTTGACGCGCTACCGTACGCATGCGTGAGTTCGTTGCTAAAGCAGGTGCGCGAAGATGTATTCATACACTGCAAAAGTTGTACCATTGGACAGTTAGTGTGCCTGGGCATTCCTAATGCTTGCCATGCGAACTCCTGTTATCCTCTATATATCCAAAGATATGTAATCAGAGTCAGCTTGCTTTTTGCGAACCTTCAATCGTGTTCTTGAGACACCCTTTTGACTGTTAAAAGGTGCGTGACGGTATGTTGAGCAATAACTGTTTTTGCCGAATGTAATGACTTTCTGTACTTAATAATAATGTAATAGTAAAATCACATTAAAGGCCTTATTAATCAGAAACATTTAATACATTTTCTAACTGAACTTGTTATTCGATTCAACTGTTTTAGTGTCATAGGCATCATTATTTGTTTTCGCTACCTTCTTGTTTGGATTACTCGATTCAACTGTTTTAGTGTTATAGGCATCATTATTTGTTTTTGCTACCTTCTTGTTTGCATTCAACTGCTTTATTGTCATATGCAAAACTATTTGTTTTCGCTACCGTCTTGTTTGCATTATTCGATTCAACTATTTTAGTGTTATAGGCATCATTATTTTTTTTCGCTACCTTCTTGTTTGAATTCAAATGTTTTAGTGTTATAGGCATCACTATTTGTTTTCGCTACCTTTTTGTTTGCATTATTCGATTAAACTATTTTAGTGTCATAGTCATCATTATTTGTTTTCGCTACCTTTTTGTTTGCATTCAACTGTTTCAGTGTTATAGGCATCACTTTTTGTTTTCGCTACCTTCTTGTTTGCATTATTCGATTCAACCGTTTTAGTGTCATAGGCATCACTATTTGTTTTCGCTACCTTCTTGTTTGCATTCAACTGTTTCAGTGCTATAGACATCACTAATTGTTTTCGCTACCTTCTTGTTTGAATTCAATTGTTTTAGTGTTATAGGCATCACTTATTGTTTTCGCTACCTTCTTGTTTGCATTATTCGATTCAACTGTTTTAGTGTCATAGGCATCACTAATTCTTTCGCTACCTTCTTGTTTGAATTCAATTGTTTTAGTGTTACAGGAATCACTATTTGTTTTCGCTACCTTCTTATTTGCATTATTCGATTCAACTGTTTTAGTGTCATAGGCATCACTTTTTGTTTTCGCTATCTTCTTGTTTGCATTCAATTCTTCTGGATAGGACCACATAGATCCGATAACAACACGTCATATAAAGCGAGTCACGTGATCAAAATAAACCAATCAAACAAGTAACCTTCTTGTTTGCATTCAATTCTTCTGAATAGGAGCACGAAGATTGGGTAACAACACGTCACATAAATAAAGTCACGTGCCCAAAATAAACCAATCTAAAAAAGCTTTAGTTGTATTTTTAGGAATTGTTTTCGAACTATTTTACAATATTGTTTCAGTAATTTCAGTTATTGACAACTAACACGATTGTGTAGTTATGTTTCTCCATTTTATTTTCTTCAAAATAAGCGCCGTTGCGCGACACTTCTTGATACATGTACAGCATACATGTACTGTTCCTTATCAACAGCGCAAACAGCACACTACGATCACATTTACTACTACGATTGTCTGGGGTAGAAGTGTTGACAGACTTGTTAACATTCATCCGTAAATACCGTCTATATTGTTAATGTTTCATGAACGGACATTCGGTCCATTTCGAGAAAACCAACTGTTTTTTAATTTGTATCAACCACTATGGACTGTGTTGTCGTGTTTACCGAACACTTCCAACTAATTATTTCGTTTACATGTACTGCTTCAACCCGGATTGTAGACTCCAACCACTAAGGACAGTGTTGTCGTGTTTACCTAACACTTCCAACTAATTTATTTCGTTTACAAGTACTGCTTCAACCCGGATTGTAGACTCCAACCACTAAGGACAGTGTTGTCGTGTTTACCGAACACTTCCAACTAATTATTTCGTTTACAAGTACTGCTTCAACCCGGATTGTAGACATCCAACCACTATCGGCTGTGTTGTCGTGTTTACCGAACACTTCCAACTAATTATTTCGTTTACAAGTACTGCTTCAACCCGGAGTGTAGACTCCAACCACTATGGACTGTGTTGTCGTGTTTACAGAACACTTCCAACTAATTATTTCGTTTACAAGTACTGCTTCAACCCGCATTGTAGACTCCAACCACTATGGACTGTGTTGTCGTGTTTACCTAACACTTCCAACTAATTATTTCGTTTACAAGTACTGATTATACCCGAATTGTAGACATCCAACCACTATGGACTGTGTTGTCGTGTTTACCGAACACTTCCAACTAATTATTTCGTTTACAAGTACTGATTATACCCGGATTGTAGACATCCAACCACTATGGACTGTGTTGTCGTGTTTACCTAACACTTCCAACTAATTATTTCGTTTACAAGTACTGATTTTACCCGGACTGTAGACTCTAACCACTATGGAATGTGTTGTCGTGTTTACCTAACACATCCAACTAATTATTTCGTTTACAAGTACTGATTATACCCGCATTGTAGACTCCAACCACTATGGACTGTGTTGTCGTGTTTACCTAACACTTCCAACTAATTATTTCGTTTACAAGTACTGATTATACCCGCATTGTAGACTCCAACCACTATGGACTGTGTTGTCGTGTTTACCTAACACTTCCAACTAATTATTTCGTTTACAATTACTGCTTCAACCCGGATTGTAGACTCTAACCACTATGGACTGTGTTGTCGTGTTTACCTTTTACTTCCAAATAATTATTTCGTTTACAAGTACTGATTATACATCCAACCACTATGGACTGTGTTGTCGTGTTTACCTAACACTTCCAACTAATTATTTCGTTTACAAGTACTGCTTCAACCCGGATTGTAGACTCCAACCACTATGGACTGTGTTGTAGTGTTTACCTAACACTTCCAACTAATTATTTCGTTTACAAGTACTGATTATACCCGGATTGTAGACATCCAACCACTAAGGACTGTGTTGTCGTGTTTACCTAACACATCCAACTAATTATTTCGTTTACAAGTACTGCTTCAACCCGGATTGTAGACTCCAACCACTATGGACTGTGTTGTCGTGTTTTCCGAACACTTCCAACTAATTATTTCGTTTACAAGTACTGCTTCAACCCGGATTGTAGACTCCAACCACTATGGACTGTGTTGTCGTGTTTACCTAACACTTCCAACTAATTGTTTCGTTTACAAGTACTGCTTCAACCCGGATTGTAGACTCCAACCACTGTGGACTGTGTTGTCGTGTTTACCTAACACATCCAACTAATTATTTCGTTTACAAGTACTGCTTCAACCCGGATTGTAGACTCTAACCATGTGTTGTTGTGTTCACTCAACATTTTGGAATAATTATTTAGTTGAAAGAATCGATTATACCCGGATTGTAGACTCAAATCAATGTGGACTGTGTTGTTGTTTACCTAACCCTTCGGACTAATCATATATATTTCGTTTTCAAGTACTGATTATTCCCGGATTGTAGACTCTTACCACTGTGGAATGTGTTGCTGTGTTTACCTAGCTATTTGGAATTATTATTTCGGTTGCAAGTACTGATATTTCTAGGAGTTTAGACTCTAACCATGTGTTGCTGTGTTACCTAACACTGTGGAATTATTATTTCGTTTATAAGTACTGATTACATCCAGATTGTAGACTCTAACCAGTATGGAATGTGTTGTTGCACTTCGAAATTATTATTTCGTTTACAAGTACTGATTGTACTAGTATTGTAGACTTCAACCACTATGGACTGTTTTGTGTTAACCGATACTGGGTGCACTCGTATTGTAGACAGAGACGATTTTATGATCCCGTTTTGAGTATTTTATTGAGTCCTGTACCCGACATAATGCGGACTTTCGTAGACTGTTTAACAGTACCATTTTTTCTACCTAAACATAACGAAACATATTATTCCTTGTAACAATACTTATATTAAAGCTATGGACTCTACTCACAACTGACATTGTAATTCCGTTTAACAGTAATGGTTCTACCCGCATAGTAGACTCAACTCACAACTGACTATAATTCCGTTTAACAGTAATGGTTCTACCCGCATAGTAGACTCGATTCACAACTGACCCTATAATTCCGTTTAACAGTAATGGTTCTACCCGCATTGTAGACTCTATTCACAACTGACCCTATAATTCCGTTTAACAGTACTGCATATATCCGAATATTGAGCTCTTCTCTGGCATTGCATAGGCTAGTTCTTTATTTCCGTTTATCCGTACAGTTTCTACTGTAGTTATGGACTCTATACTCACTAACGACTACCGATAGGCTAGGTCTTTATTTCCGTGTATCCGTACTGTTTCTACTGTAGTTAAGGACTCTATACTCACTAACGTCTACCGATAGGCTAGGTCTTTATTTCCGTGTATCCGTACTGTTTCTACTGTAGTTATGGACTCTATACTCACTAACGACTACCGATAGGCTAGGTCTTTATTTCCGTGTATCCGTACAGTTTCTACTGTAGTTATGGACTCTATACTCACTAACGACTACCGATAGGCTAGGTCTTTATTTCCGTGTATTCGTACAGTTTCTACTGTAGTTATGGACTCTATACTCACTAACGACTACCGATAGGCTAGGTCTTTATTTCCGTGTATCCGTACTGTTTCTACTGTAGTTATGGACTCTATACTCACTACCGACTACCGATAGGCTAGGTCTTTATTTCCGTGTATCCGTACTGTTTCTACTGTAGTTATGGACTCTACACTCACTAACGACTACCGATAGGCTAGGTCTTTATTTCCGTGTATCCGTACTGTTTCTACTGTAGTTATGGACTCTACACTCAATAACGACTACCGATAGGCTAGGTCTTTATTTCCGTGTATCCGTACTGTTTCTACTGTAGTTATGGACTCTATACTCACTAACGTCTACCGGTAGGCTAGGTCTTTATTTCCGTGTATTCGTACTGTTTCTACTGTAGTTATGGACTCTATACTCACTAACGACTACCGATTGGCTAGGGCTTTATTTCCGTTTATCCGTACTGTTTCTACTGTCGTTATGGACTCTATACTCACTAACGTCTACCGATAGGCTAGGTCTTTATTTCCGTTTATCCGTACTGTTTTTACTGTAGTTATGGACTCTATACTCACTAACGACTACCGATAGGCTAGGTCTTTATTTCCGTTTATCCGTACTGTTTCTACTGTAGTTATGGACTCTATACTCACTAACGACTACCGATAGGCTAGGTCTTTATTTCCGTGTATCCGTACTGTTTCTACTGTAGTTATGGACTCTATACTCACTAACGACTACCGATAGGCTAGGTCTTTATTTCCGTGTATCCGTACTGTTTCTACTGTAGTTATGGACTCTATACTCACTAACGACTACCGATAGGCTAGGTCTTTATTTCCGTTTGTCCGTACAGTTTCTACTGTAGTTATGGACTCTATACTCACTAACGACTACCGATAGGCTAGATCTTTATTTCCGTTTATCCGTACTGTTTCTACTGTAGTTATGGACTCTATACTCACTAACGACTACCGATAGGCTAGGTCATTATTTCCGTTTATCCGTTCTGTTTCTACTGTAGATATGGACTCTATACTCACTAACGACTACCGATAGGCTAGGTCTTTATTTCCGTTTATCCGTACAGTTTCTACAGTAGTTATGGACTCTATACTCACTAACGTCTACCGATAGGCTAGGCCTTTATTTCCGTGTATCCGTACTGTTTCTACAGTAGTTATGGACTCTATACTCACTGACGTCTACCGATAGGCTAGGTCTTTATTTCCGTGTATCCGTACTGTTTCTACTGTAGTTATGGACCCTATACTCACTAACGTCTACCGATAGGCTAGATCTTTATTTCCGCGTATCCGTACTGTTTCTACTGTAGTTATGGACTCTATACTCACTAACGTCTACCGATAGGCTAGGTCTTTATTTCCGTGTATCCGTACTGTTTCTACTGTAGTTATGGACTCTATACTCACTAACGTCTACCGATAGGCTAGGTCTTTATTTCCGTGTATCCGTACAGATTCTACTGTAGTTATGGACTCTATACTCACTAACGACTACCGATAGGCTAGGTCTTTATTTCCGTGTATCCGTACTGTTTCTACTGTAGTTATGGACTCTATACTCACTAACGACTACCGATAGGCTAGGTCTTTATTTCCGTTTATCCGTACTGTTTCTACTGTAGTTATGGACTCTATACTCACTACCGACTACCGATTGGCTAGGTCTTTATTTCCGTGTATCCGTACTGTTTCTACTGTAGTTATGGACTCTACACTCACTAACCACTACCGATAGGCTAGGTCTTTATTTCCGTTTATCCGTACTGTTTCTACTGTAGTTAAGGACTCTATACTCACTAACGTCTACCGATAGGCTAGGTCTTTATTTCCGTGTATTCGTACTGTTTCTACTGTAGTTATGGACTCTATACTCACTAACGACTACCGATTGGCTATGTCTTTATTTCCGTTTATCCGTACTGTTTCTACTGTAGTTATGGACTCAATACTCACTAACGTCTACCGATAGGCTAGGTCTTTATTTCCGTGCATCCGTACTGTTTCTACTGTAGTTATGGACTCTATACTCACTAACGTCTACCGATAGGCTAGGTCTTTATTTCCATTTATCCGTACTGTTTCTACTGTAGTTATGGACTCTATACTCTCTAACGACTACCGATAGGCTAGGTCTTTATTTCCGTTTATCCGTACTGTTTCTACTGTAGTTATGGACTCTATACTCACTAACGACTACCGATAGGCTAGGTCTTTATTTCCGTGTATCCGTACTGTTTCTTCTGTAGTTATGGACTCTATACTCACTAACGACTACCGATAGGCTAGGTCTTTATTTCCGTGTATCCGTACTGTTTCTACTGTAGTTATGGACTCTATACTCACTAACGACTACCGATAGGCTAGGTCTTTATTTCCGTGTATCCGTACTGTTTCTACTGTAGTTATTGGCTCTATACTCACTAACGACTACCGATAGGCTAGGTCTTTATTTCCGTGTATCCGTACTGTTTCTACTGTAGTTATGGACTCTATACCCACTAACGACTACCGATAGGCTAGGTCTTTATTTCCGTGTATCCGTACTGTTTCTACTGTGGTTATGGACTCTATGCTCACTAACGTCTACCGATAGGCTAGATCTTTATTTCCGTGTATCCGTACTGTTTCTACTGTAGTTATGGACTCTATACTCACTAACGACAACCGATAGGCTAGGTCTTTATTTCCGTGTATCCGTACTGTTTCTACTGTAGTTATGGACTCTATACTCACTAACGTCTACCGATAGGCTAGGTCTTTATTTCCGTGTATCCGTACTGTTTCTACTGTACTTATGGACTCTATACTCACTAACGACTACCGATAGGCTAGGTCTTTATTTCCGTGTATCCGTACTGTTTCTACTGTAGTTATGGACTCTATACTCACTAACGACTACCGATAGGCTAGATCTTTATTTCCGTGTATCCGTACTGTTTCTACTGTAGTTATGGACTCTATACTCACTACCGTCTACCGATAGGCTAGGTCTTTATTTCCGTGTATCCGTACAGTTTCTACTGTAGTTATGGACTCTATACTCACTAACGACTACCGATAGGCTAGGTCTTTATTTCCGTGTATCTGTACTCTTTCTACTGTTGTTATGGACTCTATACTCACTAACGATTACCGATAGGCTAGGTCTTTATTTCCGTGTATCCGTACAGTTTCTACTGTAGTTATGGACTCTATACTCACTAACGACCACCGATAGGCTAGGTCTTTATTTCCGTTTGTCCGTACTGTTTCTACTGTAGTTATGGACTCTATACTCACCAACGACTACCGATAGGCTAGGTCTTTATTTCCGTGTCTCCGTACAGTTTCTACTGTAGTTATGGACTCTATACTCACTAGCGACCACCGATGGGCTAGGTCTTTATTTCCGTGTATCCGTACTGTTTCTACAGTAGTTATGGACCCTATACTCACTAACGACTACCGATAGGCTAGGTCTTTATTTCCGTGTATCTGTACTGTTTCTACTGTAGTTATGGACTCTATACTCACTAACGACTACCGATAGGCTAGGTCTTTATTTCCGTTTATCCGTACTATTTCTACTGTAGTTATGGACTCTATACTCACTAACATCTACCGATAGGCTAGGTCTTTATTTCCGTGTATCCGTACAATTTATACTGTAGTTATGGACTCTATACTCACTAACGTCTACCGATAGGCTAGGTCTTTATTTCCGTGTATCCGTACTGTTTCTACTGTAGTTATGGACTCTATACACACTAACGTCTACCGATAAGCTAGGTCTATATTTCCGTGTATCCGTACTGTTTCTACTGTAGTTTTGGACTCTATACTCACTAACGACTACCGATAGGCTAGGTCTTTATTTCCGTGTATCCGTACGGTTTCTACTGTAGTTATGGACTCTATACTCACTACAGTCTACCGATAGGCTAGGTCTTTATTTCCGTGTATCCGTACTGTTTCTACTGTAGTTATGGACTCTATACTCACTAACGTCTACCGATAGGCTAGGTCTTTATTTCCGTGTATCCGTACAGTTTCTACTGTAGTTATGGACTCTATACTCACTAACGTCTACCGATAGGCTAGGTCTTTATTTCCGTTTATCCGTACTGTTTCTACTGTAGTTATGGACTCTATACTCACTAACGACTACCGATAGGCTAGGTCTTTATTTCCGTGTATCCGTACAGTTTCTACTGTAGTTATGGACTCTATACTCACTAACGACTACCGATAGGCTAGGTCTTTATTTCCGTTTATCCGTACAGTTTCTACTGTAGTTATGGACTCTATACTCACTAACGACTACCGATAGGCTAGGTCTTTATTTCCGTGTATCCGTACTGTTTCTACTGTTGTTATGGACTCTATACTCACTAACGACTACCGATAGTCTACATCTTTATTTCCGTGTATCCGTACTGTTTCTACAGTAGTTATGGACCCTATACTCACTAACGACTACCGATAGGCTGGGTCTTTATTTCCGTGTATCCGTACTGTTTCTACTGTAGTTATGGACTCTATACTCACTAACGACTACCGATATGCTAGGTCTTTATTTCCGTTTATCCGTACTGTTTCTACTGTAGTTATGGACTCTATACTCACCAACGTCTGCCGATTGGCTAGGTCTTTATTTCCGTGTATCCGTACAGATTCTACTGTAGTTATGGACTCTATACTCACTAACGTCTACCGATAGGCTAGGTCTTTATTTCCGTGTATCCGTACTGTTTCTACTGTAGTTATGGACTCTACACTCACTAACGACTACCGATAGGCTAGGTCTTTATTTCCGTGTATCCGTACTGTTTCTACTGTAGTTATGGACTCTATACACACTAACGTCTACCGATAAGCTAGGTCTATATTTCCGTGTATCCGTACTGTTTCTACTGTAGTTTTGGACTCTATACTCACTAACGACTACCGATAGGCTAGGTCTTTATTTCCGTGTATCCGTACGGTTTCTACTGTAGTTATGGACTCTATACTCACTACAGTCTACCGATAGGCTAGGTCTTTATTTCCGTGTATCCGTACTGTTTCTACTGTAGTTATGGACTCTATACTCACTAACGTCTACCGATAGGCTAGGTCTTTATTTCCGTGTATCCGTACAGTTTCTACTGTAGTTATGGACTCTATACTCACTAACGTCTACCGATAGGCTAGGTCTTTATTTCCGTTTATCCGTACTGTTTCTACTGTAGTTATGGACTCTATACTCACTAACGACTACCGATAGGCTAGGTCTTTATTTCCGTGTATCCGTACAGTTTCTACTGTAGTTATGGACTCTATACTCACTAACGACTACCGATAGGCTAGGTCTTTATTTCCGTTTATCCGTACAGTTTCTACTGTAGTTATGGACTCTATACTCACTAACGACTACCGATAGGCTAGGTCTTTATTTCCGTGTATCCGTACTGTTTCTACTGTTGTTATGGACTCTATACTCACTAACGACTACCGATAGTCTACATCTTTATTTCCGTGTATCCGTACTGTTTCTACAGTAGTTATGGACCCTATACTCACTAACGACTACCGATAGGCTGGGTCTTTATTTCCGTGTATCCGTACTGTTTCTACTGTAGTTATGGACTCTATACTCACTAACGACTACCGATATGCTAGGTCTTTATTTCCGTTTATCCGTACTGTTTCTACTGTAGTTATGGACTCTATACTCACCAACGTCTGCCGATTGGCTAGGTCTTTATTTCCGTGTATCCGTACAGATTCTACTGTAGTTATGGACTCTATACTCACTAACGTCTACCGATAGGCTAGGTCTTTATTTCCGTGTATCCGTACTGTTTCTACTGTAGTTATGGACTCTACACTCACTAACGACTACCGATAGGCTAGGTCTTTATTTCCGTGTATCCGTACTGTTTCTACTGTAGTTATGGACTCTATACTCACTAACGTCTACCGATAGGCTAGGTCTTTATTTCCGTGTATCCGTACTGTTTCTACTGTAGTTATGGACTCTATACTCACTAACGACTACCGATAGGCTAGGTCTTTATTTCCGTGTATCCGTACTGTTTCTACTGTAGTTATGGACTCTATACTCACTAACGAATACCGATAGGCTAGGTCTTTATTTCCGTGTATCCGTACTGTTTCTACTGTAGTTATGGACTCTATATTCACTAACGGCTACCGATTGGCTAGGTCTTTATTTCCGTGTATCCGTACTGTTTCTACTGTAGTTATGGACTCTATACTCACTAACGTCTACCGATTGGCTAGGTCTTTATTTCCGTGTATCCGTACTGTTTCTACTGTAGTTATGGACTCTATACTCACAAACGACTACCGATAGGCTAGGTCTTTATGTCCGTTTATCCGTACAGTTTCTACAGTAGTTATGGACTCTATACTCACTAACGTCTACCGATAGGCTAGGTCTTTATTTCCGTGTATCCGTACTGTTTCTACTGTAGTTATGGACTCTATACTCACTAACGTCTACCGATTGGCTAGGTCTTTATTTCCGTGTATCCGTACTGTTTCTACTGTAGTTATGGACTCTATACTCACAAACGACTACCGATAGGCTAGGTCTTTATGTCCGTTTATCCGTACAGTTTCTACAGTAGTTATGGACTCTATACTCACTAACGTCTACCGATAGGCTAGGCCTTCATTTCCGTGTATCCGTACTGTTTCTACAGTAGTTATGGACTCTATACTCACTGACGTCTACCGATAGGCTAGGTCTTTATTTCCGTGTATCCGTACAGTTTCTACTGTAGTTATGGACTCTATACTCACTAACGTCTACCGATAGGCTAGGTCTTTATTTCCGTTTATCCGTACTGTTTCTACTGTAGTTATGGACTCTATACTCACCAACGTCTGCCGATTGGCTAGGTCTTTATTTCCGTGTATCCGTACAGATTCTACTGTAGTTATGGACTCTATACTCACTAACGTCTACCGATAGGCTAGGTCTTTATTTCCGTGTATCCGTACTGTTTCTACTGTAGTTATGGACTACACTCACTAACGACTACCGATAGGCTAGGTCTTTATTTCCGTGTATCCGTACTGTTCTACTGTAGTTATGGACTCTATACTCACTAACGTCTACCGATAGGCTAGGTCTTTATTTCCGTGTATCCGTACTGTTTCTACTGTAGTTATGGACTCTATACTCACTAACGACTACCGATAGGCTAGGTCTTTATTTCCGTTTATCCGTACTGTTTCTACTGTAGTTATGGACTCTATACTCACTAACGAATACCGATAACCTAGGTCTTTATTTCCGTGTATCCGTACTGTTTCTACTGTAGTTATGGACTCTATATTCACTAACGACTACCGATAGGCTAGGTCTTTATTTCCGTGTATCCGTACTGTTTCTACTGTAGTTATGGACTCTATACTCACTAACGACTACCGATTGGCTAGGTCTTTATTTCCGTGTATCCGTACTGTTTCTACTGTAGTTATGGACTCTATACTCACAAACGACTACCGATAGGCTAGGTCTTTATGTCCGTTTATCCGTACAGTTTCTACAGTAGTTATGGACTCTATACTCACTAACGTCTACCGATAGGCTAGGCCTTCATTTCCGTGTATCCGTACTGTTTCTACAGTAGTTATGGACTCTATACTCACTGACGTCTACCGATAGGCTAGGTCTTTATTTCCGTGTATCCGTACTGTTTCTACTGTAGTTATGGACCCTATACTCACTAACGTCTACCGATAGGCTAGGTCTTTATTTCCGTGTATCCGTACTGTTTCTACTGTAATTATGGACTCTATACTCACTAACGTCTACCGATAGGCTAGGTCTTTATTTCCGTGTATCCGTACTGTTTCTACTGTAGTTTTGGACTCTATACTCACTAACGACTACCGATAGGCTAGGTCTTTATTTCCGTGTATCCGTACTGTTTCTACTGTAGTTATGGACTCTATACTCACTAACGACTACCGATAGGCTAGGTCTTTATTTCCGTGTATCCGTTCTGTTTCTACTGTAGTTATGGACTCTATACTCACTAACGTCTACCGATAGGCTAGGTCTTTATTTCCGTGTATCCGTACAGTTTCTACTGTAGTTATGGACTCTATACTCACTAACGTCTACCGATAGGCTAGGTCTTTATTTCCGTTTATCCGTACTGTTTCTACTGTAGTTATGGACTCTATACTCACTAACGACTACCGATTGGCTAGGTCTTTATTTCCGTTTGTCCGTACTGTTTCTACTGTTGTTATGGACTCTATACTCACTAACGACTACCGATAGGCTAGGTCTTTATTTCCGTGTATCCGTACTGTTTCTACAGTAGTTATGGACTCTATACTCACTAACGTCTACCGATTGGCTAGGTCTTTATTTCCGTTTATCCGTACTGTTTCTACTGTAGTTATGGACTCTATACTCACTAACGACTACCGATAGGCTAGGTCTTTATTTCCGTTTATCCGTACTGTTTCTACTGTAGTTATGGACTCTATACTCATTAACGACTACCGATAGGCTAGGTCTTTATTTCCGTGTATCCGTACTGTTTCTACTGTAGTTATGGACTCTATACTCACTAACGACTACCGATAGGCTAGGTCTTTATTTCCGTTTGTCCGTACTGTTTCTACTGTAGTTATGGACTCTATACTCACTAACGTCTACCGTTAGGCTAGGCCTTTATTTCCGTGTATCCGTACAGTTTCTACTGTAGTTATGGACTCTATACTCACTAACGACTACCGATAGGCTAGGTCTTTATTTCCGTTTGTCCGTACAGTTTCTACTGTAGTTATGGACTCTATACTCACTAACGACTTTTTATTTTCCGTGTATAAGTACTGGAATGAATTCCGTTTATCCTTTTATAAGTACATGTCAAACCCGAATTATGGACTTTATTCTCACTTTTGACTTAATAATGACTTATTAACTTAATAATTCCGTTTAACAGTACTGGTTCTACCTAAAGTCAGAACTATTTCCTGTCATATCGCAATGTTGATTGCCTTGAAACGTCGTTGTAAAGCATAAGCATGTTAAAATAATGTCAGGACTATTTCCTGTCATATCGGAATGTTCATTCCCTTGGAATGTCGTTGTTACGCATAAGCATGTTGAAAAAATGTCAGGACTATTTTCTGTCATATCGCAATGTTGATTGCCTTGGAATGTCATTGTTACGCATAAGCATGTAAAAATAATGCAGTAAAAATATCGAACGTGCCACATGGAATGGGTATTAACTTACTTAGATCATCCAGTATGACATAACTCTGGTTTACACACAGTGTCACATGGAATGTGTATTAAATTACTGAGGTCATCCGGTATGACATAACTCTGGTTAACCCACAGTGTCACATGGAATGTGTATTAACTTACTTAGATCATCTAATATGACATAACTCTGTTTAACACACAGTGTCACATGGAATGTGTATTTCGTACTTAGATCATCCAGTATGACATAACTCTGGTTAACACACAGTGACAAATGTAATGCATGTCAACTTACTTAGATCATCCAGTATGACAAATATCTGGTTAACACACTGTGTCACATGGAATGTGCATAAACTTACTTAGATTATCGAGTATGACATAACTCTGGTTAACACACAGTGTCACATGGAATGGGTATTAACTTACTTAGATCATCCAGTATGACATAACTCAGGTCAACACACAGTGTCACATGGAATGTGTATTAACTTACTTAAATCATCCAGTATGACATAACTCTGGTTAACACACAGTGTCACATGGAATGTGTATTAACATACTTAGATCATCCAGTATGGCATAAATCTGGTTAACAACACAGCGTCACATGGAATGTGTATTACTTACTTAGATCATCCAGTATGAAATAACTCTGGTTAACACAGTGTGTCACATGGAATGTGTATTAACTTACTCAGATCATCCAGTATGACATAACTCTGGTTTACACACAGTGTCACATGGAAAGTGTATTAACTTATTTAGATCATCCAGTACGACATAACTCTGGTTATCACACAGTGTCACATGGAATGGGCATAAACTTACTTAGATCATCCAGAATGACATAAATCTGGTAAACACACAGTGTCACATGGAATGTGTATTACTTACTTAGATCATCCAGTATCACATAAATCTGGTTTACACACAGTGTCACATGGAATGTGTATTAACTTACTTAGATCATCCAGTATGACATAACTCTGGTTAACACACAGTGTTTCATGGAATGCGTTTTATTCTTAGATCATCCAGTAAGACATAAATCTGGTTAACACACAGTGTCACGTGGAATGTGTATTAATTTATTTAGATCATCCAGTATGACATAAATCTGGTTAACACATAGTGTCACATGGAATGTGTATTACTTACTTAGATCATCCAGTATGACAAATATTTGGTTAACACACAGTGTCACAAGGAATGTGTATTACTTATTTAGATCATCCAGTATCACATAACTCTGGTTAACACACTGTGTCACATGGAATGTGAATTAACTTACTTAGATCACCCAGTATGACATAAATGTGGTTAAAACACAGTGTCACGTGGAATGTGTATCACTTACTCAGATCAACCAGAATGACGTATCACTGGTTAACACACAGTGTCACGTGAAATGTGTATTAACTAACTTAGATCATCCAGTATGACATTAATCTGGTTAACACACAGTTTCACGTGGAATGTGTATTACTTACTGAGATCATCCAGTATGGCATAACTCTGGTTAACACACTGTGTTACATGGAATGTGAATTAACTTACTTAGATTATCCAGTATGACATAAATCTGGTTAACACACAGTGTCACATGGAATGTGTATTAACTTACTTTGATCATCCAGTACGACATAACTCTGGTTAACACACATTGTCACATATGGAATTTGTATTCACTTACTGAGATCATCCAGTATGACATAACTCTGGTTAACACTCAGTGTCACATTGAATGTGTATTAACTTACTGAGGTCATCCAGTATGACATAGCTTTGGTGAACACACAATGTCACATGGAATGTGTATTAACTTACTTAGATCATCCAGTATGACATATCTCGGGTTAACACACAGTGTCACGTGGAATGTGTAATCCTTACTTAGATCATCCAGTATGACACAACTCTGGTTAACACACAGTGTCACATGGAATGTGTATTACTTACTTAGATAATCCAATATGACAAAAATCTGGTTAGCACACAGTGTCACATGGAATGTGTATTAACTTACTTAGATCATCCAGTATGTCACAACTCTGGTTTACACACACTGTCACATGGAATATGTATTAACTTACTTAGATCATCCAGTATGACTTAACTCTGGTTAAAACACAGTGTCACATGGAATGTGAATTAACTTACT
The DNA here is from genome assembly GCA_027627225.1 of Congeria kusceri. Lineage (NCBI taxonomy): Eukaryota > Metazoa > Mollusca > Bivalvia > Myida > Dreissenidae > Congeria > Congeria kusceri. Next base: position 155,605 of record JAPFQT010000206.1, read on the forward strand.
TTGGTCATCCAGTATGACATAACTCTGGTTTACACACAGTGTCACATGGAATGTGTATTAACTGACTTAGATCATCCAGTATGACATAACTCTGGTTAACACACATTGTCACATGGAATGTGAATTAACTTACTTTGGTCATCCAGTATGACATATCTCTGGTTTACACACAGTGTCACATGGAATGTGTATTAACTTACTTAGATCATCCAGTATGATATAACTCTGGTTAACACACAGGTATAAAAGTGTTGTCATTTTGATATTTTCCGATAAAACAACAACCCCAACACTCCGCTATATCCATTATGTTTTAGCAAAGACTTACACATACATATATGTGGTATATACCGACAAAACAATTATTAATATGTTGGTAATAATGCATCGAAAAATGCTTAATGCTTGTAATTATGCATATCATATCAAAATCTTGGAAAAATGCATCAAAATTCCCAGACATGTGTATATAATCACTTGCCTGCACCATAAGGTCCCAGACATGTGTATATAATCACTTGCCTGCACCATAAGGTCCCAGACATGTGTATATAAACACTTGCCTGCACCATAAGGTGCCAGACATGTGTATATAATCACTTGCCTGCACCATAAGGTCCCAGACATGTGTATATAATCACTTGCCTGCACCATAAGGTCCCAGACATGTGTATATAATCACTTGCCACCACCATAAGGTCCCAGACATGTATATATAATCACTTGCCTGCACCATAAGGTCCCAGACATGTGTATATAATCATTTGCCTGCACCATAAGGTCCCAGACATGTGTATATAATCACTTGCCTGCACCATAAGGTCACAGACATGTGTATATAATCACTTGCCTGCACTATATGGTCCCAGACATGTGTATATAATCACTTGCCTGCACCATAAGGTCCCAGACATGTGTATATAATCACTTGCCTGCACCATAAGGTCCCAGACATGTGTATATAATCACTTGCCTGCACCATAAGGTCCCAGACATGTGTATATAATCACTTGCCTGCACCATAAGGTCCCAGACATGTGTATATAATCACTTGCCTGCACCATAAGGTCCCAGACATGTGTATATAATCACTTGCCTGCACCATAAGGTCCCAGACATGTGTATATAATCACTTGCATGCACCATAAGGTCCCAGACATGCGTATATAATCACTTGCCTGCACCATAAGTTCCCAGACATGTGTATATAATCACTTGCCTGCACCATAAGGTCCCAGACATGTGTATATAATCACTTGCATGCACCATAAGGTCCCAGACATGTGTATATAATCACTTGCCTGCACCGTAAGGTCCCAGACATGTGTATATAATCACTTGCCTGCACCATAAGGTCCCAGACATGTGTATATAATCACTTGCATGCACCATAAGGTCCCAGATATGTGTATATAATCACTTGGCTGCACCATAAGGTCCCAGACATGTGTATATAATCACTTGCATGCACCATAACGTCCCAGACATGTGTATATAATCACTTGCAGGAGCGCTGAGTTAATATTTTAATTAAGATCGTAAGCATCATCACAACTGCCATCACCCTCACAGACTCATCATTATCTGCAAGCAGCATTTAAAATAACAACAACCACTACCACCAACGCCATCAATATATTGATAGCAAATGCCACAATGGTGAACTTCTTATCAAATATTATTTATCATCATTCACCGTATACATCACGAGTACATTGAATGCTGTCATCATACAGAATTAAACATCTACAACACAATAACGATATAAATAACAAATACATAGTTCAGTTTTCATTAAAAGGGCTTATCGAAGGCTAATACATTAATACATTTTCAAAAATAAAATTATTGTTCAGAAGTCTTCATTAAAGCATTGCTTAACATATAGGTCTCATTTTAATAAACTTAAATACATATATTGTATATATAATTATAAAAAGTTGTCAACGCGACACTTTTTGACGCTGAAAAATAAGCAGTAAAAGCAGAATCGGTATGAATGAAATGTACAATAAGTACCGCTATGCGCATGTGCAGTGTAGTGTAGCGCAGGAAAGATTTAATTGAAGTGCGCGATTTAGAAGGCGTGATTTCGAATCCAGCTGGAAACGTGTATTACACAAATATTTTAAGGTAATGTATATATTGTTCTTTATCAATAACATCATATATTATTGCTACTTGAAAAATATATTCGTGAACAATTGGAATATGTATTGTTTCGATACGAGTTTATATTTATGTGAAATACCGTCGATACGCCCCTTTAATCATCTTGTGCAATGTAATACTCATTATCTTCAGAAAACCTACACATACAAATACACTAAATATTTGAAGTAATTGCTTTCACATTGACGCGTTTTCAGTCTACTTAAGGGTATTTATCTTGTAAACCATTGGTATTAATAAACTGGATTTGAAAATGTTTTTACACCGACACATACACTAACACACACAACATCAACAATAACTACAACAACAACGCCACAAGTAGTCCGGAACTGTTCCATATCATTCATTATTACCAAATTAAAAAAGAAGAACAAATATTTCCATCAATAACAGTATCGACAGAAAAATCAACGAATGTTTCCCCACCATAAGTGTCCTTAATTAGTTGTGCATATGCGCATAACGATTGACCATGTAAAGTTCATTGCAATCGAATTTACTACATCAAATAATGTTCCCCCGCCCGCCAAAGTTGTCATCAATGAACACTGTTTATTTATTAAAATGATATACGTTCGTCAACTGTTTGTAGAAACAAAACCCTTGTATGAAATAATGCTTTAATATAAATTCAAAGTAAATGAATCTTTTTGACAAATGTTATTGTTGTCCTGCCGTCAATGCGCCCCTTTAAACTGCTTCACTTTTAGTGGATCAGTGTTACGCTGTTAAGTTTTGCGTATTTCTGCTTATACACACGCACGTTTTTAATCTAAAATTTGAGAAACTTTATAATACTATTTGAGAAGAAATATATGATTTTAACTTATCAAAATGTGATTAATGTATCGTTTCAGGGGAGACCACTGTGATTAGTAAACGATAATACTTATCGGCCCAACGACCACGCACGAACTCAATCTGAAACTTTGTCTCAACTTATAATATTGACCTATGAAAATGTTAAATGCTTGTAACAATTGAGCTTTTATTTCTATTGGTATAATAATAGGGGAGACAACTGTGACTAGTAAACGATAATTATTATACCAACGATTACGTCCCTTGCCTTATGACCACGAAAGATCTCAATCTCAGACATTGTCTCGACTTAGAATATTGACCAATGAGAATGCTAAATGCTTGCAACAATTGAGCTTTGATTCCCATTGGTATCATTTTTAAGATTGAGACTAAGATTAGGCGTAAGAATGTTCGTAGTCGTGGGGCCTGTTTTGCCTTCGATTATAGGTCAAATACTAGTATGATGGTCTAACCAGTTTTCGTGGTACTTACTGTGATATCGTTTTGTTTATCAACCAAACCAACCAAACAGGTGAAACCATTAACTAAACTAAAATATTTAAACATATTTCTACAAAATGTGCTTACTTTCTTCATATAATGACGGTTATTAATCCGTGTAGCGCCGTTTTTTTTAAATGTCACCGTCGGCCATTTTGAATTTTTCGTCACCACCAAGTTTTCGTGGGTCGTCTCAAAATAGTCATTGTCGCAAAATGTAAACATTGTCAGCTGTTTATTAACAGTCTAAACACAGGTTAAGAAGTCCTCATCAGATTTCAACCAGATTTCAGTTAAGTTGGATACCATTTTTGTCATTTATTCTTAAACAGTTTGTTTATGGCTAATTGCCATTTGTTACATCATATAATGTATGTACTGGGGTATATCAATATCTTATGAAATTAATAAAGCACAGATTGATTTGTTGCACCATATGTAAAGGTATTGTTGCACCATATTTATAGGTAATTCAATTGTCAACTGCCATAATTGGCATTTGTTTTATTTAAAAGTACGTTTGAACAAAACTTTAACAGTAGCAGTCAATCTTCATATCACTCATGGTAAGTCATGTACACATTTCAAACATCCTTTTTAACATTCATATGGTTGGTATGGGCAGACAAAAGTGTCATTTCTTCTCAACACCATCACTGTGGTACAGTATTTGAAGTGAACCCAGTGCCCACAACCATCAAAGTCACATTGATCCCAGTTTGTAATTGATACAAACATGTATTGGTTTGTTTCTTTTCTACATAAAATTTATGTGGAACACAACATTTTCAGATTCCCCTATTTCACTTTCAGTTTCAGTTTCAGAATCTGATCCAAGTAAAGCGTTTGTTGCTGCCATTCCAGAAGAACCAGGTTCAGGTATTGTACTTGTTAGGGGGGGGATTGAATGTTTTCTTCATAGTTACTTCTATGCATTTGTCATTTTTTGTTTTAAAGCAATAAGCTTTTCTGCCAAATCTGGGTTTGTGATTTCTTTTCCAGATGTTATAATCTTATTTGAGCTGCATGCTCTAATTTTTAAAGGGGGTACAAACTTTGTACTTTTGTCTTCAAAAATATTTCCACTGGTGTTAGGTTAGTGTTATTGTCATTTTCATGTGAGGAATCTGCTGATTGATGTTCATTTGTAATGATATTTGGCATTACTTTTTTTCAGGTTCAATGACGTGTGGATTGAGTGGAACAACTCCTGCTTTTCGAAATGCACTGATGATGTTAGCTGGTGTCAATGATTTCACATATGCTGTGCAAGCCAATTTACATATGTCATATCGAGTTATTTGCCTTCCAACATTTTGGCGCATACAATCTTGACATGAACTGTTGTACGCAGATTTGAAAGGTTTGAAGATGCCAAGATCTAATGCAAATGTGAGCTATGTGCAGGAAAAGCCATTCGAATAACTTTATTTTGCAATGCCCAGTTTATAAGTAAAGGGCTAAAATGAGAGGAGGCACCATCATATAGTATCAGTGTGTAGTGGGCTCCTATACCACCTGGGAAATGTTTGTGAAGATGTTCAGTGATATATTTATAGACAATTTCACTATTAGACCAGCCCGTTTCTGATATGCAATACCCTGTACCCGGCAATGCACCTTCTAACAAATCATTGGTGAATCTTTTCCCCTGAAATACAATATATGGGGGGGACTGCTTGACCAGTTGCACTGCAACTTGCAATTACTGTAGTTGTGTTGGATTTGCTTGATGTAACTGCTGGCACAGATACTCCTTTAGGCCCAATGATGTTAGTTGGCTTGTGTTCAGGAGATATCCCTGTCTCATCAATGTTAAAAATACTGAAAGGCTTCTCAATCAAATCATATTTGTGTAATACATTGCCCAATTCTTCATAATAATTGTTAATTACTTATTGGCTAACTGCTTTTGCTCTCATAAGGATCTAGGTTTGAGACTTTTCAAACTAGGAATCTGTTGAGCCACATTTCACTAAGTAGTTGCCCATTGTTTTGTAGCTTTCCGAGAACAATTGCAGTGTCAGTAGCTAAAAGCCTAAGTTCATAGTAGCTGTAGCCTATCCAAAGAGGGCCATTTTTACAACATGTTCACTTATTGTTTGCTCATCTTGTTCACTAAGAAGTAATGATGGGTCTGATTATTTTACATCAAATTTTATAATGCCCTTGGCCCTGTCACGAAGTGTCTGCTCCGGAACACCATACTGTTGGGCAGCTTTATACACATAAATATAGCCTTCCTGCCATGCCATGCAAGGCCTCATGGTTGTATAGTCTGTATGATTTGTGCTTTTGTGGATGAATCTAAAATAAAGAAAATAAATGCATGCAAATGATGTTTGTTCATATTGAGACTCCAATTTCTAAATAATGCAGATGCCATTTTTTATTATATTCTTTAAACCTCCACTCCACCTATTACATTGGGAATATATGTAGTTTGAGATGGCCCCTAAACTCAAACACCTCATGAATATGCATGAGCTAAGAAGGTTAACCAACGGAGTTGTTTCAATGGAAAATCATGAATGAAATTGGGGGAAGATATATGGTAAAAGCATTTGAAACTGTGTATTTTGTTATCTTAATTGCCTTTGCGACGTGTTGTCCGGTTTTTTTTACCTGTTTTCTGCGCATTTTGCATCAAAACAGCATCTGTCAAAATTGATAGTTACGTCTGCTACGAAAATATCCGACAAAGTGCGCGCGTCTAAGCGGAAACGGTGTTTATGCAAAATATCACGAACACTGATTATACCACGAAAACCTATTAGTCTACCATAAATAGTCGGATGTCTCCCCGTGGTGTATTCCTTGTTGTTGTTTTTTGTAAAATGCGTAGTTACATCGAACAATATTCCTTAGCAACGCAATCTTAGAATATCAGAATAATTTTAGGATTTTAATTTTAGAGAATATGTGCTCATGTCAAATTCTCCAAATGGAATGCATATTATGTTTATTGCGTATAGTAAATTACATTTCTTAAAAGCAGCATAACATTATATTGCGAAACAAGCGTTGCCTATGTGTTATTTTAAAATGGGAAGAAATCATCTCAATAAGAAAACATGTATTGCATGAACTGAAATACAGAAACGGGTATAAGATTAAATGGTATTTTTTACTATTACAGGAGCTCGTCAATGTTATACGTGTTCATCATGTTAATACTTTGTATCATGCATGTGCTGTTTAAATTAATTTATTGATCAAATATCAAAATGTGAAAACAAATGTTGGTCGGTTAAAGTTGCAGACTTTATGAAATGTGTTTTGGGAGTATTTTCTAGTTTATGGGTTGAGTTGAACAATGTAAAGCGCACAGGTAGACCATAAGATTATAGTTTATGTTGATGCAGATACTGTACTTCTGAGATTTCATATGTTGCGCTTTTAACGTTAAGGTACTCCCCGAACCATTGAGATCCCTGCGCGAAATACATTGGTCGTATGTACACAATGTCCGTACCATGAGTTTGTGAGATCACGTAAACATTAAGTTTGTTTTCTTACACAAAACGCGGCTAGTTTTCTATAAATACGTGTTTTTAAGATGGTAATTTAACTGCTGTTAGTATCAAAAATCATCAGTAATTTCTCCAAATATCCATTAGAAGTATCGTTAATTCCAATCTCAAATAAATATGTCCGTTTGCAACGAAATCCGCGCAGAAAGAACCACAGATACCCACCAAATGGCGTCACATGACATTTTTCAGAAAATACCACTTTTTGATAATAACAACAACAACGATGGTTACATTCCAATAAACTGTGGAAGGATAATACCATAACCTCCGCGGAGAGAGTAAACTGGTTTCGAGCATAGACCGATTTTAAATCCCTGCCGGCATAAAGTCCCACGTGACCATAATCAGATCAAATGGCGCGAATTAAAATCATGGATAAGCATAACAAAAACGTGGCGACCGCATTATCCTTGCGTTGTTATGATAACGTTTTTATTTATCTTTTTCTGCTTTTTATTTTTACTCGTATATACCTGGACCAAGAATGCAACATTTATGTGTGAGTATTATATAATAATAATTATGAAATAAAAATGTTATTAAAAGAAATGTTCAACGACCTCACATTGGTCTCTCCTAAAAATCTGCAAGTTTTTAACACTTGGTGACAAACTCAAGGCAGCGGTTACTTCCCCCTTGGTACTCTACAGTTACCACGGCCACCAATGAAATTCATCAAGGGGGGAAGTAACCGCTGCGAAGAGTGTGAATAATACCAGTCACAACACTAAAGAACGAATGCATATATTATTCTGCAAAAACGTATGGGTGGAGGCTTATGTTTTGAAAAAATACTGAAATATTTGCAGAAAGTGTACAATAAATTCCACATGCGTAAACGCGCTCTAGCAAAATCGTAGTAAGCAAATCATGTAATTGGCCGTATCCACAGAGCGTATTATAAAGACTACGCATTGTGTCCACCAAGTGTCGCTTGTCGCTTCTCGCCACTTAACTGTGTGATTTGGCGCTGTGCATGATTGGTAAGTACTATATTCATATGGTGCCAACTCAAGCATGAGACACTTCCCTTTACATTAGCAAAATCGTCATACAGTCTTGTAGGACGTAACTTGGTGGAAGTACTTAATCTGTGTATCATTTAATTCAATTTGAAGATACAATCCGCCGTTGGTTTCAATTATAAAAATGTTTTTATTTCTATTTGATCATTTGTAAATAGTGTTCGAAATTAAAAGTAGAAACTGCATGTCAACGCAAGTAAAACGCATTTTATTGCTGGAACAGAAATACACACAATGCTTTGAGTGTTTGAAAATAATAATAATGATTGTATAGTTATGATAGTTAAACATGGTTTTAAAAAGAATGTACGGAAATTGTGCTTGTTTCGAAATTATGTCATTCCTCCGCGGACTATATCTTAGTCTATGCACATTTAGCCGAATATAGATAGTAAATCAGTTCCTTGTATAGAGGGCAGTGACGTCACACACGATGTGTATAAAGAAAGACCTTTGTGGTTATCTTCGGCTGAAAAAATGCGCTGTTCTAGCTGTGGGTTTTACTGTTCCGAGAAAATTGAGTTTGAAGTTTTAGTTGTTTATAACTTTTTCTTTATAAACGTTTTTTTACATAGAAACATCGAACAGTCTGAATATAACAACACCGCGCTTAACGGAGTTAAGACATAGTAGAACATCTCCTAACTGCATTTGTATTTTTTCAACAATTATATAATTTATACCATTTTAGCTTGAAAAGACGAATCCAGTGAAATAAATATCTCCGTTTGACCCCAAAATCAAGTTAAAACCCCGTGGATCTCAGCCGACAATATGAGTCCTGTTCAACATATCGCAACTAAACCACCAATAAAGATACAAAAGGTATATTTTATAATTACATTTATAAAGAACATACACATTTTGCTTATGTGTCTTAATTTGCGTTTGATAACATGCTACTTTCACTTTATTATGGAAAAACATAACGTGATATTATTTTCTTCGTAGATTTGTATCAATACAATTTATGCAATTTATGTCAGTCTGTCATTTGCTATTAATGAAGGAAATGTCACATTGTTTTCGTGTAATTCATTGACGTCACTGAATCGGACGCGTAAATATGCGTTGGATGTAGTAGGCGGAGTATAGATAAAAATAGTTTTCTTTCATAAGATTTACAAATAGAATTTTAGATCATGTTAGACTCGGAAAAATTTGTTTCTATGACAATTTGTAGTTATATACTCGTAACCCATGGTAAAGAGTATCGATGCGATTTATAAAATCGCTCGTGCTTTTAATTTCTACATATCGATACTCCTTACCCTGGGTTATTTAATAACAAATTATGAAACAACCTTATATTTTAACATGCTGCTAAGATACTTCAAAGATTCTATGTACAAAGC